>CM077160.1:129865874-130014343 GCA_039583875.1 Platanthera guangdongensis
AGGAGGTTATCGACTCCAAAATGTAGAGGGCGAGACCCTGAGTCACACCTAGAGCGGTGACGACTTGAAGCGTTTTTTTCCCCTAAAGCATGTAAGTGACACTTTCGTTATAATAAATTTCTTCGACACTCTAATACTGTCATAGCCAGCCCGTATGGAGACATGGAATGTGTTTGGACCCCGAGAAGATCCCGCTGCCAGGCTCTCACCTAGCTGGCAGGGCCGGAAGTCACTCGGTGTCATCCTTGGCCTCGAGAAGATCCTGCTGTCAGGCTCTTACTTAGATGGCAGGGCCGGAAGTCACTCGATGGAATGTGTTTGGACCCCGAGAAGATCCCGCTGCAAGGCTCCCACCTAGCTGGCAGGGCCGGAAGTCACTCGGTGTCATCCTTGGCCTTGAGAAGATCCCGCTGTCAGGCTCTCACCTAGCTGGCAGGGCCGGAAGTCACTCGATGGAATGTGTTTGGACCCCGAGAAGATCCCGCTGCCAGGCTCTCACCTAGCTGGCAGGGCCGGAAGTCACTCGGTGTCATCCTTGGCCTCGAGAAGATCCCGCTGTCAGGCTCTCACCTAGCTGGCAGGGCCGGAAGTCACTCGATGGAATGTGTTTGGACCCCGAGAAGATCCCGCTGCCAGGCTCTCACCTAGCTGGCAGGGCCGGAAGTCACTCGGTGTTATCCTTGGCCTCGAGAAGATCCCGCTGCCAGGCTCTCACCTAGCTGGCAGGGCCGAAAGTCACTCGATGGAATGTGTTTGGACCCCGAGAAGATCCCGCTGCCAGGCTCTCACCTAGCTGGCAGGGCCGAAAGTCACTCGGTGTCATCCTTGGCCTCGAGAAGATCCCGCTGCCAGGCTCTTACCTAGCTGGCAGGGCCGGAAGTCACTCGATGGAATGTGTTTGGACCCCGAGAAGATCCCGCTGCCAGGCTCTCACCTAGCTGGCAGGGCCAGAAGTCACTCAGTGTCATCCTTGGCCTCGAGAAGATCCCGCTGCCAGGCTCTCACCTAGCTGGCAGGGCCGGAAGTCACTCGATGGAATGTTTTTGGACCCCGAGAAGATCCCGCTGCCAGGCTCTCACCTAGCTGGCAGGGCCGGAAGTCACTCGGTGTCATCCGTGGGCCTCGAGCAGATCCCGCTGTCAGGCTCTCACCTAGCTGGCAGGGCCGGAGGTCACTCGATGGCAGTAGTTTGCGACCCAGAGCGAATCACGCTGCCGGGCTCCCACCTAGCCGACAGGGCCGAAAACTACTCAAATGGTGTTAATAATGGATTGAAATCGCGAAAATTAGCCGAAAGGTGGGGGTCTAGCATAACCACCCAGCCCCCAGATTGGCAACCGGAAGGAGGCGAGAACCCGGGTCGTGTCACAAAGGGGTCGACCCGCAAGGAATCTGATGTCTCGGGCAAACAGCGAGCCACCACGCCCCGTCTGGTCAGCGAGTAGCCTCGGTAGCGGAGGCCATGCCGCTGATGCAGTTCGCCCACAGCGGGACGACCTGCCGGGCCTCCTATGACTCCTAAGCCGAATCCGTAGGCATACGACCTCGTTGACGCAATGCGAGGTGAGCGGCAGCGAGCGTGAAAATGGAAAAATTACATCGCGCAATGACAACATACAGGCGTAAGTAACGAGTGGGGAAGCATTTATAAGAGCATTAATAGAAGAAAATCAGAAAGTATAGGCGCGGCCCGCGCTTACATCTCAAACGGCAAAAAGTACATAGTGTATACACCTAATAAACAAATGCCAAAGAAGCGGGGGCGACGCGAGATCCGGGACGAGAAGTCCTAAATGTGCTAGAAGGACTTATCCCCGGGGTCCGGAACAGGAAGGAACAGCGCCGACACCACATCGCCCGCCGAGAGTTCCGCCGCCTCGCTCTTGAGGAGATCCGCGCGTCGCAGCATCTGCATCGTGTACTTCGCGGCGCTGGCGGCGTTCTTTTGCATCAGCACCTCCAACTCGTAGTCAGAGTGGTGCTCGAGCGGGCAGCCCCTGTTATCTGGCGGAGGGACAGCGGCGGCGGCCTCCAGCTCGCGTACCCGCGCCTCCAGCGCCGACTTGTCCTGACCAAGGGTGGCGATCTCGGCACCCATCCAGCTCGCCGTCGCCGCGTCCTGGGGAAAGGAAAGAGAATCGTGAGGTGGGTTTGCGAGAAGGGGCGGTTATTGAGGGTGAACACGTACCACCCCACCCAGGTATTGCGCGAGGGTCTCCTCAGCCGCGTCGGCCCGTCTCCTCTGAAGATCCGTGTCCTCCTGAGCAAGCTTTCGGGCCTCCTCCCTCTCGTCCGCCAACTTCTTGAGGGAGGTGGCGTTCCGCTCCAGCTGGGTGCAGCGCCTCCCAACCATATGGGCTAGCTCCAAGCCGCGCAGCTGGGCCCGCGTGCTCTCGTAGACCAGTACTCGCATCGCCTCTTTGTCGTAGATAGCGGCATCCTCTCGCGAGTAGAGGCCGAACGAGAAGTTGTAGGCCTCCCCACTTATGATGTCCTGCTCCAGCCAACTCGGCAACAGGGTCGAGACCACTGCGCGATTTGACTCCTTGTCCCATGACAGCAGCGGGGCACCAAGCTCGTCCAGGGATTTCTCGTCATAGCCGAAGTTGCGATGCCCTCTCGGCACCGGCTTCGCGGTAGGTTGCGACCCGTCTGGCGGCCCGGAAGTGCCTGCCGCCCCGCCGGGGGCGTCGCTGGACGAGGCGACCATAGGGGGGGAACCCTCGGCCGGAAGAACCATCGGGGCCTTGCCTTTCCTTTGGCCACCGGCGGGCTGCTGGCCCGTGGGCTTCGCCATCTTGGGCGGGGGAGCGGGCTGTCCGCCGCCCGACCGCTTCTTGGCAGGAACCGACGGGGCGTCGCGCTGAGCGGCGTCTGCGGCCTGGGCTCGGGCGAGGACCCCGGGGGCAAGCCGAGCACTCTCGTAGGGGGGATGAAGGGGGATGTCCCGCTCGCCTGTCAAGAAGAGGGTGAAACTAAAGAAGAAAAAAAGCGGACAGAGCCGTGGCGAGTGGCAAACCTCCCCCTGGTGGGATGGCGGAAAGGTCATCAAGATGGCGGCGCAAGTACGCGACCTCGAAGTTCTTCCCGGCGAAGAACCCGCACAAGTCGGCCTCGTGGCCCCCTATGCTGGGCGGGCGGTAACTCGCCTCGCTGAGCTGCACCGGCGAGAAGGGGACATTGCCGAAATCCCCCTTGACGAACAGGAACTTTTTGAGCCAGTTGTGACTCTTGTTTACGGTCTCCCGCACCTTGAGGTGGGCGCTGGAGAAATAGGCGGTCCCGTCCCGGTTCGCCCAGAAGGAGAATAGCTTCCGGAAAACTGCGAGACTGAACTCGACTCGCTCCTCTCACAGAAAGCAGGCGAACCCCACCATAACAGCTATGGAGTTCGGGGTCATCTGACCCAGGACGACCCCGAAGTACTTCAGCACTTGGCGTACCTCAGGCCACAGGGGAAGTCGCAGACCCACCTCAAAGTGAGCCAGGGGTATGGCGAGCTCGTCCCTCGATAGATCGTTGATCTTTTCTCCTTCCCCGGGCCGTCTCGCCGAAAAGCCCGGCGGGACGTGGTCGCCGAGGGCATCCAGGTACTCGCATTCCGAGATGACGACGTGAGGAAAATCGTGCTCTGAGAAGGTCCAGGCGCACTTGTTTCGCCCGTCCGTATCGCCGCCGCCGCCGCCCATTCCCACCGAATTGCCGCCAAACGTGCGAGACAGATCCAGAAGGCGAGCACGAGCCGTGCTTCGCGGAGAGCAGGAAGCGGGAGAGTGTTTTGAATCGGTGAGGGAATAAGAGCCGGCAAGACCTATTTATAGGGAGAAAGAAAGGGCGGGAAACTTCCCGCCGAATGAAGGGGTGCGTGTAGCAAAAATCAGTCGGACTGTTCGACTTCTCGGCGCGTGACCGCACCACCAAGGCCGATCAGGCGCGGTTCTCTCCCGGCCGCATCCGCGCAGGATTTGAGCGGGCGAGTCTCCGCCCGCACCCGCCCGGGATTCCGCGCGAGTCGGGGAGACTCCCGGCTGGCGAGCCCCTCGGCTCGCCCCCGCCCCGATCGGCAGGGCGGGTAGAGCGAATCCATTCCCTGACCTGCCCTCCCCCCCAGCGAGAGGGCGAGCAAAGTACGCGAGTACCCTCGAGCCCGCCCCGCGGAGAATAAAAGCAACAACATGGTAATTTCAACACACATCAGCAGCAGGAAATTAGGCCCATAGGCGGGCAAAGAGAGTTGCAAATCGTTACAGATACAGGATAACTTTGAAATAGTAGCAACCCGGCGATATCCCGCGGGCGGGGAGAAGGAAGGGTGGATCAGTACTGGATCCACTTCCACCTCCCCCGCCGTTACGTTCCGGATCGCGGCGGCACGCGAGGATAGTGATAGTCGCGCACCGCCACCAGCTCCTGCTGGGCCAGGCCAACTTGCTCCGAGGCATTCCTTAGGCGCTCCTCGGCCCGCGTGATGTGCACACCAGGCGAAGTGACCTTGCCACCTTCTGCAGTGCGCGGGGCCCCCTCCAGGGCCGCGAGCCGAGCCTCGGTGTCGGCCTTGTCTTGGTCGACCCTCTTCACGAGCTCCTGGAGCAGCGAAGAATGTTTCTGGAACAGCCGCGTCACCTGCCTCTTCATCCCCACCGCATCAGCCGGGTCACCCAGGTAATCTGAAACACCCTCCACGTCAGGCGGAGGCGAGTACCCTTCGCTCATCTCCGTTTCGGAGGAGACCATGTTGTAGCCTACAAAAGGGGCAATTCAGAAGGAACGAGCGAGAACAAAGGCAAGCGCTAAGCACGAACTTACCAGGGGTTGGCACGTCGTCCATATCGATAGAAGGGCGAGAGGAGCACGACCGACCCTGAAAAGGTTCCCCCTCGAGGGCCGCGAGAGATTTCCCTAGTCCGGGAGGAACTGGCGGGCGAGGGATATTCGGGGGTGGACGGTCCAGACCTGAGGGACTACCAGCCCTCTCAGACGACAAGGGGGGGGGGGGGGGGGGGGCTATCCTCCCCCCCGGTCCTCCTCATCCTCACGATGCTGTGCCTGCAAGACGAGGGGTCAGAGACGTAGCAACAAGCCGAGGAGGAAGGTCGCATACCTCAGGAGCGACCTCATCACCAGCCGCCGAGCTGGAACCCGGGAAGTTATTCGCCGGGGACCGCCTCACGATCTTCCCCTTCACCGTCCTGAAGAGAGGGCCGGGAGACCCGCGCGCTAACCAAGGAGCGGCCTCGAGGGCCTCCTCCTGAGTTTTCTGGCCCGCGGCCGCCAGGCGGGCTCGCACCTCTTCGCTAACCGGCATCAGGAGGCTGCAGTGCGCTTGAAAAACAAGATGGTCTGGGGAGACCCCCCCGGGCTCAGTGGCATATTTATAGCCGAATAGGGGGGGGGGGGCACCAGAAGATTCCCTGCCAGCTCAGCACAGTACTCGCCGAACACGCGGGTTGGATGATTCTTTTCGAGCTTGTATCAAGCTCAAAAAGAGCGGGGATTGTGTACAACCCCGTGTTCGTCGAACGGGCCCCACCAGGAAGATCGAGCGGACCCAGTCCCGCGACCCGCACCCAAGCAACAAGCGGACATGCGGCAAGGGCTAGTCCGCTACCGCTCATTTCAGGCGAGCGAGCCAGGCGAGACGGCTCCTGTGTCCCTCCCGCACGCTAAGAGAACCGTCGACCGGAGTGGGGTGAGCCAATCGTCGGGCCAGTACTCGCCGATGGGTTCGACGACCCGCAACCTGCGAGCCGTCCGAGGGTCACAATGGCCGCCAGTCCTCCCCCTATATGCGACCTGATCCCCTATCCGCCTCGGCAGAGGACTGGCAGGTCGCGGCGGTCCGGCCCGCGTTCGCCCGAGAAGGATAAGCGAGCCGCCAGAACCAGGTCGCGCCCGCCTCTCGCGGAGAGGGATAGATGGCGGGCTGACCCCCCCCCCCCCCATGGGTGCGAATAGCTGTTTAGAACAGCGGGGCCACGCTATTGGCAGACCAGGTTGGACTGCGCATAGCTGTTCGGAACAGCGGAGCTTGGATGTTGGCAGACCCAACCAAGGGCTTTTTGGTATTTTCAGGTCAGTTCTTCTGGTTATTGGCAGTTTAGATTTCAAAAACTATAAATAAGACCCAAGGGGTACCTCAGAGGGCACGCTTTGAGTGCCTCCCTGCTCCTGTTTTCAAGTGCTTTCTGAGGGTACCTTAGCTCGGCTTCTGGCTAAGGAGGGGAAGCGCTCAGAGATCTTCCGGGTTTGTGGTGGGACCTCCCTGCTGATCCCTTGGGTTTGTTTCTTCTTGCCTTCTTTGTTGTTTTTCTTGCAGGAGCAAAGTAGGCGCGAGACCACCCCTTCCCCAAGGGTCGAACTCCACAGGAGACCGGATTCCGGTTTCAACACCTGGATTGATTGCCAGTCCAAAGAGATCATGTTGGGCCAGAATACCGAGCAGGAGACGAATTTCGAGGGTATGCGAGGAGTGAGCGGGACGTTGATGTCTGTACTCCAAGTTGTCAAAGCTGTTCGGAAGGGCGCGGAGTTGTACTTCATGCTAATTCAGGCTGTTGAGCCTAATGCCAGTGTGTGCGATGTTCCGATCGTGTTGGAGTTTATAGATGTGTTTCCCAAGGATCTCCCTGGGCTACCACCACAGCGAGAGATTGACTTCACGATCGAGTTGGTCTCAGGTGCGAAACCTGTGGCTAGCTCGCCATATCGCGTTGCGCCAAAGAAAATGGCGGAGTTGAAAGTCCAACTGCAAGAATTGCTGGAGCAGGGGTATATATGCCCAAGCAAGTCTCCTTGGAGCGCCCCTGTGCTTTTTGTGAAAAAGAAAGACGGTGGCTTGCGGTTATGTATTGATTATAGCGAACTGAATAAGCTGATCGAGAAAAACAAAGATCTGATTCTGCGGATTGATGAGTTGTTCGATCAGCTAGTGGGATCGTCCATCTACTCGAAGTTGGACTTGAAGTCTGGGTTTTACCAGTTGAGAATCCGGGAAGGTGACATTCCCAAAACCGCATTTGGAACACGGTACGGGCACTATGAGTTCACGGTAATGCCATTTGGGCTGTGCAATGCGCCCTCGGTATTTATGGACTTGATGCACCGAATATTCCGAGAATACCTGGATCTATTCGTGATAGTGTACATTGATGATATCCTGGTGTACTCGAGATCGGAAGCCGATCATAAGACACACTTGCGGTTGGTATTCGTGATAGCGGTGGATCCAGCGGAGATAAAGGCCATACATGAGTGGACGGTGTTGTCTTCAGTGGCCGAGGTCAGGAGCTTCCATGGACTAGCGGGCTACTATCGAAGAGCTTTTGAAGAGCTTTTGAAGAGCCGAAGGTTCGGTTGACCACGGCGCCTGTGTTGTCATCGCCAGGTGGTACCGATGGGTTTGTAATCTACAGTGATGCCTCAGGGAGCGGCTTAGGCTGCGTTCTTCTGCAAAATGGAAAAGTGATTGCTTATGTCGCACGCCAGCAGAAGGTGCACGAACGAAACTATCCCGTCTATGACTTAGAATTGGCAGCGGTGATCTTTGCACTAAAGATGTGGCGACACTATCTTTTTGGTGTAAAGGTGGAGATCTATACAGATCACAAGAGCCTAAAGTACCTGTTGGAGCAGAAGGACCTGAATATGCGACAATGAAGGTGGTTGGATTTCCTTGGGGACTACACCTTTGAGATTCATTATACGCCCGGGAAGGGGAACGTAGTCGCAGATGCCTTGAGTCGGAGAGCTCCGGTAAGGGCGAGCTGGTTGCAGAGGCGTGATGAACGTCTCATCTAGGACTTGGAAGCATTGGAGATCTCGTGTATTGACAAGAATACTATTGCCGATGCATGTCTGAACTAGACGGAGGTGCAGTGTGACCTTGCAGTGATGGGTTTCTCTATGATGGCACAACACTTGTGCACGCAGCGGAAAAGTAAAACATCAAGAAAACCCAAAAGAGATGGGATCGGGCCATGGTAGTTGAATCAAGAAGTTAACATACAACTAGGCAAAAATTACCTCGGTGGCGTTGAGTCACAACTCAACGGAGATGCTCCAAGCTTCGTATTCCTGCTGGTGGCGAGTTCTACATGAAATGATGTCCACGTCTCTGCAGAAATCCACACGAGCGGGAGAACGCCGAACTTTCCGTCGCACGGATAATCGGGAAGGATGATGACCGCACCTTGCTATTCCACGGACTGCTAGGTCCACTCCAGGAAGAGCAACACCAGCGACAATCGCTGGAGAGGAGGAAGTCGACGGAGCGAGCACGGTGGCGGCGGAACACTTCCGTCAGCGGCGGGATTCGGGATTGGCAGAACGAGCGAACGACGGAACACTTCCGTCGGCTTCGATTCGATCAGGACGCAAACAAATCTCATTTCCCGAAAACCCTAAGTGTCCTTTTATACCAAAGACATAAATAGACTTAGGAACATCGCTATCCGCAGACCACCCAAAATTTAGGGTTCCAGAATCGGTGAGTATCAATCGGCGAGAATCGGCGACGATCGGCGAGAATCACTTAGCAGATTCGGCAAGAATCAGTCGGCGAGTATCACCTAGGATCGGCGAGAATCAGAGTACCATACTCGACGATTCTCGCCGAACGCAGGGTGGACATACTCGTCGACCGTCGACCCGCGGTCGACGATACTCGACGATTCTCGTCGATCGTCGACCCGCGGTCGACGATACTCGACGATTCTCGTCGATCGTCGACCCGCGGTCGACGATACTCGACGATTCTCGTCGATCGTCGACCCGCGGTCGACGATACTCGACGATTCTCGTCGATCGTCGAACTTGGGTTGACGACACTCATCGACCCGCGGTCGTCGACTCTTACCAATCCTTTTAAGGCAACACTTTGCCCACAACCCCATTTAGGTCGGTGATTGGTAACCTTTACCAACACAGTCAATCATCCAACTTCTCCACATCTCTTATGTGCGACCCTGCAGGCTCATATCGCGTTGGCAGTGAGATTACATGTTTGACCACTTCTAGATCACCATGGTAACTCCAATAGACTCCCACTTGATCTTGAAAGTATCAAACCAAAAACCTCACAAATAATGAGCGGCATCTAGCAATGCATCATTGCTCCCCAAGCAATAAGAGTTTATAACTCATAAGCCTTTATGACCAATGTATCAACGTTGTCTTTGTCCCTTTGTCCCTTACATCTGGAAAGAACTAGAGGCATGGACCGTGTCACCCTCGTAATAGCTCAATCCAAGTTTCTTGATCCAGGACGGACTTCCAGAGAATGGTGAGTCCAATATCACATATTGACTCAACCAAGCATGGCCATGCATTTCTCAGTCCAGTTCCATCAAGGGTCCCATGGATGCAACTCCTGTCATACAGGAGGACAAATCCCATATCTGCTCACACACAAACACCCAAATGATTCCTAACATGCCCAACAACCACCCTTATCATCAACCTTTCTCAAGGAAGACTTTAGATGGCATCAAAGCACGCTCTTCCTCACTTGATGAATGTTGTGACTTCAGGTCAAAGGACCACAACACCATTGTCAATTGAGACCTACTCATGACACGATTGGATGACAATCCACAGAGTAGTCTCAGGTTGGGTCTGTCCAGTACAACTTGTTCACTAACAAGTACCCACATGATGACTTGATATCACAATATCATGACCTGTGAGAACTGGTCATCAGTCAACGCACGTGCTGGTCTTCATGTACCATCATCACCCTTAATTTCTATGATGATACTCGACCAGGGACCTTTTAAGAATGAAGCTTCAAATAAATCATAGGCTCTCACATTCAAGTCACGTACTTGATGTCCCATGAAAGCGAACATTCTAAGGGTATCTATTATGTTAACATTTAACTATCATATAGAAAACTCATAATAAAAGAACATGCCATTAATTGTAAGAGAAAAACTAGGTACATTGTTCATCATATGAACAAATAGCCAACAAAATACATGTTTACATGCAATCCACAAGATTCTCGCTAGAGTTGATCATTTAGATATCGTATACCCATCGATCTAGTATGACCATCATGCTTTCTCTGCGCGAGAGGCTTTGTCAGTGGATCCGCAATATTTTCCTCAGTCGGCACTCTGCAAATGTTCACATCTCCTCGTTCGACAATCTCACGAATAAGATGGAACCACCGAAGTATATGCTTGGAGCGCTGATGGGATCTAGGTTCCTTAGATTGTGCAATTGCACCATTGTTATCACAGTAGAGAACTACGGGACCAACAATGCTAGGAACTACATCAAGCTCGCCGATGAATTTCCTAATCCATACAACCTCCTTCGCTGCATTAGCTGCTGCGATATACTCGGCCTCTGTTGTAGAATCAGCAACTGTCTCTTGCTCGGAACTCTTCCAGCTCACAGCTCCTCCATTCAGGCAAAACACAAAACCTGACTGAGACTTAGAGTCGTCTCTATCAGTTTGGAAGCTAGCATCCGAGTAACCACTTACAACGAGCTCTTCCTCTCCACCATACACCAAGAACATATCCTTAGTCCTTCTTAAGTACTTCAGGACATTCTTGACTGCAATCCAGTGACACTCACCGGGGTCTGACTGATACCTGCTAGTCATGCTCAAAGCAAAGGAGACGTCGGGTCGAGTACATAACATCGCGTACATGATTGATCCAATTGCCGAAGCATATGGAATCAACTTCATGCGGTCCTTATCTTCACAAGACTTTGGACACTGGTCCTTAGAGAGATTCACACCATGAGACATGTGCAAAAATCCTTTCTTGGACTCAAGCATGTTGAACCGCTTCAACACCTTTTCGATGTACGTACTCTGGGTCAAACCCAGCAACTTCTTCGACTATCTCTATAGATCTTAATACCGAGTATGTAAGTCGCTTCTCCCAAATCCTTCATTGAAAAGCAGTTCCCTAGGTTGTTCTTAACAACTTTCAGGGTAGGAATGTCATTCCCAATCAACAGTATGTCATCTACATACAATATCAGGAAGACAACAATGCTCCCACTGATTCGCTTGTAAACACAAGGCTCATCTTCATTCTTGATGAAACCAAACTCTTTGATTTTCTCATCAAAACGAAGATTCCAACTTCGAGAGGCCTGTTTCAGTCCATATATGGACTTATTCAGCTTGCATATTTTAGTGCTTCATCTGGGGATACAAAACCCTCGGGTTGTGTCATATACACTTCCTCAAGGAGGTTTCCATTAAGGAAAGCCGTTTTGACATTCATCTGCCAGATCTCGTAGTCATAATACGCAGCAATAGCAAGCAATATTCTTATGGACTTTACCATAGCAACAGGGGAAAAGGTCTCATCATAGTCAATACCATGAATTTGCTTGAAACCCTTAGCCACCAGTCGCCCTTTGAATGTCTGTACATTCCCATCCATGTCGGTCTTCTTCTTGAAGACCCACTTGCACCCTATGGGTCGTACCCCTTCAGGTGGTTCCACCAAGTTCCAAACTTGGTTTGCATACATGGAGTCCATTTCGGATTTCATAGCCTCAAGCCATTTTTCGGAGTCCGGTCCATTCATAGCCTCCTGGTAGGTTGCTGGCTCATTATCATGATCCATAAGCAACACATTACATATTTGAGACACGAGAAATCCATATCTCTCAGGCTCAAACCTCGGTCTACCAGATCTACGTAGGACTTGTGTTCCCTGAGCAGGTTCTCTAGCTACAACATCTTGTAGTCCTGTCTCAGGATCAAATTCCGGTTCATTCATTACATGTGGTTCTTGAACTTCTTCAAGCTCTACCTTTTCAGTCTTTCTTGATAAGAACTCTTTCTCCAAGAAGACACCAGTCCTTGCGACAAACACTTTGCCCTCAGACGGTAGGTAAAAGTAATACCCTTTCGTTTCCTTAGGATATCCCACCAGATAACATTTATCCGATTTGGGTTCCAGCTTGTCAGGCATTTGACGTCTCACGTATGCCTTACAGCCCCAAATTTTAATGAACGACATACTAGGACACTTCCCAGTCCATATCTCATATGGTGTTTTCAGAACCGTTTTCGTTGGAGCGCGATTCAATGTCATTGCAGCAGTCTCTAAAGCAAAACCCCAAAAGGAAACAGGCAAGTCTGCATAACTCATCATCGAACGTACCATGTCTAACAGAGTACGATTTCTCCTCTCAGACACACCATTATGTTGTGGTGTTCTAGGTGGAGTGAGCTGTGATACAATACCACACTCTTTCAGATGATCACGGAACTCATGACTCAGGTATTCGCCACCTCGATCAGATCGGAGTGCTTTAACCCTTTTACCCAACTAGTTTTCTACTTTATTCTTGAACTCTTTGAACTTTTCAAAGGTCTCGGATTTGCACTTCATAAGATACACATATCCGTATCTACTGAAATCATCAGTAAATGTAACAAAGTAGAAATACCCACCTCTAGCCATGGAACTCATGGGTCTGCATACATCACTATGTACAACACCCAAGAGATCCTCAGCCCTCTCAGTATAACCAGTGAAAGGAGCTTTAGTCATCTTGCCTAACAAACAAGATTCCCATTGCTCAAATGATTCATAATCAAATGAGTCCAAAAGTCCATCTCTATGGAGTTTGGATATGCGCTTCTCGTTGATATGGCCCAAACGACAATGCTAGAGAAACGTAGGGTTCGAGTCATTTGTTCTTAGTCTTTTATTATTTTCTACATTACAGATCAGATGGTCCAAGTTCAAAACATAAACACCATTAAACAATTGGGCTACAGCATAACAAACATCATTCTTAAATATAGAACAACAATTGTTCTTAATTATAAAAGAAAATCCAATCATGTCCAAACATGAAATAGATATAATGTTTCTAGTTATGGCCGGAACAAAATAACAATTATCAAGTTCTATTACAAGCCCACTGGGCAAAGAAAGACGGTAAACTCCTACGGCTACAGCAGCAACTCTTGCTCCATTGCCGACGCGGAGGTCCACCTCCCCTTTACTCAGCAATCTTCTCCTTTCCAGTTCCTGCACATTTGTACAAATGTGAGAACCACATCCGGTATCCAATACCCAAGATGAAGGAGCAGAAAGGTTTATCTCTATAACGTAAACATTAGAAGCGGAAGTCATACCTCCCTTCAATTTCTGCAGACCTTCAATGTACGAAGGACAGTTCCTCCTCCAATGACCAGCCTTGCCACAGTGGTGGCATTTCCCTTCCTTCACCGTGCTTTTCTTTTTCATCAGTGCAGAAGACTTGGGCTCAAGATATGACTTAGGTCCCACCTTCGTCTTCTTAGAGCCCTTGGCCTTGCCCTTGCCCTTATGCACCATCAGTATGGGGCTGGCAGGCTTGGCCTTCTTCATGTTGATTTTGGCAGTTCTCAACATGCCTAGGAGTTCGGGCAGTGTCTTGTCTATTTCATTCATGTTGTAGTTCAAGACGAACTGCTCATAACTGTCCGGCAACGATTGCAGGATCAGATCTGTGGCCAACTCTTGACCAAGAGGAAAACCCAGCCTTTCAAGGTTCTCTATATACCCAATCATCTTGAGTACGTGAGTCCCTACTGAGTCTCGAACTCCCATCTTGCACTGAAACAACGCTTTAGTGATGTCGAACCTCTCTTGACGAGCCTGCCCTTGAAACATTTTCTTGAGATGCTCGTCAATCTCCTTGCACCCCATGTTCTCATATTGCTTCTGAAGCTCAGAGTTCATGGTGGCAAGCATAAGGCATTCGACATCCAAAGCATCGTCAGTATACTTCTTATAAGTATCCTTCTCAGCACGGGAAGAGTTCCCGGTCGGCACCTCGGGGACTTCTTCTTCCAAGACATAGAGCTTTCGCTCTTGCCTGAGAACAATTCTCAGGTTCCTATACCAGTCCATGTAATTAGTCCCACTGAGCTTATCCTTCTCAAGGATGGCTCTCAGAGACAACGTGGAGTGTGAAACACTTGCCATGGAATTCTACAAGAATTTATGCAGAATAAAATCAGTACCAAAATTTCAAATACAATTTATTTTAATTTGGACTTCAATTAAAAAACTCCCACTATTTTATTCGAAATGATAGCCCTCACTAACAATTCGGAGAGTTCATGCGAGCTACTCTCTTAGTGGACAAGATCCGTATTTCACCAACACTATGAGTCCGCTTTGGCGTTCCTCTCACGATGCGGTTATTTAGGTAGGCAACGCTTGCCAATTGCATCCTCATGCAATTCTTGTATGGTTGGTGAATAACTCCTTATTCGCATCCATCATATGTTGCATGCCAACCCTATGCCTCTAGGCACTCAACCTTTGAGGTCACCTAGTTAAGCTGGACCCGATGTCGACAGTGGGATATCACAATTATCCGCCCGCACCCTTACCAAGATAGATTAATGCACCTTGCTTTGGCAAGCCCACACTTCATCGATCGAGGCAGGAAGAGTGTCATCCATCGGAAGGCATCCGAACACTTAATATTTGATGAAGGGATTTTAATTATAGGTTAACAGTTAACCATGATCAACATTTGATCAATGTGCACATCCAAGGAAAAACAAAATTTCTAAAACCACATGCATCCCTTATGTGCACAACCTGACACCATCAACATTTGATAGAAGGAAGGGCTAAATCTGAACATCCGGAAACTTCCAAATCCTCAGATTTACATGCATTGGACAAAGGGAAAGACAACTCAAGTTAAAGCAGTAGACAAGCTCATCTCTCTATGTTGGATTCAAAATCCAAAACAAAATCGAGGGATGGTTACTGCTAAGGAGACTACAATTTCTAACAATTAGAAATTTCCACGAAATCCCAGACGTTCTTGGCGGGGTACCAAGACTAAATCTAGACATTCAGAACACTTCTAAATCTCTAGGTTTACACGCACTGGAATAACAAAACTTCCAATACAACAATCATGGCCGGAACCTGGCTCTGATACCACTGATGGGTTTCTCTATGATGGCACAACACTTGTGCACGCAGCAGAAAAGTAAAATATCAAGAAAACCCAAAAGAGATGGGATCGGGCCATGGTAGTTGAATCAAGAAGTTAACATACAACTAGGCAAAAATTACCTCGGTGGCGTTGAGTCACAACTCAACGGAGATGCTCCAAGCTTCGTATTCCTGCTGGTGGCGAGTTCTACGTGAAATGATGTCCACGTCTCTGCAGAAATCCACACGAGCGGGAGAACGCCGAACTTTCCGTCACACGGATAATCGGGAAGGATGATGACCGCACCTTGCTATTCCACGGACTGCTAGGTCCGCTCCAGGAAGAGCAACACCAGCGACGATCGCCGGAGAGGAGGAAGTCGACGGAGCGAGCACGGCAGTGGCGGAACACTTCCATCGGCGGCGGGATTCGGGATCGGCAGAACAAGCGAACGGCGGAACACTTCCGTCGGCTTCGATTCGATCAGGACGCAAAAAAATCTCATTTCCCGAAAACCCTAAGTGTCCTTTTATACCAAAGACATAAATAGACTTAGGAACATCGCTATCCGCAGACCACCCAGAAATTTAGGGTTCCAGAATCGGTGAGTATCAATCGGCGAGAATCGGCGACGATCGGCGAGAATCACCTAGCAGATTCGGCGAGAATCAGTCGGCGAGTATCACCTAGGATCGGCGAGAATCAGAGTACAATACTCGACGATTCTCGCCGAATGCAGGGTGGACATACTCGTCGACCGTCGACCCGCGGTCGACGATACTCGACGATTCTCGTCGATCGTCGACCCGCGGTCGACGATACTCGACGATTCTCGTCGATCGTCAAACTTGGGTTGACGATACTCGTCGACCCGCGGTCGTCGACTCTTACCAATCCTTTTAAGGCAACACTTTGCCCACAACCCCATTAAGGTCGGTGATTGGTAACCTTTACCAACACAGTCAATCATCCAACTTCTCCACATCTCTTATGTGCGACCCTGCAGGCTCATATCGCGTTGGCAATGAGATTACATGTTTGACCACTTCTAGATCATCATGGTAACTCCAACATGCAGACCGGATTCGACGAGCAACAGGGCTAGATGAAGATCTCCGGCGCTATGCTAAAGAGGGGCCAAAGAGCAAATTCTCCTGGGATGACGGTCTTTTGTGGAAAGAGTGCCGTTTGTGTGTCACGAATTTGGGTAAATTGAGGAAGAACTGATGTATGAAGCGCATTATACGAAGTACTCAATCCACCCAGGGAGCACAAAGATGTTCAGAGATATGAAAAAGTTGTTCTGGTGGCCAGAACTAAAGAAAGATGTTGCTCATTATGTGGCCAAATGCCAAACTTGTGCTATGGTGAAGGCAGAATGCCAGAAGCCGTGCGGTTATTTGAAGTCGTTGCCGAATCCAGAATGAAAGTTTGACAATATTTCCTTGGATTTTGTGCATGGGTTGCCTATATCTCAGCGCGGAAATGATTCCATTTGGGTGATTGTTGATCGGCTAACGAAAGTGGCACACTTCTTGCCAAACAGACGGGATGATTCGGTAGAAAGTTTGGCAAAATTGTATGTTGACCAGATTGTGTGGCTACACGGTGTTCCTCGGAACATCATAAGTGATCGAGACGGGAGGTTCACATCGAATGACTGGAGGCTAGTTCATCAACTGTTGGGCACGAAGTTGACATTCAGTACGGTCTTTCATCCCCAAACGGATGGCCAAACTAAAAGGACCAATAGAACGATGGAGGACATGCTTCGGATGTGCGCCCTAGACTTTGGAAAGAGATGGGAAGAAAATCTTTACATGGTGGAATTTGCCTACAATAAATTCTACCAAGCGAGCATTGGTATGGCACCGTATGAGGCGTTGTATGTTCGGAAGTGACGTACTCCTTTAGCTTGGGTAGAAACGGGCGAAGCCAGAGTTTATAGACGTAATGAAGTCGATGAAGCAAATTCGACAATACGCACTATTCGGGAACGACTATTGATCGCTCAAGATCGACAAGCGAAATACTACAACGCCAAGCACCAGAACGTGGAGTTCAAGGTAGGCGATTGGGTATACTTGAAGATCAAGCCCTTCAAAGGCGTATCCAGGATTCGACGTCTGAAAAAGTTGAGTCCAAGATATTTGGGTCCGTTTGAAGTAGTCGAGCGAGTTGGAGAAGCTGCATATCGGCTAGCTCTGTCGGCAGACTTGGGCGGATTGCATGATGAAGTTCACGTCTCGGTGCTGTGGAAGGCCGTGAAAGATCCAGCTCAGGTGATCAGGGACGATCAAATGCCGGGGGAGTATGGGCTAACGACGAAGGTTAGGCCCATTCAGATCAAGTATCGTGCCGAGAAACAGTCGCGGAACAAGACGGTCGGGATGGTCAAAGTCCGGTGGGACAACTGCGGTCGTAAGGAGCTACATGGGATCGAGAGCAGACAATGCGAGCTAAATATCCCGAGCTCTGTATGTAACTGTTATGAGTTGCACGACATGTTCGATTCAACGAGTATGGAATAAAACAGCTTGTTTTGAGATCCTTGGTGCAAATTTCGAGGACAAAATTTTGTAAGGAGGGGAGGGTTGTAACACCCCAAAATTCAGAGTTTAGAAACAATTGGGTGACACGGACTGGAACACGGGCGTGTCCCAGGGCGTGTACTTCTTGGGTGAGCAGTTGACGAGTGGTCGACAAAAATATAAGACACGACCTGTGACACGGGCTAGTCACAGGGCGTGTCAGCGTGGTCGACGAACTCAGCCCGACGAATTTGAGCTGGGGTGTGTCTAGTGCCGTGTAATGGGCACACGACCTGAGATACGGGCATGTCATAGGCCGTGTGAGTCTCGAGTGATTTTGAAGTTGTGCAGCCTGATGAACACGATCACAGATACGGGCGTGTCTGAAGGCGTGTCTGGTGACACGGCCTGTGACACGGGCGTGCCACTGGATTGGATAAGTCGATTAAGCACCGCTTGAGGCACACGGCCTGGGACACGGGCATGTCACAGGCCGTGTCAGGCAAAAATTATGATTTTGAGGGAAGTCGTGGCCGTCTGTTCCTTCAGCTGGGATCCAATGGTTGAGCTGCCTCCCTGCTTCCTAGAGGCCGTGGATGAGAAGGGAAATTTCATTTTGCATTTGGCCTTCTCTTTCTACATTTCTAGTGAGAGAAAGGGAGAGGAAGAAGGAGGAGGAGGAAAGGGGTTGGTCACTGGTGCTGCTGTGGCATTCCGACGAGAGATCCGAGGCTGGAGTTGCGGAGGAAAAGCTGTTGCGGATCTTCCTAACCAGTTAGGAGCTCATGATACCGAAGCGGTCTTCGAGGGTAACAACCTTTCTTCCTAGCCATGTGAAGGCTTCATTTTTGGCATATGCATATGATTCCCCCCACCAGAGGGTGGCTTGTTGTGGGAGTCTTTGGGTAGATTCATGGAATCCCCTCTTGTTTGGCATATAGATCCGGAATTGGAGTACGAAATAGACATGCTGTGTGAAGCCCATCTGGACAGGTTGGTTTGGATTGGTGATGTTGCATACGAACCGAAGAATACTCCGTGATAAACGTGTAGTTTAGGAGTCGACGGGTTGGACCTGTGAAGGAAGTAGCAGGAAGTACTGGAGTGGTAGTCCAGGAAAATACCAGTATAATGCCTGTGCTGCTTGTGCTGTTGGGCTTTACCTATGAAGAGAGTAGCCGAAAGTACTGGACTGGACGTCCAGGAAATTCCCTTTTGATGCTTGATGTTCTTGTGTGGTACCTGTGAAGAGAGTAACGTGAAGTACTGGCATGGTGAGCCAGGAAAGACCCTTGACATTGCGGAGTCATACCTGCGAAGAGAGTAGCAGGAAGTACTGGTGCGCCCAGGAAAGATCCGCTAATTATGTGTGAGATGAGTGGGTGTATGGTAAGTACTGGTGCGCCCAGGAAAACACCCAGGCTTGAATGCCAGAAAAGGATCGGTGAGACCAACCCGCGCCTTTGATTTAGCCGCGAGTACATTGTGCTCGGTGATGGCAAGGCGATTTGAGCAACGGGGGGTGGAGGATCCGACCTGCGCTATGTCCGTCCGACGTGAGACCTGAAAGTGTGGTCTGTTGGAGCGCATAGCAAGTGTCTTAGGCCTATGCTCCGTGATACAATGGGGGGATACGGGCCAATCCCGGTTCACTAAACCTATAAAACTCCGGCTGCACGCCATGGAGTAAATGCTCAAGTGAGTTGTCGTTTGGTTGTGACCCTGATACGATGGTGGGTAACTGGTTCGCCGGTACACAAAGAATGTGCCCTGAGTGCACGGACCGTCGGGCCAGGTGGCTGACGGTTGTGATGGCATGTGTGCGTGAAAGCACATTATATGAGATATATATATATGCTTGTTATATGTTATGCCTGCAGGGAAGAATACCGCTGCCCCGAGAAAGGGGTAGGGTCGTTATAATTTGGTCAGCTGAATACTGACCGTTGCCTCTGTTTGCCACCGTTGGGTGGAATGTCCCTGTGCAGGTGCTGGAGAGCCGAGCGGGACGCATAAGGGCTGAAGTCCCTGCATTTGCTGCTACCGTTGCTAGCCCTCGAAGGCTAAAAGAATGGAAATGTTATGTTTTTTTTGATGTGGCCGGCCTGCGTGCCAATATTTGAGGCCACTGTTTTGAAAGCTCTGTAAGGCAATAAATCCAATTGTTTATGTGTGTTGTAAGACATTCCTATCATGTATAAAATGTGGAGTTTTTATATGTTTGACATTCAGATGTGGAGTTCATGTGTTAGTGTTAGGCTTCCGCTAGAATACAATTGTGTTAGGGTACGATGCGCTACTCTGGTATCATTCCATAACCTCACCGCCTGTTTTGTGGTATATGCTGCGGGGCCCCGACCGGACCTTCTAGTATACACTATATGAATGGATGGGGTTGTTACACTCAGCTTGATCTGCGACCTTGTAGTTAGCCGGTTCTTGGGGTAACCAGGCGGATTGGTAGTTGTATCCACGGTATTGAGGCAGACTGGTTTTGCGTCTGCGGAGTCCACCTTTGCAGACTGGCTTTGGAGATGGGCCTTGGTTCTTGCCGAGCTCTCCGTTGGCAGTGGGTGTCATATCCTTATGGCAGACTATCCTAATGATTGGTAGTCTGGGTCTTTCGTGTCCGCCATGCTCGCGCCAGTTACATGATGAGATGCTGGACTTGGTCATTTTCTTTGACAAGTCTATGGTGTTCGCGGAGTCCGCGGAGTCCGCTGTTGATCGGGCGAACTACCTGTTGGTCGTGGACTCGTGGCGGACTGTGGCGTTGTTCTCAAGTTGTGCGGACTGCCCCCTTGTCTGCGTATAGTGTGCGGACTGGTGCAGGATGTGTTGTTGCTATCTGCATGATGAGGTGAGTGGTGGACTAGCGCTGTGCTTTTATGCTGTGCGGACTGGCGTAGTGTCCGCATGGTGGCGGACTATCTTTGACCTGGCGCCTGGCGGGTTTGAAGTCTAGACAAGTCCTTGCGGACTTGGAGACTGGGTTGTGTTAGCGCGCGGGCTGGGGCGGTGACTCTATTCACTAGTGTGGTGACCACACTCCTCACCTCGCCTATAAATAGACACCCCGGCACATCTATAGTAAATGAGTGAACAGTAAGTTGAGGCTTGGTTAATTATTGTGGCCTGGATTTTCCTGTCCGCGCAGGTTGAGTAGAAATAACTATTTGTTGTGTGCAGGTCGCACGACTAGCACCGTGGAGCCAAGAGTTTGGCTCTGACTTCGGTCAGGATCAATAAAGTTTGCGGTCTCGGCGCTCTCAGCAGGTCGCTTCTGCGGCTTGTCAAGTTTCTCTACTTCAGCATTTCCAAGTTCAATAACCTGTCCATCGGACTCACGCGGGTAGGCGGTCTGTTCTTCAGTTCAGCAACAGTCAACGAATAACGGTGTGTCCGCACGACCTCGCGGTCTCGGCGGACTCCGTGTTCTATTTGGCTTCTAGCAGCAACAGTTCAGGCGGCTTCGACGACCTTGGCGAACTAGGCGGTCTCGGCGGTCTCCAGTTTTAGTTCGCCCAGATTGTTTTGTGCTTTCTATTTTTTCCTTGTGTACTGGCGAAATCATGTCTCGTCATGGATACCTCGCACTGTAAAGAAGTTAATAAATATATGATCTGCTTGTTCCTTCTACTTGCATTTGGTGTTTGAGCTTGGTCTTCGGTTCCGCATGATCAAGGTGTGATCTTGATAGTTCTGAGAATAATAGTTTGGCGTCAGGCTATCTCGTTGACCACTTTGGGAAAATTCAACATGGTATCAAAGCCAGGTTTAGTTGCTTGAGCGGTGATCAACTTGTGTTGTGCTCTGTACTTCTGTAAGCTTAACCAAAGGTTATTGCAATGAAAGTGAGTTATGCAAGAGGTCTGGGTATTGAACTTTTAAGGCAGACTAACTTTAAAAAGTGGAAGTCGTGCATGAAGAGTTACCTTCTGGGCGAGGAGCTATGGGAGGTCGTCGGTGGTGACGACAGGCAGGAAGTTACAGCTGCTTTTGGGACTGCTGAGCAAGTGAGGCTCTGGAGAAAAGCAAATGCAAAGGCGGAGTTTGTTCTCAAGAGGGCTGTTTTACCGAAATTGTTTGATCATATCATTGGATGTGAGTCAGCCGCTGATATCTGGACAACTATTGATGAGTTGTTCAATAAGAAGAATGTGGCGAGACTTCAGTTCCTGGAGAATGAGTTGGCTAGGACAACTCAAGGAGACCTGGCCATCTCGAATTTTTTCCTGAAGATGAAGAGTTTGTGTGCTGAGCTATCGGTGCTTGATCCTGATGAGCCAATCTTTGAGGGTAAGATGAAAAGGCATATAATCCGCAGCTTGCGGAAGGAGTTTGTTGCCTTTTTAACATCAGTTCAAGGCCGGGCCACTCAGCCATCTCGGCTAGAGCTTGAGAATCTACTTGCTTCACAAGAAAACTTGGCCAGATAGATGGCTGGAGTCACTGTCTCTAAGGAAGGTAGTGAAACTCTCTTCTCAGACAAGAAGAAGAAGAAGAGATGAGAAGGGAAGAAAAAGAACACTACTGCTAAAAATGAGCCTTCAAATTCTTATTAGACAGAGAGGAGCGCCGCTCCTAAGAAGGATTGGAAGAAAAACTTGAAGTGCTACATGTGTCATCAGCGGGGTCACTTCAAGCGTGACTGCAAGGTCAAACTACAGCCTGGGAATGCTGCAGGCAAGGAGGAGGCTTGCTCTAATACTGAGGAAGCTGGATGGGGTGGAGCTTTCATGACGGGCACTTGTGCCCGTGCTTTGTTCGCCGTCGACTTAAACGACGAGTGGATCGTGGACTCTGGGTGTGGTCATTACCTCACCAGAGACAAGTCGAAGTTCTCTTCACTGCAAGCTTACTCAGGTAACGAAGCTATCATTACTGCTGATAATACTGTTTATATAGTAGAGAAGGGGGGGGGGGTTGTGTCCTTGGGTAGTGATAAGGGGTCACTCACGTTAAGGTGTGTGTATCATGTGTCGGGCATAAAGAAGAACCTCTTCTCTGTGACCAATGCGGTAGATGCTTGTTATCACGTTCTGTTTGGGACAACAGAAGTGAAGTTCCTTCGCAACGTATCATCGGTAAAGGCTGATGTTGCTCATGTTGGGAGGAGAGTAAAGAACTTGTTTGTTCTTGCAACAAACTCTTACGTTGATCGGATGAGGGCAAACGATAATGCCACTCTATGGCATGAGAGGGTGGACATGTAGGGATGGATAAGCTAAAAGCTATGGCAAACAGGAGCCTTGTGAGAGGCTTGCCTAAGCTGTCATCCTTTGGTGATGGTAACGTTTGCGCGGGGTGTCAATACGGTAAGGCTCATCGCCTTCTGTTTGATAAGTCACAAACAAGGAGCATGAGACCATTGGAGTGCATCCATTTGTGACTTGATGGGACCAACCATCACTGCTAGTCTTGGTGGAGTAGATACATGCTTGTTCTGATTGATGACTACTCAAGATACACTTGGGTATATTTCTTGAAGGAGAATTTTGAAGCCTTCCAGTTGTTTGTGGAGTTCAAGGAGCTGGTGGAGGGCCAGCTTGGCTTGCGGATTAAGAATTTTATATCAGACAACGGTGGTGAGTTTTCTCCTCTGAATTTTCTAACTTCTACAGGAAGCACGGATCCAAAGAGAGCTTACTTGTGCTCATACTCCACAATAATACGAAGTAGCGGAGTGAAGATCCGTCATCAGACGAAGACTTGCAAATGTTGGCTTCATGCAAAAGACATTCCTAGGTCCTTCTGGGCAGAGGGGATGTTTTTTGCTTCTTATATCATCAATCAGATGTCGGTCAGTTCGATCAACATGAAGACTCCTTTTGAGATGTTGCTAAAGGAGAAGCCAAGCGTGGAACACCTTCGGGTGTTTGGATCAATTGCTATATGCATATCCCAGATGCTCCAAGGACGAAGCTTGATGGAAAGGCAAAAACTTGTCTTTGTAGGCTACGATGAGCGGAAGAAGGGATGGAATGCATGAATCCTGCGATGAAGAAGTTTTGTTGTGTCAAGAGATGTGGTCTTTGACGAACTGACGTTGTATGGAGGTGGGTCGGTTGATCTACCGGAGAGCAAGTTGATGATGAGCAGAAGGTGGCTGCTGAAGTTCTGGAAGAGGAGCTTGTTGTTTCACTCATCACAGCAGCTCTTGTTGCTTCAAGCTTTGGCGCAGAGGCTTCTAGTTCAGGAAATAGGGGGAACTTGCTCTAAGTATGCCCGGGAATGGAGCTGAGCCTGAAGAAGCAACAGAGGTTTTGAGCAAGGAGCATCCCCTTCCGAGATCAAAGAGGGTTGTCAAGCCACCACTCGATTGTTGCGAAGAGAATGCAGTGAGTTTTGTCTCATGTTTATTTACAGGCCCTCTGGATGAGCGAGAGCCTTCAAACTTCCATTGAGTCCATTGGAGTCCAGGAGGGGGAAGATGCCATGAAAGAAGAGATGACTGCTCTTAATAAGAATGAAACATGGGACCTTGTGCCCAGGGTTGACGTCTGTAAGACCCCATTTTTTTTCTTTTGAAACACCGGGGTCTTAGGTCCAGAACCGCCGCTTTGCGGTGACACCTTCACGCCCTCAAGGGTCATCACCGCTAATCGCCGATTCTGCCGGCCGATTCGATCACAGAAAAGCAACAAAAGTAGAGTAAGCACAAAAGTGGTAAAACTCTAACCAGAAGTCCACAAAATGCAATCACATCAGAGTAAATATATATCTCCACGAAGGGAGAGTCCACAGAATATAATGTACTGAAAATAAGGGCTTAAGCCCGCTACATCAAATCCTCACTGCATAGTCACTCAAGCGGAAGCAAAATAAAACACAACTAAGGTCAGGGGCTCACAGTCCCTGTCGTCTGAACTCCGGTGCTAGACTGCCCCATCTCCAAGCGTGCCGACCTACGGGGCTGCTCCTCCATGCTGGGCTCAACGATCCCCTAAATGATGTGGTTCGAAAACCGTTAGTCTAAAAGACTAAGTCCTATCATCCCCCACCCCTTCCCCCATGGCCCCTAGGTACCGAGCAGAGAGGAAGAAAGGGGAGGACTTGAAGGTGGAGAGTAATCAAGAAAACAGATGGCAGCGGACCTATACTAGCAATTTTATAGAACATGTGGCAGTAAAGTAAAGTCTGAAAAGTAACCTTAACTTATACGAAGACATATAAGCAAGGGATCTTTTACAGGGCTCCCATCGTATAAAATGTCCAATACCAATTTATACGTTGGGGGGTCGGTTATTATCAGCAGTATATATATAAAGAATTTAACCTTGATTTATAAACTTGCCTACACAAGCTTATAGACAAGGGGTCGTTTTGTAGGGCCTATTGTATAAGCGTCCCATACCACTTATACAATAGGTGACAGAGATTTTATGCTATGATTATGCTATGACATGCAAGTGGGTTATGATGCTATCATGCAAGTGCAACTCGCCCACCCGACTCTGTGCACACAGACCTTTAGTTCCCCCTTTCTGGAGCCTCACCTCCCAGGATACCTCCGTAGTGGCAGTCGGAAGCGGTGGGTTGGGCCTCGCCCACCTCTAAACCAGTAAAGCACTACCGGTCAGACCTATCGTATGCCTCAACGCTGGTGCACTAAGCGGACTCCTGCGTACTCTTGCCGGCTGGCGCACCGGACTTCTGTTGGCGAAGTGCGAGCCACACTTGCCGAGTCAACGTATTGGCATCGGTGCATCGACACTCCAATACCGAAGACCCACCACCTTTCTTTATACACATGCAACCTTATGTATCAGTACCGAGCCAAAGCTCCCCGGACCATCCCGTCCGTCACAAACATCAACCGAGCCAAAGCTCGTCGGGCCATCCTGCCCCTCATAAATATCAACCGAGTCAAACCAACTTACCGAGGAACCGGGGTGTGTGAAAGTGAACTCCTAATTATTCTAGTTGCTCTTTAAGATTTATCACTCCTACAGTTTTCGTTAGCCCAGGACTGCCCAAGGTATACCCGTGAAGGGCTCTCGAAGGCACTAGGAACTACGATGAGATTATGCCCAAAGCTCCCTTTCTCAAGACACTTACTGTTATTTGTTGCTACCCGATTTCCCGACCCTTAATTAATTTTACTGAATCTAGCCCTAGTGCATTAAACACCTCCTCCCTACGGGAAGGACGATCTTTCGCCGATCCCGAGCACCACCTACACTAGCCAAGCTCTCACTCTACAAATCCTGTCTTCCAATGATGAACTCCTTTATTTACCCAAACCAGCAACCTACTGAGGATTCAACTCCCCAAAATTCACTACCCACTCTAGTTCAGTTTCCGTAGTTACTATATGCAGACCACCATATACTATATGAGATGTATAAAGGGAGTACTCCGGATTTTCTTCCAAATCTCCTATAAACTTTACCAGAGGTCTATCATAACAAATTTAGTCTAAAATCAGAGATCCATAATTTTTCTAATTAATTTGATATTTATTGAATTTTCCAAATGTTTGTCCATGGACAATTTTGAACATGAACTATATGATCTACTCAAGTAATGGCCACCCAAAATTTTGATCACTAAATTAACAGGTATATATGGCTAGATACAAATTTCCATAATTTTTCAGAAAATATTTTACCTCTAATTAATTTATCCAAAATATTTCCTTAATCATATGTAAAGAAGGAAGTACCAAAATTATTCATCAAAAAATTATACAAAATTTACAGAAGCTTAATATGGTTCAGAAAAGATCATTGTACAAAACTCATAATTTTAGAGGCTTACGAGACCCCAAATAAATTAAATTAAGTTTTCATGGGAAACATACTTAATGAAGCAACCCTTATAATAATCATCCAAAAATTCTATAAAATTTTACAGAGCTTTAAAACATAATATAAAGTCCTCTGGCTAACTTTCATCAATTTCCAGCAAGTAGTGTCTTCCTAATAAATTTCTAAGTAGATAATAGAATCACCAATTTGTTAATGAAGTATCCAAAATAATAATCCTAAATTCATAATAAAATCTCCAGAGCTTATACTAACCCTAAAAACTACTCAACCCAAATCTCAACACTTTTCAAAAAGTTTTTGTGACATTTTCTATCCCTAAAAGGTTTGTGCCCTAGGTTACGGTTTTGAGGGCTTTAAGGCTTCCAAATACCTTAAAGTTTAACCAAAGAACTATACTAACCCTAGTCCTCTCCACAAGTTTTCAAGTCAATCCAAGGTCATTTGACCCTATGTTCTTCAAACCCTAAAAATCCCCATTAAGGAACCTACCCTAGGGTTCTAGGGCTACCCTACACTTAACCACCCAAATTCCATTGAAGGGTGAGTCATACTATAAAAAGTCAGTGGCCAAAATATCAACCTCTGTTGAGGTGATTTGGCCACTCAAAACCCAAAGGGGATGCTTGACCTATTTAACCCTAAAAGGGGCCAACCTAGGGTTGGATCAATACCTAACCTAAACATCTCCAAATGAGATGAAACCTTTACCAGAGCCCTAGCATGCCCTCTAAGACCTCCACCCAAATTTGGGGGGATTGTGAGGTGTTTAGGACACCTAATTATTTTATTTATGGATTATTAAATTTTTCTAAAAACTATAGAAAATGTTTTTCCAAAAATTCTGAATTTTGGACAGGCCCTAGGTATAGCTAGGGTGGACTTCCTGCCAAAATATCATTAATTTGGACAAGGATGAAGTGTGGGCACTCAGTTTAATGTCTGCCTAGCCCTAGGTGTAGGTCCCACCAAAATGAGTTCCTTCGTCAAACCAGACACCCAAATTGGTTCAAACCAATTTTGTATTAAAGTAGACTCACTGGTCTACAATTTTCATGCTGATGACTTTTTATGAAACAACATCTATGTATTTTAAAAATTAAAAATATTAAAAACATAAAGTGTGACAGAATGAAATAATCTGATATTATATCCTATAGTATATTATCATATATAGCACGAATCTTGACGCAACAGTCGACGACATCTGGTCATCTTCAACCTTGAGCTGATGGCCAAGATTTATCCCGCCTGGAGCTCCTTCCAAGCGCTGTCGCCGGCGATCCGGCCATCTCCCCGGCCGGCCACCGCCACCATCACCTCCGTTGAGGTGGTGGCTGTCGCCAGGCGGCGTCACAGCCGCGGAGAGCCCTATTCCGGCGATCCCGAGGGTTGCATTTTTGCGGGAAAAACCAGGAAATTTTTTCTTTGGAACTGGCTCAATTGAGCCTGAACCTTGGCCCTAAAGATTCCTAAGATCTACCCATGAAAGAAGGAATAGAGGAGGACCTTGTCGGCGGCCTAAAGTCGAGACGATCGTCGGAAAACCATCTTTGAAGGCGGCGCCGCTCGGTTTCTGCAACAACACAGTGGAGTGGCTCGGTTTCTTCAGGTAAGGGTTGGGAAATCCTCCTCTCGGCCCACTTGTGTTTAAAGACTCAGTTGGGGAGGGGAGAGGCTGGATTATCAATGGCCATTAAGGCCATTAATGGCTACATTCGGCCATGGTGGAGCGGCTGAATCAGGCCCTTGGTGACCAGGGAAGTGGCTGGAAACTTCTCCCCTTCACTAGGGGAGTTGAATCCAGCCATTAAAGGTGGCCTTTGGCCTCCCCTTGGCCGAGCCCCTTCCTTCCCCCTTCATCCATCTTCTTTCTCTCTCCTCCATAACCATGGAAATGAAGCTCTCTCTCGTAGTCATCAAGTTGGCTGGGTCAATCTGGAGGTCTATTGGCAGCCCATCAATACACATTATCTCCTAAAGAAGCCTCATGAGGAGGCTTGAACTTGGGCTAGGTTGACCCAAGGTAGGCTTGGGTTGACCTTGGACTTTTTGACCTCTTTGGTTGCCCCTAAAGAGTCCCTGGTGTCCCATGATCTCCTAAGGTCTAGGTAGGGTTGGATAGGGCTGACTTGGCACCTTGGAGGTCACTTGACCCTTGGTAAGGGCACTTTGACCACTTTAGGGCTGGAGTTGACTTGGGTCAACATGACCATTTGGGTTGACCCCAATGGGTCCTTGGTGACTCATTGGTCTCCCCTAAGGTCTAGGAAGGGTTATGTAGGGTTACCTTGCACTTTGGAGGTCACCTACCCTTAGTAAGGGCACTTTGACCAGATTAGGGGCTTGAGTTGACTTGGGTCAACTTGGCCTCTAGGGCTGACCCCAATGTGTCCTTGTGACCCATTGACCTCACTTTAGGTCTAGGAAGACCTGGGCAAGGTTGGTTGGGCACATTAGAGGTCAACTGCCCTTAGTTAGGGCACCTTGCTCAATTTAGGCCTATGGTGGTCCTAGGTCAAATTGGCCACTTTGGGTTGACTCCAATTGGACCTTAAGGCTCTAGTGGACCCTCTAATAGGTTAGTGATGTTGTGGTGGGGTCATGGAGTCATGGTGAAGCCCTAAGGTCAAACCTAGGTTTTGTGATGTGGTTGTGCCACAGGTAGACCAAGGTGATTCTCACCATGGCCTTCTATCACTTGGCCCTTTTTAGTTTTCTTGGGTTTTGTCATGACCTAGTCATGGCCAAAACCACTCTTAGGGGTCTAGTTGGAAATGAGATGTTACAAATCCCAATAAACAAAACAAAGATTTCGTCCCCGAAATCAAGGTTAAGCTTACGGGAATTTCTATCGAAGAAAAGGATGCTTGTAACATCCATAAGAAGTGAAAGATTACATCTCGACGCCATGTTTGCTAAGTGGGGTTTAAAGGGAAACCTAAATCTATGACCAATTCGCCCAATTGGCAAAAGACAAGATCCCAATAAACAAAAGATTAGCCTCTACTCTTCCTAGAACAGCCCTACTAGTGTAAAACAGGAATGTAAACTGAACATCTTGAGAGGTTGTGAGGTATGCCTGACTGAACAGCTCTGGATACTTTTGTCGCATCAAGTCCTGCGGTTCCCAGGTATGCTCCTCCTGGTCATGGTTTCTCCACAGGACTTTGACTAACGGAACCTTTTTGCGACGCAAGATCCGTACTCCTCGGTCATCGATCCGAACCGGCTCAAGTGAACTGACCGGTCTGAAGCTACCGGTCCATCTGTGGTCAAAATCTGCTGCTCCGGGCGTAATAGAGCCCTCCTAAGCGAAGAGATATGGAACACGTCGTGTAAACCCGTCAGCTCGGTGGCAACTCCAGCCTATAAGCTAGGGGCCCGATCCTCCAGGATCCTGTAAGGGCCCATATACCTAGGGCTGAGCTTCTTCTTCCGACCACGCACTCGTGAAACTCCGTACATGGGTCGGATCTTCAAGAAAACCGGTCTCCCACCTGAAACTCTACCTAACGGTGTCGGGCGTCGTAGTACTTAGCCTGCCAGCTCTGTGCTTCCAGCATCTGTCCCGTATCAGTCGCACCTGAGCTTCGGTGTTTTCGACAAAATCTGACCCCAACGCCTTCGGATCCTCGTCCTAAACCATGAAAGTGGAGTCCTACATCTCCTTCCGTACAAGGCTTCATAAGGAGCCATCCCTATGCTGGACTGGTAGCTGTTGTTATAGGAGAACTCGACCAGTGGTAAAAGCTTCTCCCAAGGCTCATTTCGATCCAGAATGCATAGCCTTAGGAGGTCCTCCAATGTCCGGTTGGTGCGCTCTATTTGCCCATCCGTCTGGGGATGAAATGTTGTGCTGAAAGTCAGCCGCGTGCCTAAGTAAGCCTGCACGGATCTCCACTCCCTGGATATGAACCGACCATCCCGATCTGACACGATCGACCTGGGCACCCCGTGGTAAAGAATGAACTGCACTACGAATCTCTGCACTAGTACCCCAACCGGGTCATCCTTCCTGATCGGAATGAATCTGGCCACCTTCGTCAGCTGATCGACGATGACCCAAATCGAATCATTTCCCGTCCGTGATCGGGGAAGGCCATGAATGAAATCCATCGTGATGTCCTCAAATTTCCACTCCGGCACCGGAAGTGGCTGTAGCAATCCCGCGGGGTTTCTGCACTCCGCCTTCACTAGCTGACATGCCTTACAATGAGTCACGAAGTATGTAATGTCCTTCTTCATCCCGGCCAGAACATCGTCTTCTTCAAGTCTGCCGTCATCTTGGTGATCCTCTGGGTGTATAGAATATCTGCTACAATGTGCTTCTGCCATGATGTCCTCCCGAATCTGACCTCTTGCGGGTATGTAGACCCTGCCTCTGAAATGTAACAATCCATCCCTTAATGAATAATCTCTCATCGAACCCTCCTTCAAGGCTTGGAATATCGGCTCTGCCCATGCATCTGTCTTCTGTCCGTCCCGGATGTGGTCCCGAATATCATCTATGGCAACCATCGATGCTAGATACTCCATGTACAACTCTGGATCATTCTTGGATACTAGGGATATCTGCATATCTCTGAAACGATCGGACTAGATCCATGGACATCAGTTGTTTTCCCTTCCCTGAGGTATCTCCTCTCCGGCTCAGAGCATCTGCCGCCCGTTCGCCTTCCCGGGATGGTAGTACATGGTGTACTGGTAATCCGACAGGAACTCCACCCAACGTCTTTGTCTGATGTTGAGTTCCTTCTGTGTGTCCACATATCTCAAATTCTTGTGATCGGAGAATATGTCACAGTGAACCCCGTAGAGGTAGTGTCACCAAATCTTCAGAGCAAAGATCACTGCACCCATCTCCAGATCATGCACCAGATAGTTCTTCTCATGTATCTTCAGCTGTCGGGAGGCGTTGGATATTACGTGCCCATTTTGCATCAGAACGGCACCCATCCCTGGTAGGAAGCGTCTATGTACACCTGGATTCCCTCCCTTCCCGACGGAAGAGCGAGAATGGGAGCCGAGGTAAGCCGACCTTTCAACTCCACAAAGGCCGCCTCGCACTGTGGCGTACAAATAAACTGGGATTCCTTCTTTGTCAGAGATGTAAGAGTGAGTGCAATCCGGGAGAATCCTTCGACGAACTTCCGGTAATATCCGACAATTCCCAGGAAGCTCCGTACATCCGTGGCTGTCTTCAACGGTGGCCAATCCTGAACTGCCTGAATCTTGGCCGGGTATACTGCCAACCCTGCACCGCTGATGATATGACCTAAGAAGGCCACCTCCTTTAGACAAAACTGGCATTTGCTGAACTTCGCGTACAGCTGTTGTTCCCGTAGCCTCTCTAGAGTCAAAGTCAGGTGTCGTGTATGGTCCTCCTTCGTCCTTGAGTAGATGAGGATGTCGTCAATAAATACGATGACGAATACTCCAAATACTCCTCGAATTCCCTGTTCATGAGGCTTGTAAATGCTGACGGCGCGTTTGTGAGCCCGAATGTCATCACTGTAAACTCAAATAGTTCGTATCTACTGCTGAAGGCGGTCTTCAGAATGTCCTCCTCTCGAATCCGTAGCTGGTAATAACCTGACCTCAAATCAAGTTTCGAGAAGAATGCGCTCCTTCCAGTTGATCGAACAACTCGTCAATCCGTGGTAGTGGGGATGTATTCCAGACCGTCAGTCTGTTCAGTGCTCGATAATCAATACACAAGCGCAGACTTCTGTCCTTCTTCTTGACAAATAGCACCGGGGCTCCCCACGGCGAAGAGCTTGGCCGGACAAACCCTGCCTCTACTAGTTCCTGCAACTGACTTCGGAACTCTGTCAACTCTTTCGGGGCCATCCGGTAAGGGGCCTTAGATGCCGGCTTGGCCCCCGGAACAAGCTGTATCTCGAAGTCCTGCTCTCGGTGCGGAGGTAGTCCTGGCAGTTTCTCTGGAAAGATGTCAGCAAACTCTCGCACCACCGGGATGTCTGCCACAGACCCTTGGCCTCCGCCATCTCAAATAGAATCTAATAAAACTCCTCTCCCTATAGATGGGCCTTAACGGCCTGTACTGAAGATAAGAGTATACAGAGGTAGGTCTTATACCTTCGATGATAATAACAGAGTCCCTGTGCCTCACGGTGATCCTCTTTGCTTGCAATCAATCTGGGCATGGTTCCAGTGCAACCATGTCATGCACAGGATTAGCTCGAAGACTGGTATCCTTAGGATTATTGCCGATACTTCGAATGACTTTCCGCCAATCTCTGCCTCCATGTTGCAGTGGGTAGAGGTGAGTATCTCTGATCCGTCGGGTAGACACACCCTCCTCATCAGGCCTGTGAACCTCTCCACTCCTTCCAGCCCTTCTAGAAAGGCCTCCGACACGAACGAGTGCGAAGCACCCGTGTCGAACAGTGTATAGGCGGGCTTGCCGCTGATGAAGACTATACCTGGGCGATTAAATGTCTTAGTATTCAAGTTTTCTTCCCTATTTATTCTAACTAGTGCAGTTCTACTAATTTGACAACTGAGAAAGGGAATCCTACTTAAACAATGAAACATCTTGGTGTACCTCCTATGACCTGCTCTGGGTTCGAGGCTGCGCCAGGTCCAAAGCATACACCTGCTCCCTTTCTTTTCTACGATCTCCTCCCTGGTATCCACGTCCTCAGCCACGACCTAGGCCTCCAAAATATTGCGCTGGCTGGGCAGCCGGTGGTGCTGGTGGGGGTGCCCCCCTCATGGGGCAGTTCCTCCTGATGTGCCCCACCTGATGGCAATTGAAGCATTCTGGGGGGGGGGGGATATGCCATTCCCCCGGGTCTCTGTCCCTCCTGTGTCTGAAGAGGTGGTGGAGCCACCACCACTGGCTCCCTTGCCTCCTATCTTGCCTCCTGACGAGGCTGGTCCTCGATCCTCCTCCCATTCGTGATACGGGCTCATCTCTGATCGTTCCTTGCTCCTCGACCCTGATCCTCCGTTGGCCGTTTCCGGCCCGAGTAGCTTGCCAATCAGCCTCTATCCTTTTTGCCATCTCTAGTATCCGAGAAATGGGCTTGTCGGATACAAACATTATAGTCTCCCTCAACTCCTCTCGCAGACCCTTGTAGAACCTTTTGGTATATCCTGCCTCGTCTAACTGATAAGAGTCCACAAACGGGCCAGATGGTTGAACTCTTGGTGGTACTCGACCAGTCGTGTTCCCCTGTCTCAACTGCAAAAACCTATCCTCCAGCTCGTCCCTGGCCGACTGTGGAACAAAGTGTTCCAACAGCGCGCCCCTGAACTCCTCCCAAGACATCTCTGCTACTTCCTTATCCGCAAATGTCGTGTCTAGCGAGGTCTTCCACCATCTCTTTGCATGCGACTCCAGGCAGGAGATCACCAAGGGCACCCTCTCCTCCCAAGGGCACCGTATCCCCTCAGCATCTTGTACATAATATCCAACCACTCCTCTATCTGGACGGCCGACTCAGTCCCCAAGTAGGATGGGGGAGCAAGTCCTCTAAAATGCTCAGCAGTTGGCCCCCTGGTTTGGCTGCGGAGCCGGAACCTATTGGGCCCTAAAAGCTTCCAAGATTGCTGTCATAGTTTGTCCCATCTCCGACTGTAGGAATGGAGTGGGGATCGGGGGAGGTGGTACAACGTCCGGAGTTGCTGAGCTCCACCTTGTGGGGTGGGCTGAGGTGGGGGATGCAAAACAAACTACATTAGTAGGTAATCGACTCAATACCTAATAAGAAGTGGACAATTTACATGTGATCCCTCATATGGGCACAACGGTAATCGACTCAATACCTAATAAGAAGTGGACAATTTACATGTGATCCCTCATATGGGCACACCACTGCTTCCGGTGATTAGTTTGTCCCCAAACTAAACTCGTGCGGGGGTGACCCAGGGGTTGTGGACTGTTACTTTTCGATCGAGGTTTCCTCTGATAACACTTATAAGACCACCTTTTTTTTCTTTTGAAACACCGGGGTCTTAGGCCCAGAAACCGCCGCTTTACGGTGACACCTTCATGCCCTGAAGGGTCATCACCGCTAATCGCCGATTCTGCCGACCGATTCGATCATAGAAAAATAACAAAAGTAGAGTAAGCACAAGAGTGGTAAAACTCTAACCAGAAGTCCACAAAATGTAATCACATCAGAGTAAATATATATCTCCAAGAAGGGAGAGTCCACATAATATAATGTACTGAAAATAAGGCTTAAGCCCGCTACATCAAATCCTCACTACATAGTCACTCAAGTGGAAGCAAAATAAAACACAACTAAGGTCAGGGGCTCACAGTCCCTGTCATCTGAACTTCGGTGCTAGACTGCCCCATCTCCAAGCGTACTGAATTGCGGGGCTGCTCCTCCATGCTGGGCTCCACGATCCCCTAAATGATGTCGTTCGAAAACCGTTAGCCTAAAAGACTAAGTCCTATCATCCCCCACCCCTTCCCCCATGGCCCCTAGGTACCGAGCGGAGAGGAAGAAAGGGGAGGACTTAAGGTGGAGAGTAATCAAGAAAACAGATGGCAGCGGACCTATACTAGCAATTTTATAGAACATGTGGCAATAAAGTAAAGTATGAAAAGTAACCTTAACTTATACGGAGACATATAAGCAAGGGATCTTTTACAGGGATCCCATCGTATAAAATGTCCCATACCAATTTATAAGTTGGGGTGTCGGTTATTATAACCAGTATATATATAAAGAATTTAACCTTGATTTATAAACTTGCCCACACAAGCTTATAGACCAAGGGGTCGTTTTGCAGGCCTATTGTATAAGCATCTCATACCACTTATGCAATATGTGACAGAGGTTTTTTTCTATGATTATGCTATGACATGCAAGTGGGTTATGATGCTATCATGCAAGTGCAACTCACCCACCCGACTCTGTGCACACAGACCTTGAGTTCCCACTTTCTGGAGCCTCACCTCCCAGGATACCTCCGTAGTGGCAGATGGAAGTTGTGGATTGGGCTCGCCCACCTCTAAACAGTAAAGCACTATCGGTCAGACCTATCGTATGCCTCAACACTGGTGCACTAAGCGGACTCTGCATACTCTTGCCGGCTGGCGCACCGGACTTTGTTGGCGAAGTGCGAGCCACACTTGCTGAGTCAACGTATTGGCGTCAGTGCATCGACACTCCAATACCGAAGACCCACCACCTTTACTTGATGCACATGCAACCTTATGTATCAGTACCGAGCGAAAAGCTCCGGACCATCCTGTCCGTCACAAACATCAACGAGAAAAGCTCGCCGGGTCATCCTGCCCCTCACAAATATCAACTAGTCAAACCAACTTCCGAGGCACCGGGGTGTGTGAAAGTGAACCCTAATTATTCTAGTTTCTCTTTAAGATTTATGACTCCTACAGTTTACGTTAGCCCGGACTGCCCAAGGTATACCCCGTGAAGGGCTCTCGAAGGCACTAGGAACTACGATAGGATTACGCCCAAAGCTCCTTTCGCAAGACACTTACTGTTATTTGTCGCTAACCGATTTCCCGACCATTAATTAATTTTACTGAATCTAGACGTAGTGCATTAAACACCTCCTCCCTACGGGAAGGACGATCTTTCGCCGATCCCGAGCACCACCTAACACTAGCCAACCTCTAACTCTACAAATCCTGTCTTCCAATGATGAACTCCTTTATTTACCCAAACCAGCAACCTACTGAGGATTCAACTCCCCGAATTCACTACCCTCTCTAGTTCAGTTTCCGCAGTTACTATATGTAGACCACCCTATACTATATGAGAAGTATAAAGGGGGTACTCCAGATTGTCTTCCAAATCTCCTATAAAATTTACCAGAGGTCTATCATAACAAATTTAGTCTAAAATCAGAGATCCATAATTTTTCTAATTAATTTGATATTTATTGAATTTTCCAAATATTTGGCATTGGGCAATTTTGAACATGAACTATATGATCTACTCAATTAATGGCCACCCAAAAATTTTGATCACTAAATTAACAGGTATATATGGTTAGATACAAATTTCCATAATTTTTCAAAAACTATTTTACCTCTAATTAATTTATCCAAATATTTCCCAAAAATTTTGATCACTAAATTAACAGGTATATAGGCTAGATACAAATTTTTCAATAATTTTCAAAAACTATTTTACCTCTAATTAATTTATCCAAAATATTTCCCTTAATCATATGTAAAGAAGGAACTACCAAAATTATTCATCAGAAAATTTTACAAAATTTACAAAAGCTAATATAGTTCAGAAACGATCATTGTACAAAACTCATAATTTTAGAGGCTTGCTAGACTTCAAAATAATTAATTAAATTTTCATGGGAAACATACTTAATGAAGCAACCCTTAAAAATAATCATCCAAAAGTTCTATAAAAGTTCACAGAGCTTTAAAATATAATAAAAATTCCTCTGGCTAAATTTCATCAATTTCCAGCAAGTAGTTTTGTAATATAAATTTCTAAGTAGATAATACAAATCACCAATTTGTTAATGAAGTATCCAAAATAATAATCCTAAATTCATAATAAAATCTCCAGAGCTTATACTAATCCTAAAAACTACTCAACCCAAATCTCATCACTTTTCAAAGAGTTGTTGTGACATTTTCTATCCCTACAAGGTTTGTGCCCTAGGTTAGGGTTAGGGTTTTGAGGGGGTTTAAGGCTTCCAAATACCTTAATAATTTTAACCAGAGAATTATACTAACCTATGGTCCTCTCCACAAAGTTTCAAGTCAATCCAAGGTCATTTGACCCTATGTTCTTCAAACCCTAAAAATCCCCATTAAGGATCCTACCCTAGGGTTCTAGGCTACCCCACCAAATACACTTAACCACCACAAATTCCATTGGAGGGTGAGTCATACTATAAACCACATCAGTGACCAAAATATCAACCTCTGTTGAGGTGATTTGACCACTCAAAACCCAAAGGGGATGCATGACCTATTTAACCCTAAAAAGGGCCAACCTAGGGTTGGATCAATACCTAATCTAAACATCTCCAAATGAGATGAAACTTTTAACAGAGCCCAGCATGCCCTCTAAGACCTCTCACCAAATTTGGGGGGATTATGAGGTGTTTAGGACACCTAATTATTTTATTTATTGATTATTAAATTTTTCTAAAAACTATAGAAAATGTTTTTTCCAAAAATTCTGAATTTTGGCTAGGCCCTAGGTATAGCTAGGGTGGACTCCCTGCCAAAATTGCAATTAAGTTGGACCAAGGATGAAGTGTGGGCACTCAGTTAAATGTCTATCTAGCCCTAGGTGTAGATCCCACCAAAATGAGTGCCCTGGTCAAACCAGACACCTAAATTGGTTCAAACTAATTTTGTATAAAAGTAGACTCATTGGTGTATAATTTTCATGTTGATGACGTTTTATGAAACAACATCTATGTATTTTTAAAAATTACAAATATTAAATACATAAAGTGTGATAGAATGATAAATATATATCTTATATATTATATCCTATAGTATATATATATATATCATATATAGCTCGAATCTTGACGCAACAATCGACGACATCTGGTCATCTTCAACCTTGAGTCGACGACCAAGATTTATCCCGCCTGGAGCTCCTTCCAAGCGCTGCGCCGGCGATCCGGCCACCTCCCCCGGCCGGCCACCGCCACCATCACCTCCGTTGAGGTGGTAACTGTCGCCAGGCGGCGTCACAGCCACCGGAGAGCCCTATTCCGGCGATCCTAAGGGTTGCATTTTTGCGGAAAAACCAGGAAATTTTTCTTTGGAACTGGCTCAATTGAGCCGAACCTTGGCCCTAAAGATTCCTAAGATCTACCCATGAAAGAAGGAATAGAGGAGGACTTTGTCGGCGACCTAAAGTCGAGACGATCATCGGAAAACCATCTTTGAAGGCAGCGCCGCTCGGTTTCTGCAACAACACAGTGGAGTGGCTCGGTTTCTTCAGGTAAGGGTTGGGAAATCCTCCTCTCGGCCCACTGAAGGTGTTTAAAGACTCAGTTGGGGAGGGGAGAGGCTGGATTATCAATGGCCATTAAGGCCATTAATGGCTACATTCGGCCATGGTGGAGGCGGCTGAATCAGGCCCTTGGTGACCAGGAAGTGGCTGGAAACTTCTCCACTTCAGTAGGGGAGTTGAATCCAGCCATTAAGGTGGCCTTTGGCCTCCCCTTGGCCGAGCCCCTTCCTTCCCCCTTCATCCATTTTTCTCTCTCCTCCATAACCATGGAAATGAAGCTCTCTCTCTCTCTCTCCTAGTCATCAAGTTGACTTGGTCAATCTGGAGGTCTATTGGCAGCCCATCCATACACATTATCTCCTAAAGAAGCCTCATGAGGAGGCTTGAACTTGGGCTAGCCTATTTGGGCTAGGTTGACCCAAGGTAGGCTTGGGTTGACCTTGTACTTTTTGACCTTTTTGGTTGCCCCTAAAGAGTCTCTGGTTTCCATTGATCTCTCCTAAGGTCTAGGTAGGGTTGTATAGGGCTGACATGGCACCTTGGAGGTCACTTGACCCTTGGTAAGGGCACTTTGACCACTTTAGGGCTGAAGTTGACTTGGGTCAACATGACCATTTGGGTTGACCACAATGGGTCCTTGGTGACTCATTGGTCTCCCCTAAGGTCTAGGAAGGGTTATGTAGGGTTACCTTGCATTTTGGTGGTCACCTACCCTTAGTAAGGGCACTTTGACCAGATTAGGGGCATGAGTTGACTTGGGTCAACTTGGCCTCTAGTGCTGACCCCAATGTGTCCTTAGTGACCCATTGACCTCACTTTAGGTTAGGAAGACCTGAGCAAGGTTGGTTGGGCACATTAGAGGTCAACTACCCTTTGTTAGGGCACCTTGCTCAATTTAGGCCTATGGTGGTCCTAGGTCAAATTGACCACTTTGGGTTGACTCCAATGGGACCTTAAGGCTCTAGTGGGCCCTCTAATAGGTTAGTGATGTTGTGGTGTGGTCATGGAGTCATGGTGAAGCCCTAAGGTCAAACCCTAGGTTTTGTGATGTGGTTGTGCCACAGGTAGACCAAGGTGATTCTCACCATGGCCTTCTATCACTTGGCCCTTTTTAGCTTCCTTGGGTTTTGTCATGACCTAGTCATGGCCAAAACCACACTTAGGGGTCTATTTGGAAATTGAGATATTACAATGTCATTACTCCAGTGACTTGTAAGTGGGTGTATAAGTTGAAGAAGAAGGCTGATGGAAGAATCGAAAGATACAAGCTCGCCTTGTTGCTCGAGGGTTCTCACAACAGTATGGAGAAGACTATGAGGAAACATTTAGTCTAGTTGCAAAGATGACTTTGGTTCCGGTGGTGATCACCTTGGCTGCTTGCCAGGGATGGAGGATGTGACAGCTTGATGTGAAGAACGTTTTTCTTTCTGGAGAGATTGATAAGGACATCTTCATGGATCAGCCACTTGTATTTGTTTCTGAAGTTCATCCGGACTATGTATGCAAGCTCAAGAATGCTCTCTATGGGTTGAAGCAGGCTCATAGAGCTTAATATGGTAAGATAACAGAATAACTCCAATTCTGCGGGTTTCTTGCTTCCAACTCGGATTCAAGCTTGTTCATCAAGAAGAAGGGGGAGCTTCAAGTTTTGGTCCTGCTGTACGTTTATGACATGATCATCACAGGGAATTCAGAAGAGGAAGTAGCTAGGCTCAGGGCTGAGCTTGCTATATGATTCGAGATGAAGGACTTGTGAGAGATTCATCACTCTCTTGGTCTTGAAGTGGAGAGCAAGGAGAGCAGAATACTCATCTGCCAGAAAGGATATGCGAATCGCATTGTGAATCAATTCTGCATAACGGAAGGGAAGAGTTGCTCTATTCCTCTAGGATCATGGCTGAAGCTTTGACGAGATGAAGGAAGGATTCTTCCTGATCTCTTGGTGTTCAGAGATCTAGTAGGGATCTTGATCTATCTGACGATTACAAGGCCAGACATTGCTTACGCTGTTGGCCGAGTAAGTCGGTTTATGGAAGAGCCAAGGAAGTCTCATCTGGTAGCAGCAAAGAATATCTTGAAGTATGTCAAGGCAACTTCTGATATGAGACTCTTCTATAAGAGGGACATGGGCTTCTCTTTGCTTGGATACACAGATGTTGATTATGCTGGTGACTCGGATGATCGAAGATCAACTTCGGGTTATGTTTTCACTTGTGGATCAGCTTGTATCTCGTGGTGTAGCAAGAAGCAGGACTTAGTGTCCATCTCTACTACAGAAGCAGAGTATAAGGATTCAGCCTTAGCTGCTCGGGAAGCCATCTGGCTGAGGAGGCTTGTTTAGGATGTTTACGAGGAAGTGCAAGATCCTACTTTACTCCAAGGTGACAATGAGAGTGCTCTCAAATGGGTGAACAATCCAGTGTGTCACGAAGGACCTAACATTTGAAATCAAGCACCACTTCAAAAGGGAGAAGGTGTTGGAGGGATCTCTTATGCTCAGACATGTTCGGAGTGAATATAATCTTGCTGACATCTTCACGAAGCCGCTATCGAAGGGGCCATTTCAATGGTTACGAGGATTGCTAGGCTTGATCCCCACTTCTCACTTCAAGGGGAAGTGTTGAAATTTGTGAAGTGAAAGTCGGTGATGGAGCAGGTGGGCGGTCTGGGCGGCCTGTATTTGTGGCCTGGGTGGACTGGTGTGCTGCCTGGGTGGTCTGTGGCCAGGGAAGTATTGCGGCATGGGCGTCTAGTGGAGCGGCCTGAGCGGACTGTGTTTGGCGGTCTATTGGTGGTACTCATCTTGATCTGCGGCATTGCAGTTAGCCGGTTCTTGGGATAACTAGGGCGGATTGGTAGTTGTATCTGCGGTATTGAGGCGGACTGGTTTTGCATCCGCGGAGACCGCCTTTGCGGAGGGCTTTGTAGATGGGCCTTGGTTCTTGACGAGCTCTTTGGTGGCAGTGGGTGTCATATCCTAGTGGCGAACTGTCCTAATGATTGGCGGCCTGGGTCTTTCGTGTCTGCCATTCTCGTGCCAGTTGCTTGATGAGCTGCTAGACTTGGTCATTTTCTATGACAAGTTCATAGTGTTCGTAGAGTCCGCTGTTGACTGAGCAGACTGCCTGTTGGTTGTGGACTCATGGCGGACTATGTTGTTGTTCTCGAGCTGTACGGACTGCCTCCTTATCCGCGTATAGTGTGCGAACTGATGCGGGATGGGTTGTGGCTGTCTGCATGATGAGGTGAGTGGCGGACTGGCGCAGTGCTTGTATGCTGTGCGGACTGGCGTAGTGTCCGCATGGTGGCAGACTGTCTTTGACCTGGCGCCTGGGGGGTTTGAAGTCTGGCCAAGTCCTTGCGGACATTGGCGGACTGGTTTGTGTTAGCGCGCGTGAGGCTGGGGCGGTGACTCTATTCACTAGGGTGGTGACAACACTTCTCACCTCGTCTATAAATAGTCCCCCCCGACACATCTACAGTAATTGAGTGAACAGTAAGTTGAGGCTTGGTTAATTGTTGCGGCCTGGATTTTCCTGTCCGAGCGGGTTGAGTAGAGATAACTGTTTGCTGTGTGTAGGTCGAACGACTAGCACTGTGGAGCCAGGAGTTTGGCTCTGACTTAGGTCAGGATCAGTGAAGTTTGCGGTATCGACGGTCTCAGCATGTCGCTTTTGCGGCTTGTTAGTTTTCTCCACTTCAGCATTTCCAAGTCCAATAACCTGTCCGCCAGACTCAGGCGGGTAGGAAGTCTGTTCTTCTATTCAGCAGCAGTCAGCGAATAATGGTATGTCGGAGTGACCTCACGGTCTCGGCGGACTCCGTGTTCTATTCGGCTTCTAACATCAGCAGTTCGGGCGGCTTCGGCGACCTTGCCGGATTGGGCGGTCTCGACGGTCTCCAGTTTTAGTCCGCCCGGATTGTTTTGTGCTTTCTGTTTTTTCCTTGAGTACTGGCAAAGTCATGTCTCGTCATGTATACCTCACCCTGCAAAGAAATTAATAAATATATGATATGCTTGTTCCTTCTACTTGCATTTGGTTGTTTGAGCTTGCTCTTCGGGTTTCGCATGATCAAAGTGTGATCTTGATAGTTCTGAGGATATTAATTTGGCGTCAGGCTATCTCGTTGATCACTTTGAGAAAATTCAACAACCCACTTCCATCTTGTAGGTTCCTTTGTGGATCTGAGAGGTTGGAGCAAACTTGTTATGAGGTAGGTGATCAGTTGATCAATGAGTGGTAGGGCACTTGTGCCTGAGTTGTAGGAGAGTGTATCCCTCTGAGTTGTAGGAGCAAGTTTGCTCTGATGTAGGGCTATCATCCATAGCCTGAGTGGTAGGGCTTAATTGCCTGAGGTAGGTGATACTTGTTTCACTGAGTGTAGGCCCTTGTGGTTGAGGTGTTAGTCTTGGAAGAGACTAGGAGATCCTGAGGGATCTAAGGTGTAAGCTCTTTGGAGCATTATTTTGGAGAAGTGCCTTGACCAATTTGAAGTTGGTAAGGTGGGAGGAGAGTGGATGTACCCAAAGATTGGGGAACCACTATAAATTCTTGTGTACTCCGTTGTGTTGGTTTTTCTTGTGCAGGTAGCTCATCTTGAAAGCAGAAATTAATTAACCAATAAAAAAGCAAATTAAAAGAAAACAAAAGTTAGTCACTAAGGACTAAGAAACCTATTCATCCCCCCTCTAGGTGAATTTAGCTATCCTTGAAATAAAGACTTTCACTACTCCTCTTGGAGTTAGAATCAAGCTTCAACGAGATGAGGGGAGGATACTTCCAGATTCTTTTGTGTTCCGTGATCTGGTGTAGAGCCTTACCTATTTGAATATTGCATGGCCAGACATTGTATATGTTGTAGGACGGGTAAGTCGGTATATGACGGAACCTCGGAAGTCTCATCTGATGTTGACAAGGAGCATTCTGAAGTATGTAAAGTCCACTTCTGACATGAGTCTCCTTTATGGGGAGACACTGGCTTCAATCTGCATGGCTATACAGATGCTGATTATTGGGGAGATTTAGAAGGCCGAAAGTCAACATCCGGTTATGTCTTCACATGTGGATTAACAGGGATTTCTTGGTGCAGTAAGAAGCAAGATTTGGTGTCCATCTCTACTACAGAAGCGGAGTATAAGGCATCGACCATGACAGCTCGGGAAGCCATCTGGCTTAGGAGGCTAGTAAAGGACGTCCATGAAGAAGTGGGCGGTCCTACTCTACTATGTGGTGACAATGAGAGTGCCTTGAAACTGGTTAGTAATCCAATTTGTCAAACGCGGACCAAGCACATTGAGATTGAACACCATTTCATTCGGGAGAAGGTGCGGGTTGGACATGTGCGAAGTGAGAACAACATCACTAAAATGTTCAAAAAGCTGCGGTCTAAGGGGCCATTTACTCGATTACGAGAATTGTTAGAGCTGGTCACTACTTCTTACTTCAAGGGGGAGTGTTGAAATTATTGAAGTGGAAGTGGTAGCCTGGACGGGCTGTTCGAGCGGACTGTGCGTACAGTCTCGGCGGTTTCGGTTATAGGACCGGACGGTCTAAGTGGACAGAGTTGGGGACTTTCTAGGTCGGTGATGAATCGTAAATCTACATATATTTATGAACAATAAATAAGTTTGTTTTAGTTTATTTTTGTTATTTTTGTATATTTTCCTTTAATAAATTACTTCTTTTTTTATTCTAACTTAAGTTATTTTTGTTTCCTGAATTTTTCAGGAAAAATTGCAAAAAAGTCAAGGTCACGCCCATGTACTATTGGTTCACGCCCGTGACCCGGGCGTGATACCTCAATCCCGTGAAATCAGCCACAAAAGTGAAGAAAAAAAGCTTGACAAGCCAGGCCACATGCCCGTGTCAAATATGACACGGCCGTGACCTAGCCCGTGTCACTCCCGCTCGACGAAAATGCACTCGACGTTCGTCGACCAACCTGACACGCCTGTGTCAGCCAACCCGACACGCTCGTGTCACTTTCTCTCGACATTATCCGCTCGACAACTTTCCAGACTCGACACAACGCTCTCGACATTCGTCGAGACCAACCCGACACGCCCCGTGTAGATAGAGACACGGGCGTGACCGCCACGTGTACTCTTCAACCTGGCTGAAAAGACCCGCTCGATGATATTTCAACGCAACCCGCGCCCAGTTCTACCTCCCCGACACGCCCATAGTCACGCCCGTGACCTGGGGCGTGACCGCCGCGATACCGACACGTGGCCTGCCCGAAGTCAACCAAGCCGTCACCTCGCCGGATCGAATCTTCAACAGTAGTGACACGCCCCCTAACACGCCCGTGTCAGAGGGCGTGTTCTTCAAATTTTTTTAGCTATAAATACTTGTGTTCTGTAAGAGCTCATGTTCTGCTTTTTGAGCCATTTTGCCTAAGGGGATATGCTTCTTGGATGCTTCCAAAGCCTTGTAAGGGAAATTTCCCTCCCCCTCTCTTTAGCTTTTCTTTTCGTTCCTTTGTAACCGTTTTTATCTTAATAAATGTTTTTTCTTCTCTTTATAAGGGTTTGGAGTTATATGAATGATTATATAGTCGTTTTAATTTTTCATGAACTTATATTTTCATTTAAAACTTTTGTCCGTTTAATTTTTCTGTCTTCATTTTACGCATTTCTACCGCATTCTAGCGGTAGAAATGTATTCATTTTAATTTTTCGAGCACTTTCATTTTGCGTTTATTTGCAAACCCAATTGATCGTTTAATTTTTATTTTAGCTTTTTATGCATTTCTACCGCATTCTAGCGGTAAAAATATAGTTGTTTTAATTTTTAGATAACTTAGTTTTCTCATTTTTGTGTGTGTGCGTAATTATTTCCGCCTACTCGTTAAGAGTTAAATGACGCATTGTTTTTATTTCATTCAGTAGAGTGTGTGTGTGTGTGTATTTTACTTTCATGTCGAGTGAGTGTGTTTTAATTTTCTGCAGTGTGTGTGCGTTTTCAATTCAGTAGAGTGAGTTGTGTTTTTAATTTTATGTCGGGTGTGTGCGTGAGTTTTAATTTCTGTCGAGGGTGTGTGTGCGTTGCATTTATTTTGTCCTACTCGTTTGAGTAGGACTCGCTTTCATTTCTCCCGCCCACGCATTTGCGTCGGGACTCGCACTTTACTGCTTTCATTTCAGTCCTACTCGTTTGATTAGAACTTGCAATTTACTGCTTTATTTACTGCTTTCCTTTACTGCTTTCTTTTCCTGCTTTTATTTACTACTTTCTTTATCGCTTTCAACGTTGTTGTCCCCATTCCGATGAGTGACTAACCGTTCTTAGCCCTCAATATCGAAGAGCATTGGGACAGATAAAATAGCTTTAAATAATTAAAGGTCTTATTTTCTAATTAATTAAAATTACTTAAGGTTTGCCTAGGGTTTACGACGCGTAGATCCACATATCGATGTGTGGGCTCTATTTCCGTAGTCCATACGCTAGCTAGCCGAGAGGCGTGCGTATGAACTGATCACCCCTTGGTAAAGAGAGTTTTGCACTAACCCTCGAGAGAGGAGGCGCGCTAACTCTACCAGATTGGGTTCCCCACCTAATAGCGGGTTCTTAGCGTAATGCGGGCGTTAAGAGAAATACTTCATCGGACTAACGTTCGGTCGAATAGTCTTAGCGTTTAGGTGAGCGATAGTCCTAGAGATAAGTGAGCTCATTTTAGTGGAACCTCCACGGCCAAGTCTCCGCCTTAATTAATTTGAAAATTAGAATCTCTTTTTATTAAAAGTTTATTTTAGTTCAAATTTTATTCGATTCCGTCGCGCTAAGCTCATCATCGGCTCCCCCTTTAATGCTTTCATTTTCTATTTTCTGTCTTTCTTTCTGTCATTTTTTATTATATATAAAATACCCGACAAGTAACTATCGGTAAAATAATAGTCCTCTCTAGGGAAGAGTAGAAATAATCGACCAGACCCCGAGAACAATACGATCTCGATATTCCACACTGGAATATCCTGCACTACACGTGATAGGTGCACTTGCCTCCTTTCGTTAAAACTGGATCTAATCTTTTTATATCCAAATTAATAAATCTGTGTGCCCCGTTTTCTAAATAAAAACCACATCCGCTTTTCTTAAATAAACCGCCCGGGGCGCCGCGAGCTCGTAATAACTTTTGGAGTTTTAACCGCATCAAGTTTTCGGACCCGATGCGAAAATCATCAATCAGTCGGCCAATGTTGTGCGACTTGTTTCCCAGGTTGTTTCTGGCGGATAGGATGGTAATCCGCTAAGTTGCCGGTTTTTGCAGCTGGATTTGGAGTTCGCCGGTTTTGTGCGGATTGGTTTTGTTTCGCTGGTGTTGTGTTCACACTACGGTTGTCTGGTGGTGTGGACTTGGTCTGGATTTGGACCAAGTCTAGGTCAGCTTAGTCCGGAGGTCGTGCGACCTACGCGGGTTGGTTTCTTCATCTGTCTAGCTCAACAGTAGTCTGTCTTGTACAACTTGACTGCGAGCTCGCTTTCAGCGGTCTGGTGCTTTGTTTCAAGTGGTCGGACTGGGATGGTACTCGCTAAGTCCGCATGGTTGGTGTTCTAGTCTGGCTGGGCTTTGGCGGTCTCTCTCTTGGCTAAGTCGCAACAGTTTGGTGCGTATCTACAGCCTTTGCGGATACACTTGTTGTTTGGGCTGGATAAGGCAGTTATCCTATCATTTAGGGCGGTGATCACACTCCTCTCCGCGCCTATAAATAGGACCCTCATGTCACATCAGATGGTACCAAGTGAACAATAGTTAACTTACAGAAAGTTGTTGCGGTTATCGCTTTCGATCCGCGCGATTTGAAGTGGTTTGACCGGTCTGTGCTGTGCAGGTTGTGCGGATAGCGGTAAAGTGCTAGGAACTTGTTTCTGACTGAGTGCGGACTCTGCGGGTTACAACCTATGGTTTTCAGCAGGTCGCGGCTTGCGATTAAGCGGTTTCTCTTCTGCAACTTCTTCCCAGTTCGAAAAAGCTATCTGCCTCTGGGCGGCTTGTTCAGTTCGATAGTAGTAGTCAGCGTGTTCTGGCGGCTAGGCGACCTCCCAGTCAGGCGGCTTGCAGTTCAGTGGCTAGAGTTCTTCAGCAGCACTGGAATAACGGGTAGTCCGTGTGTCTTGTTGCGGTCTTTCGACCAAGCGCCTTCAGCAGACTAATTAGCGGTTAGAAGTAGAGCCGGCGGTTACTTCTTTAGGATGCACAGTTTGTTTACAGCTTGTAATTTTCTTGCTCCATCGGATACATTGGATATCATGTCTCGCCTGTATGCCTCACTGTGTAAAAATATTTTTAATTAGTACAAGAATCTTGCTCTTCTGGTTGTTTTTGTCTTGCTTGGGCTCAATGTGGTTGAGTGTTCCTGCGCCTGGTGTCCCGTTTTCTCCTATCACAAATTTTTCCACTACATGCAAGAGAATTTCATCGCAAGAAATCTGCCATATATTCAAAGTTTAAAATCTTTCTGAAGTGCCATATTGGAACTCATGGTGGAAATCAGATACCTCTTGAAGAACTGGAGTGAAACCAAGAGTAGATTCCCGAACTAAAGGTAATAGAGTACAGTCTTGGTCCTCTAAGATGCAAAACTAGAGCAGAAAACAAGATGCAAAATTGGAGTAGAAAACATGATGAAAACCAAGAGTAAACCTAAAATAAAAAAACTGGATGAAGCTATGTAGAGTGAAACCCGAAAAGCGGAAAAAATTGGGAACGGTTCTCCATTCTTACCTGAAATCAGAAACACGAACTCCCGAAGGGAACTAGGGTTTAGTGAAGTAATATATGAAGATTTTAGTCAAACAATATTGTAAATAAATAGTGTTGCAAGTTTGTGAGATAAGAATATCACTAAAAAGCTTAACTTCAAAACCCACTCCAACTTCAAAAAGATTATAACTTATAGACTTTAATACCTAGTCCAGCACTCATTTAAGATAGTGACATAATAATGATATTTGAAGTTTTGAAGTGCAATAAAATATAAAATGGTCTAGAGTTACTATAACCAAAAAGTGAAAATAGTGACAAAAATGTAGAAAAGGAACCTTCAAGAAAATAGACAATGTGCCCTTATGCGCACTCATAATAGATTTTCTAGATTAGTCAAGAGAGTCATCAGGCACATCATTGCCTATCACAACCCGCATTTTTCTCATTAATAAATAAATCAGAGCACGAGATAACTACGAGCTGTGATGCCACGTCAAGCAGGGGATAACTGCTGACGCTCAGGCAACACTCTAATCCTTCAAATCATAAGTTAAAATGAATAGAAAACTATTTTTAAGCATCCTAAAAGATAGTCCACGGTTTGAAAACTATTTTTATACGTAGCGGAAAAATACTTCATTTATGATTAACATCCTAAAAGAGCGCATAAGTGTCCTAAGAGGACAACTTACACTATGCAAGACCCTAGATTTCAATTTATAATATTTATAAAGAAAACAATCTTTTTACGCATTTGGAAAATAATGATTGAGCTTTTATAAAACATGCTGATCATGCAATACATATAGTAGTTTTTTCTTTATAGGTTTTAAATTAACTAGCCACCTAGCATAAAACATTCCCAGAGAGCAAGTGAAACCACCACAAAACAGGTAAACTAGCAGCTAAGCAAAGACTTAGTATCACCAAGGAAAATCACCAACGAGCATCAACAACCTGACACGAACTCGCTGGCGAGCATGGATGTCTGTACTACTACAAAGCTAAAGAACTACCTCAACAGGTGAGGAAAACACTGCCACAACGCAGTCCACAAGAGAAATCCTGAAATTAGTCATTCAGCCGGCTACAGACCTGAACCTGAGGCATTCAAAAGAAGAACACCTCAGCAAGAAATGATAAAACAAGAGGCAAAGAAACATCAGATAATAATCGAATGAAAAGAGCAGAAAGAAAAAGGGTTACCAACCCTGCAAGAGAAATGCTGAAAATCTCAGCTAAAGAATCCAAAAAGGGACAAAATGTAAGTATAACAATCAGTAAAGTGAGAGAAATGCATCAAGTACTAAAACGTACCAAACTCTGCTCAAGCCTGCAGAGACAAAAAGGGAACCAATATGCATCAAATGAACAGTATGAAAGGAACTAACAGTCCTAAACTTGTAAATCGTTAGCACTGGCACAAATCTCAAACCTGTGTCGGGGACTAAGAACAGTCACAACCGAACAACCAGGTCCAGGTGTCTCAAGAGTACTAAAGGGGCCGCCACAGGGTCCACACACATAGAGTTCCAACCTCTTACAGGAACCCTAAATGTCCAAAGGAGGGAATGGTGGTGGCCACGGCTCGAACTCCCCCGGTACCATACTCCCTCAGAAACACAGCTACCACATGCTAAGGATCCACGATTCGGCGCCAAAACTAGCCGACAACACCACTTAGAAACTACCAAGTTCTACAACCAAAACCCGCCGAAATAGACTTAACCTAAATTCGGCGATACCCGCCGAATTATTTCCCACTACCCGCCGAATTCAACTTAAAATAAATTCCGATATCTCCCTAGTTTAGGCTGGCTACAAGCCCTAACCTAGGAATATTTCTAATCTCACATATACTACTCCGGTATTCTATGACAAGGAGAGATAATAAGGCGAAATACAACCCATGGAGGCACGCAAGAGGGGAGAAATCCACTTGCCTCAAATCGTTCTTGAAAACGACCACCCAAAATACTCCACCACATAGATCCGTCCAAAAAGGGGGCACGCGGAGACGAGATCTACGAAAAAACGGACAACCGGGGTTAGGGCCGAAAAAATCTATGACGAAACGGTCACCGAAACGGTCACCCAAACGAGAAAAGCTTACCGCGATCTCGAAGCTCTCGCCGAGAGCTTTCCAACGCCGCGATCGGATCGAGATTCCGTCCACCGGATCGGCGGTGGCGGCCGCCGGAAGGTTCACGAACAAGAGGATCCGCACTCGCCCTTTTTTTCGCACAGGAGGGGGGCTGCTGGTTCGGAGGAAGGAGAAAGGGGGGTTCTTTTTTTATATATATAAATACTTATAATAATAATATTAATAATAATGTTATATTTATTATACTAATATAACAAGGGGGGGGGCCTGATTCGGTGAGAATGGTACTTTTTTTATATTAAATATATAAGAATAATAATATTTATAATTATTAAAAAAAAAAAGATATAACATTATATCGTTACGGAGGGCCAAACGCGCGCCGAATCAAACAAAATTCGCATCGTAGGCGAATGACGACGCTACGAATCCAACGGCGAAGTCGAAATCGAATTCCGACGCACCGTTTTCGAGATAATAATTTCTAAAGTTAACGGCGTACGCGAAAACATACAAACTTCAATCGCGCGCCGAGGCTCCAAAAATGCTCGGAACGCGACGAAACTTGACGAGCAAGTCTAAAATTAGCCGATCTAATTTCCTAATGTAAAATTTTCTACTCCCGACTCAAATCCCAAAATTTGGCCGGTCAAACCTAACGAACGCAAAACGCGCTAACGACAAAGTCGGTAACAAAATCCGACGAACAAAACTCGGGCAAGTTTCTCCCGAAGCCAAAACACAAGCATTCCCCAAGAGGCTCCACCGAGTCACCAAACAGACTCCGGCTCGCTAGGGAATCTTGCTACCAGGCATCACCAAGCCACGCAGGGAACCTAAAGAGCTAAGAGCACGCTCTAACAACGTCACATGACCAATACGTGCTAACATAACGCTCTGACGTCATAATACGTCAAATAAGAAATTAAATAAATCACTGGAAAATCGAGGGCGTTACATTGCTCATGTTAGATAATATTGCAAGAAATTTAAGGCAACATGCAGGGGAAAAGCAATTAATTCAACAATAACATCAAAGATAATAATTCAACAACTAATACAAATGAGTGTATCACCTGAAAAAAGACATCTTTGTATGTGTTCAATTTATCATTTAACAACTTCTCTTGGCATGTCTGCTCCTTCCTAAAAGCAATAGAAGCTAATTGGATACAAGAAGTGCATCTACATAAGAAGGTAAGTTTTGAAACAATTTTAAGATGTTATACAAGAATCAAATAAATGAAGAACTAGTCATACATCTAATATATCATAAAAAGACCATTTGAAAGCTCTGCCGAATTGCATGTATAGAAATAACAAATAACACTTGAAGCCATCCATGAAGATTCATTTTATTAAACTAAACCTCAAAATAAGAAGAATTAAACTTGCAAAAGCATATGAATGATGATTTTCATTTTTTTCATGAACCATAAGGCAAGCAGTATAAATACCAAGATTCTAAAATATATTAGTAGATTGCAAGCATCAATGGTCTGAGCTCATACCTCACAAAAATTTTATCCAGTGCTAAACATTTGATAGAATTAATTTGAAATCTTTTAATCACATTACTACTTTTATCAAACTACTTGAGTGCTAACATGACATGCTTCTAAATAATACAGTAAAATTAAGTTGGGATCATAGGTCAGCCAAAAATGCATGCTTGGATGTGTGTACAAGAGAAAAAGTTATTAGAGAGTACTGTGCTGGTTGTCCACTGAATTGACTTGAGCTCGCTCCATGTTATGATCATTTTGCTAGGCCTAGGGTGTCATCATCATGACATGACAGCTTCTGGAAGCTCTCTTCCACCTCTCGCTAAAAGCTCCAGGAAACCATCAAAAGCCCCTAAAATTATTGGTAGCTAATAATAATTTATTTCACACTACAATTGCAATTGAGCTTTCTATTCCAAGAGATTCTAACAAATACAAATATAAGCAAGATGAAGGTTGACAAAACAAATATGCAAACCAAATGATCCATAAGAAAAACTTTTAATGCACTAATGTGCAAACATTTATGGGAGTGAAAGAAGCATTTCTCTTGCATACAAGGCAATAAATATGGTTAAACAACATAATAGGCTCTAAGTTGATGAATTCAGAATCATAGTAAACTCTTCTTTTATAGAAAATTATTCTTTACATACACGCAAGTCAACATGGTAAACATCATATTTATATTGAAAGAAAATTATAGCATGATACCACTTTTCTTTGAAATGTGATTTGGGTATGTGCTAAAAATGTCGACTTATTGGGCGTGTGAAAGATCTCATTTGATGATAAGATCATATGTTTTATTTTCTGAGCAGCTACAAATAAATGTAGCTTAAGTATATCAAGCAACTACCAAAGAAAATAAAACTATGTTGTCGTATGAACAAGACCTAAGGCAACAGTTTTTACATGTAGGCAACATCTGAAACTTTGCAAAACGAAGCTATACAAAAAAATCTATTGTATCAAGATAGAATTAATTACGTTCCAATCATGCGATCGTAACACCGGTGAAAATAAGTCCCAAACAAAATGAGATATTTTTTATAACAGAGCAATACCAAAATACATCAAAATATTTAAATATTACAGTAAACTTATCTAAATCAACTTAAACATCAAATGATCTTCATGATATAGAGTCTCGATCATATTGCAACTCCTCATTTGTCTTCCCGGCCACTTCAAGAACTTCGCACAAAGTAAAATAATATATATATATAAATACAATGAATAAAAATCAAATATAATAAAAAATTGTAAACTATAAAAGTATTTTAATATATTTTATGAAAATCAAACATAACATCTCCATAGTTTGGAACGTGTGTTGATAAAATGTGCACGGTAGCCCGTCTCTCTTCTGTCCACTATTGTCCCCTGGAGATGAACCTAATAGATTCTCCAATGATTGTACATCAATTCACGGGTTTGCTTTGTTGAAGCATACTTAAGAACCTTTTAATTTATATCTTCCACATTTTGTTTTTCATTCAACAAAGCTTTCTTCAATGTACTTTCTTCAAAGCCGCAATCTTCCTTTCGCTTCAAAGTTGTTTGTGTAATACCTTTTCCAAAGAAAACCTCTTTCCCACATAATTTTAAATGCTTCGAAACTTTTCTCGATCTGTATCTTGAAGTTGAGACTGATAACATTAAATTGAATAGTTGATTTTTAAATAAAACAAATAAGTAAATTATATTTGATCTTTTAAAAAATAACTCACAATTGATTGTTGGTTTCAAATTGCTCCTTTCCATGGTTTCAATAAAAACTTCAGCTTGATGGGGTCTCTCTTCATTCGAACGCTACAGATATAAAAAATATTGAAAATTAAACACAATTGAACTGAACATAATTAACAATGCAAAAAGTGAATGCAACTTCTTTGTTGCAGCTTATTTTTTGAACATGACATGCAAGCACAATTATTTGGGTCCAAGCTGAAAAATATTAAATTGCTTATCAAGAAATTGAAGGACAGAGGTGAAAGACCATGCACACAGCAAACACAACACTAGAAGTTTAAAACTTTCAGTAGTACAACAAAAAATAACAATTTATAACCATTTGTCAGCGTGCTGCATGAAGCACGCTGAAATTCAGCGTTAGGTGCAACGCTGAATTTCAGCATTAGTGCAGCACGCTGAATTTCAGCGTGCTTCATGCAGCACGCTGAATTTACGTGCTTCATCAAATGCTGAATAATTTAATTTCAGCATGCTTCAGGTGCAACGCTGAATTTTCAGCGTCTTCATGCAGCACGCTGAAATTGCGTGGTGCATGCAGCTCGCTGATTTCAGCGTTAGGTGCACGGAATTTTAGCAGCTGCAGGTGGATCAAAAAGTAATAATTAATGTCTGCACGATGTCTTTTCATCAAGCTATCACATGTCGCAACTTCCAAAGAAAAAGAAAGCATACAAATGCAAGAGTTTGAACAAATACAAGAAAATGAAAGCATACAACACTTCAAAATTTGAAACAAAGACTACAAACTAGTGTTCTTCAAATAGGAAATTAACACAAGATTCAATCTATTTTTTGATAATAGAGAACATTATAATATTCAAATTAATTTTTAAGGACAACATATTTTGTTGTCAAAGTATTCAAGGGCAACATTCCAAAATGTTAATATAAGGGAATAGAGAACAATTTTTTAAATGTTGCAGAAAGGGCACATGTAAATCAAATTTAAACTATTTTCTAACAAAGTTTAGACATTTTTATAACTGTCCAAGTCAGGTCAAAGACCAAAAATGTTGTAGTGCAATACCAAAGAAAATAAAACTATATGCATAGTATCTGATTAAACGAAGCTATACTACAAGATGATTTTAATGAAACTTTCTCAAACAAACTGTAACTAAAATCACATAGTACGAAACACATATTGAAAATTTTATAGTGCTTTAAAAACCTACAAAGAAAACCACATAGAAAGATCTGTAGCCAACAATACTTTTGATCATATGGTTGAATTCTTATGTCAACAAAAAAAAACTAGTTCTTATAAATATTAAATTGCTTATCAGTCAAAAATTATTTTGTAGTGTTGATTGTTTTAAAAACTATATTTTTACATCAAAAATAATTTACATAAATCTCATTTTGATATTTTTACACGGCAAATCAAAAAGTAATAACTGGATAACTGTTTGATACATGTGATTAAACATTTCTATATAATTATAATATTCTTAGGATTCTTTTTCAAGCCAGGGGCACACAAATGGACAGTCTTCACCAGAAATGGCATCCTCTAGGCTCCCTTGCAAATAAAGCTAGTCAGACTATAGCTATAGTAAATATTAAAGAGATAGCTTCTGAATTTCTCGAGAGATGATGAGTCTGTTGAATTTTCTCAAGATGATCAACGAGATAGTATGACGCCAAATTAATATTCTCAGAGCTATCAAGATCACACATTGATCAAGCGGAAACTAGGAAAACAAACTCAAACAACCAGAGGCAAACACATGAGCAAGTAAATCATATATTCACTATCTTATTTATAGGGCGAGGTATACATGGAGAGACAAGATTTTGCCAGTACACAAGGAACACAGAAACAATTACAAGAATCAATCCGAGCGGACGGAATCGGAGACCGCCGAAACCGCCCAGTCCGCCGAAGTTGCCGAGACCACCCGAACTGCTGCTAGAAGACGAATAGAACACAGAGTCCGTCGAAACCGCGGGGTCGTGCAAACACACCGTTATTTGCTGAATACTGCAAGCTGCCACCGAAATGAAGAACAGACCGCCCAACCGCCGAGTCCGGCGGACAGGTTATTGAACTTGGAAAAGTTGAAGCAGAGGAAAACTGGCAAGCCGCTGATTGCAAACTGCAAGCTTCACTGAACCTGACCGAAGTCAGAACCAAACTCCTGGCTCCACGGTGCTAGCCGCGCCATCTGCAAACACCAACCAATTAACTCTTTTCAAACCGTGCGGACAAGATAATCGAGGCCGCAACACTTAACTAAGACCCAACTTACTGTTCACTCAGTTACTGTAGACATGCCAGGGGAGTCTATTTATAGGCGGGGTGAGATGTGTGATCACCACCTTAGTGAATAGAGTCACAACCGTAGCACGCAGCTAGCACAACCCAGTCCGCCGAGTCCGCAAGGACTTGACCAGACTCCCAACAATCTGCCAGACGCCAAGACAAGGTCAGTCCGCCACCAGGCGGACACCGCGCCAGTCCGCACACATGTAGCACGCAGACACAGCAACATCCCATTCATTGTGACAGACCGCTCGCTTCATGAGGACAAGGTAACAACCCGCACAGCCCGCAAGCACAACACAAGTCTGCCACACAACACAACATATGGACAGCCATAGCCCATAATGCATCATTCTTCACGTTATACGCGGACATGACGACAGTCTGCATAGCTCGAGAGTAACACCTCAGCCCGCCACAAGAGTCCATGACCAACAGGCAGACCGTCCGGTCAATAGCGGACTCTGCGGACAACCTGGACTTGTCACAATGTGACCAAGTCCAAACCAGCAATAGCGCGAGCTCGGCGGATAAGAACCAGACCGTCAACTTCCATGGACAGTCTGCCATCACGAATGTGGCTATCACCAGAACACCACACAAGCTACCACCACCAGACCACCAGGCTGCTCCTACAGACCGTACAAACTGCCAAGACTTCCCTGGACACAAACCACCTAGGCCGCAACACCAGTCCGCACAGGCCGCAATACCAGACCTCCCAGGCCGCAATACCAGACCTCCCAGGCCGCAATACCAGACCTCCCAGGCCGCAAACTCAGACCTCCCAGACCTCCTGGCCTGCTCCATCACCCACTTTCACTTCATAATTTTCAACACTCCCTCTTGAAGTGAGAAGTGGTGATCAAGCCCAGCAATCCTCATAACCGTTGAAATGACCACTTCGACAGCGGTTTTGTGAAGATGTCAGCAAGGTTGTCTTCACTCCGAACATGCCCGACCATAAGTGATCCCTCTAACACCTTCGCCCTTATGAAGTCGTGCTCGATCTCTATATGCTTGGTACTTGCGTGACAAACTGGATTGTTCACCAGTTTGAGAGCACTCTCATTGTCATCTTGGAGCAGAGTAGGACCTTGCACTTCCTCATGGACGTCCTCTACTAGCCTCCTCAGCCAGATGGCTTCTCGAGCAGCCAAGGCCGAAGCCTTGTACTCTGCTTCCGTAGTAGAGAAGGACACTGAGTCCTGCTTCTTGATACACCATGAGATGCAAGATGATCCACAAGTGAAAACATAACCCGATGTTGATGTTTGATCATCCGAGTCACCACTATAATCAGCATCCGTTTATCCTAGCAATGAAAAGCCCATGTCCCTCCTGTAAAGAAGTCCCATATCAGAAGTAACCTTGACATGCTTCAAGATATTCTTTGCCTCCACCAGATGAGGCTTCCTTGGCTCTGCCATAAACTGACTTACTCAGCCAACAACATAAGCAATGTCTAGCCTTGTAATCGTTAGGTAGATCAAGCTCCCCACTAGAGCTCTGAACACCAAGGGATTAGGAAGAATCCTTTCTTCATCTTGTCGAAGCTTCAACCTATAATCCAGAGGAGTAGAGCAACTCTTTCCTTCACTCATGCCGAATCGATTCACAATGCGATCTACGCATCCTTTCAGGCAAATGAGTATCTCGCTCTCCTTCGTCTCCACTTCAAGACCAAGAAAGTGATGAAGCTCTCCTAAGTCTTTCATCTCGAAGCGAATATCCTAGCTACCTCCTCCTCGGAATTCCCTATGATGATCATGTCATCAACATACAGTAGGACCAAGACCTGAAGCCCCCCCTTCTTCTTGATGAATAAGCTTGAATCTGAGTTGGAAGTAAGATATCCGTAGAATTGGTGGTATTCTGCTATCTTCCCATACCAAGTTCTTGGAGCCTGCTTCAACCCGTAGAGAGCCTTCCTGAGTTTGCAAACGTAGTACAAATGAACTTCAGAGACAAATCCAAGCAACTGATCCATGAAGATGTCCTTATCAATCTCCCCGAAAAGAAAAGCATTCTTCACATCAAGCTGCCACATCCTCCATCCATGGCAAGCAGCCAAGGCGATCACCACCCGAACCGAAGTCATATTTGCAACTAGACTAAACGTCTCCTCATAGTCCTCTCCATACTATTGTGAGAATCCTCGAGCAACAAGGCGAGCCTTATATCTTTCAATGCTCCCATCAGCCTTCTTCTTCAACTTGTACGCCCACTTGCAAGTCACTGAAGTAATGTCATCAACCCTGGGCACAAGGTCCCGGGTTTCATTCTTCTTGAGAGAAGTCGTCTCCTCTTCCATGGCTTCTTCCCACTCCTTAACTCCAGTGGCCTCATTGAAGTTTGAAGGCTCTCGCTCATCCAGAGGGCCTGCAAAGAAACATGAAACAAAGCTCACTACATTCCCTTCACAGTATCGAGTTGGTGGCTTGATAGTCCTCTTTGATCTCCGAAAGGTCTGGTCCTTGCTCACCACGTCGGTTGCTTTTTCAGGCTCAGCTCCATTTCTGGGAAAACTTTGAGAAAAGCTCCCCCTGCTTCCAGAACCAGAATCCTCTGCCCTAAAGCTTGAAGCAACAGGAGCTGCTGGTGATACATCAAGCTTCTCTTCCAAAACATCAGCAGCCACCTTCTGCTCTTCATCAACCTTACTCTCTGGTAGCTTAACCGAGCCTCCTCCATACGGCGTCAGTTCATCAAAGACCACATCTGTTGATACAACAAACTTCTTCGTCACAGGATCTATGCACTTCCATCCATTCTTCTGCTCATCATAGCCTACAAAGACAAGCTTCCTTGCCTTTGCATCAAGCTTTGTCCTTAAAGCATTCGGGACATGCACATAGCAAGTTGATCCAAACACTCAAAGGTGTTCCACGCTTGGCTTCTCTTTCAGCAACATCTCAAAAGGAGACTTCATGTTGATCGGACTAAGAGGCATCTGATTGATGACATAAGAAGCGCAAGACATTCCCTCTACCTAGAAAGACCTAGGAATGTCTTTTGCATGAAGCCAACACTTACAGGTTTCCGTCAGATGACGGATCTTCCGCACCGCTACTCCGTTTTATTGTGGAGTATGAGCACAAGTAAGCTCTCTCTAGATATCGTGCTTCTTGTAGAAGTTAGAGAATTCGGAGGAGACAAACTCACCACCGTTGTCTAATTTAAACTTCTTGACTCGCAAGCCAAGTCGGCCATCCACCAGCTCCTTGAACTCCATAAGTAAATGAAAAGCTTCTGACTTCTCCTTCAATAAATATACCCAAGTGTATCTTGAGTAATCATCAATCAAAAACAAGTATGTATCTGCTGCCTCCAATACAATCAGTAGCAGTTGGTCTCATCAAGTCACCATGGACACACTCTAATGGTCTCTTGCTACTCGTTTATGACTTATAAAATGGAAGACGATGAGCCTTACCGTACTGACACCCTGTGCAAACGTGACCAACTCCAAAGGATGATATCTTAGGCAAGCCTTTCACAAGGCTCTCGTTTGCCATAGCTTTCAGCTTATCCATCCCTACATGCCCCAACCTCTCATGACAAATAGCAAATCTATCGTTTGCCCTCATCCGATCAACGTAGGAGCTTGTTGAAAGAACAAACAAGTCCCTTACTCTCCTTCCAACGTGAGCAACATCAGCCTTCACTGCTGATACATTGTGAAGAAACTTCACTTATATTGGCCCAAACAGAACGTGATAACTTGCGTCTACTGCATTGGTCATAGAGAAGAGGTTCTTCTTCATACCTGTTACATAATACACACTCCTTAACGTGAGTGGCCCTTTATCACTACCCAAGGACACAACCCCCTCCTTCTCTACTGCATAAACAGTATTATCAGCAGTAATAATAGCTTCGTTACCTGAGTAAGTTTGCAGTGAGGAGAACTTCGACTTGTCTCCGGTGAGGTGATGACCACACCCGGAGTCCACGATCCAGTCATCTTCTAAGTCGATGGCGGACAAATCACGAACACAAGTGCCTGTCATGAAAGCACCACCCCATCCAGCTTCCTCAATACTGGAGCAAGCTTCCTCCTTGCCTGCAGCATGCCTAGGCTGCAGCTTGATCTTGCAGTCACGCTTGAAGTGACCCTGCTGATGACATCTGTAGCACTTCAAATTCTTCTTCCAGTCCTTCTTAGGAGCAGCGCTCCTCTCTTGCTGATAAGATGTTGAAGGGTCATCTTCAACCACAGTCTTCTTCTTCTTCCCTTCCCATCTCTTCTTCTTCTTTCCTGTGAAGAGAGCTTCACTACCTTCTTCAAAGATAGTGATTCTAGCCATCTGTTTGGACAAACTTTCCTGCGAAGTAAGCAGGTTCTCAAGTTCTAACAGAGATGGCTGAGTTGCCCAGCCTTGAATAGAGGTAACAATGGCCACATACTCCTTCCACAAGTCGCAGATTATATGCCTTTTCAAATTCGCCTTAGAGATGGGCTCATCAAGATCAAGCGCCGATAACTCAGCACACAGACTCTTCATCTTCAGAAAGAACTTAGAGATGATCAGGTCTCCTTGAGTCGTCCTAGCCAACTCATTCTCCAGGAACTGTAGTTTGGCCACATTCTTCCTGTTGAACAACCCATCAATGGTTGCCCAAATATCAGTAGCTGACTCACATCCAATGATGTGATCAAACAGCTCCAGTGAAACAGCCCTCTTGAGGGTAAACTCAGCCTTTTCATTAGTTTTTCTCCAGACCATCACCTACTCAGCAGTCCCAAAAGCAGTTGTAACTTCCTGCCTATCGTCACCACCGACGACCTCCCATAGCTCCTCGCCCAGAAGATAACTCTTCATGCACAACTTCTATTTTTTAAAGTTAGTCGGCGTTAAGAGTTCAATACCCAGACCTTTTGCATAACTCCCTTCCATTGCAACAACCCTAGTCTAAGCTTCCAGAAGTACCGAGCACAACACAGGTTGACCACTGCTCAAGCAACTGAACCTCCCTCTGATACCATGTTGAATTTTCTCAAGATGATCAATGAGATAGTCTGACGCTAAATTAGTATTCTAAGAGTTATCAAGATCACACCTTTATCAAGCAGAAACTATGAAAGCAAGTTCAAATAACTAGAAGCAAACCCAGGAGCAAGTAAATCATATATTCACTATCTTCTTTATAGGGAGAGACATGATTTCGCCAGTACACAAGGAACACATAAACAATTACAAGAATGAATCCGAGCGGACAGAATCAGAGACCGTCGAAACCGCCCAGTCCGCCGAAGTCACCGAGACCGCCCGAACTGCTGCTAGAAGATGAATAGAACACGGAGTCCGCCGAGACAGCAAGGTCATGCGGACACACCGTTATTCGCTGTCTACTGCAAGCTGCCACCGAACTGAAGAACAGACCGCCTAACCGCCGAGTCCGGCGGACAGGTTATTGAACTTGGAAAAGTTGAAGCAGAGAAAAACTGGCAAGCCGCTGATTGCAAACCGCAAGCTTCACTGAACCTGGCCGAAGTCAGAACCAAACTCCTGTCTCCATAGTGCTAGCCGCGCCACCTGCAAACACCAACCAGTTAACTCTTTTCAAACCGCGCGGAAAAGATAACCGTGGCCGCAACACTTAACCAAGTCCCAACTTACTGTTCACTCAGTTACTGTAGACAAGCCGGGGGGGTTCTATTTATAGGCGGGGTGAGGAGTGTGGTCACCGCCCTAGTGAATAGAGTCACCACCCCAGCATGCAGCTAGCACAACCCAGTCCGCCGAGTCCACAAGGACTTGGCCAGACTCCAAACAATCCGCTATATGCTAAGACAAGGTCAGTCTGCCACCAGGCGGACACCGCTCCAGTCCGCACACATGCAGCACGCGGACACAACAACATCACATTCACTGTGACAGACCACACGCTTCATGCGGATAAGGCAACAGCCCCACAGCCCGCAAGCACAGCACAAGTCCGCCACACAGCACAACATATGGACAGCTACTGCCCATACTGCATCAGTCCGCACACCATACGCGGACATGGTGACAGTCTGCATAGCTCGAGAGTAACACCTCAGCCCGCCACAAGAGTCCACGACCCAGAGGCAGACCGTCCAGTCAACAGCGGACTCTGCGGACAACCTGGACTTGTCACAATGTGACCAAGTCCAAACCAGCAATAGCGCGAGCTCGGCGGATAAGAACCAGACCGCCAACTTCCATGGACAGTCCGCCATCACGAATGCGACTATCACCAGAATACCACACAGGCTGCCACCACCAGACTGTCAGGCTGCTCCTACAGACCGCACAAGTCGCCAAGACTATCATGGCCATAGACCACCCAAGCCGCAACACCAGTCCGCCCAGGCTGCAAACTCAGACCGCCCAGCCTGCTCCATCACCCACTTTCACTTCATAATTTTCAACAGAGTCTCTAATAAAGTCTTTTGAATCATATGATTCATGATATATTTGAGCTAGGACAAGAGTGTATGCCTTGTACTGTTCTTCAATGTCTTCATTGAGAACTCCCACCAACAAACATGTATTTCTTAGAAGACTAATCCCAATACGAGAGACTATCTTCTTTGAAGATGACATCTCTGGAGGTGATCAAATTTTCATACATGGGATTAAATAATCTATATCCCATAGATTTATTATTATATTCTAGTAAAATATATTTATCCCAGCCCCTTTTTCTTCTAGCTTGTTTTGGTTTTCTTTTGGAACAAGCCCAATGTTTTTTAGATGGTGAATATCAAGTCTACGACCATACCGTATCACATAAGGAGTTTTGAATTGGTGAGATGTTATGGAGTCACTATTTTGTAAATACACTTCCACACAAACAATTTTAGCCTATATTTTCTTTGGCACTTGTTTTTTCTGAAGCATGCTACAAACCATCTCAATAATGGTTATATATATTTTTAGTTTAACGATGTCATCTTAATTTTGTGTTCTCAATACAGTCAACCCACTTCTAATTCCTTCTTCGTAGCAAAAGTTTAAAAAAAAATTCACCAAGATATTATCCTCATTGATTCTTAAGGCTTTAATGAAATGTCCACTTTGCAATTCTACAACTTTGTAAATTCAAGTAATTTACTCATGAACTCTGAATTCTATGTAAACAGATAAACCCGGGTCTTACGAGAGTAATCATCAAGAAATATAATGTAATACCTGTTTCCAGAAGGTGTCGCAGTTGCTGCTATTTCCCAAATATTATAGTGAATTAGTTCCAAAAGTTTGAGGCTTCTCCAGACTGTAAGCAATTTAACAAAGAAAAAAATGAAAATTAGCGAAATATTATTTTAAAAAATCTCTTAAACGGAGTTTTTTTTCCTTTTCAAGGGTATATTTGACGCTCGGGAGCAGACGAAGGTGGGACGGCGGCAAGCCAAGCGCACAAGCGGCATATCGACACTTGGCCCTTTCGACCACGGTAAAAAACCCTCCATTCGGACTTGGACCTGTTCAACTTTGCAGCCCGCCTCCCACCCTCCCAAAAAGAGCGGAAGTTATTCCTTTTGTGTTCCGGGGCACCAAAAGTGCTCTCACGTGACTACTCGAACGGGTTCCCACGCCTTTGCATTTTTAGTTTTCCCGCTTTCTAAATCGCGCCAATTGATAGCTCCGCGCGGCAACACGTCCTCGCACCCGGAAGGATATTTCGGAATGAAGCCCGATTGTAATAATCGTTTCAGAAAGAGAACCTAATTCTATCATTGACTTCGTAATAAAGAATAGGTTAAATAATTACTATAATAATATAATTAAAATATAATATAGATAATAGATTTAATGCAATCACCACATAACATATAAATTTTCAACGAGCATTGGATTAATGTGGCGCATCAGACCACCGGTTAAGTTACATATGGTTTGGTAATGAGCGGAAGACTAAACATCATGACTTTTTCATATAAAAACTCAGATCATCATAGTTTAAATACACAAACATTTGATGCCACAAAGAAGCATTTTGAATTTATGCATTTAGAACCAAGTACCCATCTGCATGCATAACATACCAAGGCTTTCTCATGTAATAATTTGAGAACATCAAAGTTTGACTGCCCATACCTTTGATGCCAAGACGAAGCATTTTGAAATTCTATGTTGAGCACCAAGTGAGCATTTTGTATGTATAAGTAAAGGAAAAGCCTTACTTTTTGTACATTTGCAAAGTTATTATTATCAGATCCTCATCTTTAATTATGTATTAGTGGTCACATTTAATTAAGACCCGATAGCCTTGTGAGATTAGTTGGATGATGCTTAATAAATTTTGTGAAAGATCTGGAACATACAAGACCTCTTGTATTGATTTGAAATGTGTGGAGGAAGATTTTATCGCTATAACACTTTTCTTGCTTCTTTTATGGCTTCAAATCTTCCATTGCCCAACATGACGCCGGAGTTGGATAATTCAAGCTCCATTTTGGGGAACTTCTTTTCAGCGGTCAAGCGCTAACGACCGCATGTACCGGACCTTAATTAAGGTTCGGTACATGCGGTTGTTACCGCTTGACCGCTGAAAATAAGTCCCCCCCAAACGGAGCCTCAATGAAGTTAATGAACGTTGTAGATTTCTAAGCAGAACAACCTCCGTTTAGATATTAAAGATCGGTGGTATTCAAATCAGATGTCAAATTGGAATAGAATAATCATTTTGGCTAATCTGTCTCAGTATAATTTGCCTTTGATTTAGACTTGTTCTCTCTTAATTCGGCATTGTTTTGGTACTAGTAGTCATAAACAAACTATGGAGAAAGTTTTGGGTCTGCGCCCCATCTCTAGACTTGGAGACGGGGCCACTATGATGGTGCCATGTGGTTCCCTTTCTCATTTGAATAGACCCTATTTAAAAAGATGACGTGACGTTTATTTTTTCTTTTGAAAAGTTGCTTTTTTAAAATGGTCTTCAGAAGATCATTTATGATCTCCAGAAGATCATTTGTGATCTCGCAGAGATCATTTATGATCTCAGGGATATCAAAAATTGATATCCCGGTGAACATATTATGTGCGTTTTGCGATTATTTTTTTATATTCATTGCAATCATATATTGTATTCAATGATATCACTTATAATTTTAAGATCATATATTGTACTCAATGATATCTCTTATAATTATGCGATCATATATTGCACACATTGTGATTATATTATGTGAATTGTGTTTTTTTGTATATTATGTGTATTTTTGATACCCTCAAATCATAAATGATCTTCTGGAGATCATAAATGACATTCTAAAGATCATTGGAGACAATTTATGTAATCTCAATTCATATAAAATTGATCGCAAAACACATAATATGTTCGTCAGGATATCATTTTTTAATATCTCTGAGATCATAAATGATATCTGTGAGATTACAAATGATCTTCTGGAGATCATTAATGATCTTTTGGATGCCATTTAAAAAATATATTTTTTCAGAAGAAAAATAATAATTACTTCACCTCTTTAAATAGTGCATATTGACCTTTTTAAATAACGCTTATTTCAAATGAGAAAATAGGATCTCGTGGTGCCAACATAGTAGTCCGGTCTCGAATTCAGACGGGTGTGAATCCAAAAATTTCTCCAAACTAAGTTGGCTGCTTGCTCTGCTCTAATCCCAATGCTATCATTTTTCATATCAAATTTGGCTAATTATTATATGTTTATATATGACTCTTTCTTGAGTCGTTACTTAGCATTTATAGTAATTTGTGTTAGAAATAGCAATAGCTTCTGTATTCATGTATAAAACAAGGACCCTTGGGGTCTACATATAGGAGAAGGGGAGAAGGAGAAAACACCACAGGCGGTGTGGGACTAAACCAAAAACAATAAAGAATGCTTTACAATATATAATATTAACACGCCCTCTCAAAGTCACGGTGGATCATGAACCGAGAGTTTGCTAATAAGATAACGGAATCTTGCAGTTGTGAGAGACTTGGTGAGGAAGTCTGCAACTTGTTCTTCAGAGGTAATGAACGGTAGAGAGATGGTGTTGGCGAGGAATTCCTGACGAGTAAAGTGACAATCGATCTCAATGTGTTTTGTCCGTTCATGGAACACCGGATTGGAGGCGATTTGAATGGCGCTTCGATTGTCACAAAATAGGGGAGTGGGGCCTGTTATCTGGACACCAAGGTCGCAAAGGAGACGACGAAGCCAGACTATTTCAGCAGTGGTGGAAGCCATGCCACGATACTCAGCCTCCGTGCTGGAGCACGCAATGGATTCCTGTTTCTTACTACGCCAGGAGATCAGAGAGTCGCCCAGAAAAACACAGAACCCAGTAGTGGAGCGACGAGTGGTGGCATCCCCCGCCCAGTCAGCATCCGAAAATGCGCGGAGGGTGAGTGGCGAAGTGGCAGAAAGAAATAACGAGCGACCGACAGAGCCGCGAAGGTAGCGGAGTATCCGGAGGACCGCGGCATAGTGAGCAGAGCGAGGAGCTTGAACAAATTGACTGACGAAGCTAACAGCGTAAGCAATGTCCGGTCGAGTCATGGTGAGATAGACCAGCATCCCGACGAGGCACCGATAGCGGGAGGCATCGGCCAGCGGTTCCCCATCTGTAGGAAGGAGTTTCAGATTCAGCTCAATGGGGGTGTCAGTGTTAAATTTTCTCAACGTGGTCAGCAAGATAGCCCAAACACCAACTTAATATCTTCGGGACTACCCAGTTCGCACGCTGAACCTGCGGAAACCCAAGGACTAGAGGTTGCACCCAACAAAACAATGGAAGCACAAGAAGATCTTATTAAGCATTCACTTCATTACAATCCGAGGCATACATAGCGAGACATGATTTCGCTAGTATTACAGCTGTAAACAGAAAGAACCAAAAACAAGCCGGGCGGACAGAACTCCAGTCCGCCGAGACCGCGAGGTCGCCGAGACCGCCGAGACCGCCCAAGCTATGCTGCAATCCGCCGAATACCACGGAGTCCGCCGAGACCGCGAGGCCGCGCGGACAGACCGTTATTCGCCTCCTGCTGAACCCGAACTGAGGAACTCCCCTACCCGCCTGAAGCCGGCGGACAGGTTATTGAAGCTGGGAAAGTTGCAACAGAACTGACAAGCCGCAGAGCGACCTCCTGCTGAGTCCGCAGAGACCGCACACTTCCAAGCACTGACCGAAGTCACAGCCAAACTCCTGGCTCCTTGAAGTTATCCGCGCAACCTGCACACAGCAAACCGTCAGCCTGAAACAATCCGCGCGGACTGAAAAACACAGACCGCAGCACTCGCCCAACCCAATTTACTGTTCACTCACGTTACGTCTGGTTCCTGGTAGATGTGCCAGGGGGGTCCTATTTATAGGCCAGGTGAGGAGTGTGGTCACCGCCCATGAGATAGCGACACCGCCCCAGCCCGCGCGAACACAAAACGACTGTCCGCTCAGTCCGCGAGGACTTAGCCAGTCACCAAGGGAAACCGCCAGGAGCAAGGCAACCATTGACGAACCCTCTCCAGTCCGCCCAAGCTAAGCGGACAAGGCACCAGCCCGCAAAGCTCCAACTGCTTCAGGACAGCACCCTCTTCAATGGCAGTCCGCACCAACCCGAGGCAGTCCGCAAGACCCACACCTCAATCCGCCACAAGTCCACGACCAAAGGCAAACAGCAACAGTCCGCCCGGTCACAGCGGACTTGGCGGATACGGCGGACACCATGAACTTGACACCAAGTGTGACCAAGTCCAAAACCATCAAGGGCCAGTGCGAGCATGGCGGACACAAAGTCCCGTCCGCCAAACACCCTAGCACAGACCGCAACCAGTCCGCGAGCTCCTCGCACTTGTCCAACGCAGCAGCACCAAGCCGGACTCCAAACATCAGTCCGCCAACCGGTCTCCACAGCAAGACCTGCTGTAACACCTGAGCTCGACAAGGCCTCAGCCAAGCTCAAGGCTCAGTCCGCAACAGCCCCAACCGCGGACACACCAGTCCGCAAGGCTTCCCGCGAACTCGAACCATCCCGCCAACAGCGCAAACTTGCACCCGCGACCACTGAGCAAAGCACCAGTCCGCAAGCCTCTCTATCCGCAGATACCAGGCCGCACCAAACCGCGGACTCCATGCAACAACCTGCTCAGAACACAGCCGGCTTCCACCAGACTTCTCACCAGGCCGCAACCCACAGTCCGCCCAGTCCGCCCAGTCCGCCAAAGCTGTCCGCACAGGCCGCGCGGCCTGTCCCGTCACCCACTTCCACTTCACAAATTTCAACACTCCCCCTTGAAGTGAGAAGTGGTGACCAAGCCCAGCAAGCTGCGCAAGCGTTCAAAGGGCCCCTTCGACAGCGGCTTCGTGAAGATGTCAGCAAGATTATCTTCACTCCGAACATGCCCGACCAGCAGAGACCCCTCCAACACCTTCTCCCTGATGAAGTGGTGATCAATCTCTATATGCTTGGTCCTGGCGTGACACACTGGATTGTTTACCAGTTTGAGAGCACTCTCATTGTCACCCCGGAGTAAAGTAGGCCCTTGCACTTCTTCATGAACATCCTCTATGAGCCTCCTCAACCAAACGGCTTCCCGAGCAGCCAAGGCCGAAGCCTTATACTCCGCCTCCGTGGTTGAAACCGACACCGAGTCCTGCTTCTTGCTACACCACGAGATGCTAGCTGAACCGCAAGTGAACACATAACCTGAAGTAGACCTTCGATCATCCGAATCACCGCCATAGTCAGCATCCGTGTACCCGAGCAATGCAAACTCCGCATCCCTTCCATAGAGGAGTCCCATCTCAGAAGTCACCTTGACATACTTCAGAATTCCCTTCGCCGCCACTAGATGAGATTGCCTTGGTTCAGCCATATACCGACTTACTCGGCCAACAGCATAAGCTATATCCGGCCTTGTAATCGTCAGATAGATCAAGCTCCCAACAAGAGCCCTGAACACCAAGGGATCATTAAGCACCCTTCCCTCATCTCGTCGAAGCTTCAGCCCAGATTCCAGTGGAGTAGAGCACTTCTTCCCTTCGCCCATGCCAAACCGCTTCACAATACGATCAGCATACCCTTTCTGGCTAATGAGAATCCCGCACTCCTTCCTCTCCACTTCCAGACCAAGAAAGTGATGCAACTCTCCCAAGTCTTTCATCTCGAAGCGTATAGCAAGCTCTCCCCTGAGCCTTGCTACTTCCTCCTCCGAGTTCCCTGTGATGATCATATCATCCACATACAGCAGGACCAAGACTCTTAGCTCTCCCTTCTTCTTGACGAACAAGCTAGAATCCGAGTTAGAAGCCAGGTATCCACAGAACTGCAGGTACTCTGCAATCTTCCCATACCACGCTCGAGGAGCTTGCTTCAACCCATAGAGAGCCTTCCTGAGTTTGCAGACATAGTCCGGATGCTTCTCAGAGACGAAACCAAGCGGCTGATCCATGAAGATGTCCTTGTCAATCTCTCCGTAAAGAAAGGCATTCTTCACATCGAGTTGCCACAACCTCCATCCCTTGCTAGCAGCCAAGGCGATCACCACTCTTACAGACGTCATCTTCGCAACTGGACTGAATGTCTCCTCATAGTCTTCTCCATACTGCTGTGAGAATCCTCTAGCGACCAGGCGAGCCTTGAAACGATCAATGCTCCCATCAGCCTTCTTCTTCAACTTATACACCCACTTGCAAGTAACCGGAGTAATGCCATCAACCTTGGGCACAAGGTCCCAGGTTTCATTCTTCTTCAGAGCATCAATCTCTTCCTTCATGGCACCTTCCCACTCCTTCACTCCAGTGGCCTCGTTGAAGTTTGCAGGCTCTCGCTCATCCAGAGGACCTGCAAAGAAGCAGGAGACAAAGCTCACTGCATTCCCATCACAGTACCGAGCCGGTGGCTTAACCACCCTCTTCGATCTCCGAAGACACGGCTCCTTGCTCACGGCTTCCGTTGCTTCTTCAGGCTCCACTCCTACCTGGGGCAAGCATTGAGCAGTGCTCCCCCTGCTTCCTGAGCCAGAAGGCTCAGCCTCGGAGTTCGAAGCAACAGGAGCTGCTGGTGAAACAGCAAGCTCCTCTTCCAAGCCTTCAGCAGCCTCCACCGGTGCTTCCTCAACTTGCTACTTCCGGTAGGCTCCACCGAGCCACCTCCATATGACGTCAGCTCGTCAAAGACAACGTCTCTTGACACCACGAACTTCTTCGTCACAGGGTCCATGCACTTCCATCCCTTCTTCCGCTCATCATAGCCAACAAAGACAAGTTTCCTTGCCTTCGCATCCAGCTTTGTCCGTGAAGCATCCGGGACATGCACGTAGCAAGTTGAACCGAACACCCGAAGGTGTCCAACACTCGGCTTCTCCTTCAGCAACAGCTCAATGGGCGTCTTCATGTTGATAGGGCTGAGTGGCATCCGGTTGATAACATATGCAGCACAAGACATTCCCTCCGCCCAAAAGGACCTCGGGATATCTTTCGCATGCAGCCAGCATTTGCAGGTTTCCGTCAAATGACGGATCTTCCGCTCCGCTACCCCATTTTGTTGTGGAGTGTGAGCACAAGTAAGCTCCCGTTGGATCCCGTGCTTCCTGCAGAAGTTAGAAAACTCGGAAGAGACAAACTCTCCCCCGTTATCAGTTCGAAACTTCTTAATCCGCAAGCCAAGCCGGCCTTCTACCAACTCCTTGAACTCCACGAAACAAACGGAAGGCATCCGACTTCTCCTTTAAGAAGTACACCCAAGTATACCTTGAGTAGTCATCAACCAAGACAAGCATGTATTTGCTTCCACCAAGGCTGGCAGTAACAGTCGGTCCCATCAGGTCGCCATGAATACACTCCAATGGTTTCTTGCTCCTTGTTTGAGATTTATCAAACGGAAGGCGATGTGCCTTACCGTATTGACAGCCCGCACAAACATGCCCATCACCAAAGGAGGACAACATCGGCAACCCCCTCACCAGACTTCTACTCGCCATTGCCTTTAGCTTGTCCATGCCAACATGCCCCAGCCTCTCATGCCAGATAGCCGCACTATCATTGGCCCTCATCCTATCAACATAGGCACTGGTGGAAAGAACAAACAAGTTCTTCACCCTCCTCCCAACATGAGCAACATCAGCCTTTACCGCTGATACGTTGCGAAGGAACCTCACGTCTGTTGGCCCAAACAGAACGTGATACCCAGCGTCCACCGCGTTGGTCACCGAGAAGAGGTTCTTCTTCATGCCCGGCACGTGATACACACTCCTTAACGTGAGTGGCCCCTGATCACTACCCAAAGACACGACCCCCTCCTTCTCTACTGCATAAACAGTATTATCAGCAGTGATAATAGCTTCATTACCTGAGTAAGCCTGCATGGAGGTGAACTTCGACTTGTCTCCGGTGAGGTGATGACCACACCCGGAGTCGATGATCCACTCGCTGTTGAAGTCCTCAGCAGATAAGGCCCGGACACAAGTGCCCGTCATGAAAGCTCCTCCCCATTCTGCTTCTTCACTTCGTGAGCAAGCTTCCTCCTTTCCCGCAGCATGCCCAGGCTGCAGTTTGACCTTGCAGTCCCGCTTGAAGTGCCCTCGCTGATGACACCGGTAGCACTTCAGATTCTTCTTCCAGTCCTTAGGAGCATTGCTCCTCTCCGGCGGATATGAAGTTGAAGTCTCCTTCTCAACAGCGGCCTGCACCTTCTTCTTCTTCTTCCCTTCCCATCCCTTCTTCTTGCCTGAGAAGAGAGCCTCGCTGCCTTCCTGATTCAGATTCACTCCAGCCATCTGCCTTGCTAAGCTCTCCTGCGAGGCAAGCAGATTCTCCAGCTCCAGCAACGACGGCTGAGTAGCCCACCCTTGAACAGATGTAACAAAGGCCACATACTCCTTCCGCAAGCCGCGGAAAATGTGCCTTTTCATCTTTGCCTCAGAGATAGGCTCATCAGGATCCAGTGCCGACAGCTCAGCACACAAGCTCTTCATCTTTAAGAAGTACCTGGAGATGGAAAGGTCTCCCTGAGTTGCCCTGGCCAACTCATTCTCCAGGAACTGAAGCCGCGCCACATTCTTCCTATTGAACAACTCATCAATGGTTGTCCAAATATCAGCAGCCGACTCACACCCAATGATGTGATCAAACAGTTCCGGAGAGACAGCTCTCTTCAGAACGAACTCTGCCTTAGCATTAGTTCTTCTCCAGAGCCTCACCTGTTCAGCAGTACCGAAAGCAGCAGTTACTTCCTGTCTGTCGTCTCCACCGACAACTTCCCACAGCTCCTCGCCTAGAAGATAACTCTTCATGCACGACTTCCACTTTTTATAGTTAGTCGGCGTTAAGAGTTCAATGCCCAGACCTCTTGCTAAGCTTCCTTCCATTGCAATCACCTGTTGGTACCCTTCAGCAGCTCCGAGCAACAACACAGGTTGATCACCACTCAATCACTGAGTAACAACACTGGCTGACCTCCGCTCACGCAACTGAACCTCCGCAACCTCAGAAACCTCGCTCTGATACCATGTTAAATTTTCTCAACGTGGTCAGCAAGATAGCCCAAACACCAAATTAATATCTTCGGAACTACCCAGTTCGCACGCTGAACCTGCGGAAACCCAAGGACTAGAGGTTGCACCCAACAAAACAATGGAAGCACAAGAAGATCTTATTATGCATTCACTTCATTACAATCCGAGGCATACATAGCGAGACATGATTTCGCTAGTATTACAGCTGTAAACAGAAAGAACCAAAACAAGCCGGGCGGACAGAACTCCAGTCCGCCGAGACCGCGAGGTCGCCGAGACCGCCGAGACCGCCCAAGCTATGCTGCAATCCGCCGAATACCACGGAGTCCGCCGAGACCGCGAGGCCGCGCGGACAGACCGTTATTCGCCTCCTGCTGAACCCGAACTGAGGAACTCCCCTACCCGCCTGAAGCCGGCGGACAGGTTATTGAAGCTGGGAAAGTTGAAACAGAACTGACAAGCCGCAGAGCGACCTCCTGCTGAGTCCGCAGAGACCGCACACTTCCAAGCACTGACCGAAGTCACAGCCAAACTCCTGGCTCCTTGAAGTTATCCGCGCAACCTGCACACAGCAAACCGTCAGCCTGAAACAATCCGCGCGGACTGAAAAACACAGACCGCAGCACTCGCCCAACCCAATTACTGTTCACTCACGTTACGTCTGGTTCTGTAGATGTGCCAGGGGGGTCCTATTTATAGGCCAGGTGAGGAGTGTGGTCACCGCCCATGAGATAGCGACACCGCCCCAGCCCGCGCGAACACAAAACGACTGTCCGCTCAGTCCGCGAGGACTTAGCCAGTCACCAAGGGAAACCGCCAGGAGCAAGGCAACCATTGACGAACCCTCTCCAGTCCGCCCAAGCTAAGCGGACAAGGCACCAGCCCGCAAAGCTCCAACTGCTTCAGGACAGCACCCTCTTCAATGGCAGTCCGCACCAACCCGAGGCAGTCCGCAAGACCCACACCTCAATCCGCCACAAGTCCACGACCAAAGGCAAACAGCAACAGTCCGCCCGGTCACAGCGGACTTGGCGGATACGGCGGACACCATGAACTTGACACCAAGTGTGACCAAGTCCAAAACCATCAAGGGCCAGTGCGAGCATGGCGGACACAAAGTCCCGTCCGCCAAACACCCTAGCACAGACCGCAACCAGTCCGCGAGCTCCTCGCACTTGTCCAACGCAGCAGCACCAAGCCGGACTCCAAACATCAGTCCGCCAACCGGTCTCCACAGCAAGACCTGCTGTAACACCTGAGCTCGACAAGGCCTCAGCCAAGCTCAAGGCTCAGTCCGCAACAGCCCCAACCGCGGACACACCAGTCCGCAAGGCTTCCCGCGAACTCGAACCATCCCGCCAACAGCGCAAACTTGCACCCGCGACCACTGAGCAAAGCACCAGTCCGCAAGCCTCTCTATCCGCAGATACCAGGCCGCACCAAACCGCGGACTCCATGCAACAACCTGCTCAGAACACAGCCGGCTTCCACCAGACTTCTCACCAGGCCGCAACCCACAGTCCGCCCAGTCCGCCCAGTCCGCCAAAGCTGTCCGCACAGGCTGCGCGGCCTGTCCCGTCACCCACTTCCACTTCACAAATTTCAACAGTCAGCAGTGCGGGTGTCAGTGAGAGCGGCCACAGAGAGAATATCGGAGATGTATTTTTGCTGAGACACCAGAATCCCGCGTTTGGAGCGGGCAATCTCTAACCCAAGGAAGTAGCGAAGGGGGCCCATATCCTTCATCTCAAACTGACTGCGGAGGTGTTGCTGAAGAGCGGCAATGGTGACGTGATCATCTCCAGTGATAATCATGTCGTCAACATACAGGAGCAGGATGGCGCAGCCCTGAGCGGAGGTGCGGGTAAACAGGGCATGATCTGTAACACCCCCTATCCGTCGCATAGCATATAGCAGTAGGTCCGGCCGGGGCCCGACGCCATATACCACAGACAGACCGGGTGGTTACTTATGGAAACCATCCAACCAATCTCAACGTCCTACACAGAGCATTCTAGCGGAAGCAGTTTATATAAGTTGTAAAACAAGAACCCAGTAACAAGCATGAATGTCCACTAATACAATACGTAGGAATGTATACAAAATACCCAGAATCGGCCTTAAGGCCTTACAAAATGTTTCACTTGTCTGTTACATGATTTACCAACCTCGGCACGCAGGCCGGCCATACATGAATAAAATAGAAAACATTTCCATTTGGGCCTTCGAGGGCCAGCTTCGCAAAAAGGGCTTTAGCCCGCTATTGACCGCTTGGTCCAGCTGCACCTGCAAGCAACAAACCACCGCATGGTGGCAAAACAAGGCAACGGTCAGCAATGCTGACCAAATTATAACGATCCCGCCCCCAACTCGGTGCGGCGATGCTCCTTCCCTGCATTTCATTAGCATAAGCGAGCAATTTATAACCATAGCCATTTCATCACAGGCGTTGGCTCGCACGGCCACACGCCCCGTGCACTCAGGGCACATTCTCGGTGAACCGGTCGATGTCACGTCAATCAAAGCCATTAACATTCCGGACTCACCACCGCCACTCAGACGGCCATTCCTATGAGCAATTCGTCTTCCTGGCATTGGTCACGTCAATTTAAGCCATTGACCACCGAAGACTCACATCTATGCCAACGGCGAGTGCCATGTAACTTTAGGTCTCTCTAACCCGAACGACATAGAGCGGGTACGGCTCCATCTAACCCGTGCTCACATCGCAACGGCAATTTAAGCCATTTGCGCGGGTCAAACTTTCACCGAGTCCCATTCTACCGCAAGACACATAACCCCGTTATGTTCAAGTTGGCTCTCAGGCCACCAAGTTGGCAAGACCTCGTGTCCGCCCAGTTTTCCGGGTGCACCTTTGGGTTAGTCCCCAAGGCTCCCTGCTGCAATCTACCCGTAGAAAACCCGAAAAACACCCAATAGCACGGAGTCTTCTCCGGCCTTATGCAATGCAACATCACCGATCCGAACTAACATGTCCGGGTAGGCTTCAACCAAAATGCCTATGTCCGTTCTCGCATACGGACTCTAAACAACGGGAACTTCACATATCTACCCGAAGGAACGCCTCCAACTCTTCGCAAACTCGCGAGAGCGGGCTTCCTATGCAAAGAAAGAGAGCGACTCATGCTCAAGATGAGGATCGTTACCCTTGCGGTCCTCTTTGGCGCCATCGAAAAGTAATCGGATGGAAATCACCGCACTTGCGTTGCCTCCGTGGATACGGAGTCGGCTTGCGATTCGGAGCTCCGAAGCTCCTCCAATGGCGGATCTAGCTCCTCTTCTTCTTGCCTTAGCTCTCCTTTCTCCAAGGATTTAGAAAGAGGATAAGTGGAAAAAGTGAGGGTTTTCTAAGTCAAAACCCGGGTATATCCCTTCAGGAACAACCCCCAGCCGTTGGATCTTCAGTCAAAGAAATGAACGGCTTCGATTCGGGGCTGAAATGCCCAATCTGGACCGAACATGGCCTGGCACACGCCCGTGTCCAGGTCTGTGTGCCTCATTCGCCGTCAAAATCGAATTACCTGGAACCTCACACGGGTATCGAACACGCCCGTGTTCGAGCTGACACGCCCGTGTTCTACCTGACACGGACGTGTAGCTGGCCGTGTACCCCATGATTTTCTCCCGTTTTCAACCCGAGCACTGCACGGGTTCTAGGACACGCCCGTGTCCTTGCCCGTGTCACCTTGACACGCCTGGGCTCCAGGCCGTGTACATGGTCTCGACACTTCGCGGCTAAGTGTCGACACGGGTCGACACGCCCTACGACACGCCCGTGTCGCAGGTCGTGTGCCATGTCTCGACACATTGTCGACACCAAAGTGTCGACTTCGCGGGACGAGTGTCGACACGGGTTGACACGCCCTGCGACACGCCCGTGTTGCAGGCCGTGTGCCGTGTCTCGACATAACGTCGAAGCACTGTGTCGACTTCACGGCTAAGTGTCGACACGGGTCGACACGCCCTGCGACACGCCCGTGTCGCAGGCCGTGTGCCCAGTCTCGACACAATGTCGAGACCAAAGTGTCGACTTCGCGCCTTAGTGTCGACACAGGCTTGACACGCCCTGGGACACGCCCGTGTCCCAGGCCGTGTGCCTGCAGCCAGAACTCAAATTGGCCCAAAATATTCCCCTTTGCTCCTTTGAGTTTCGGGGCGTTACATGATCAGTCTGGCGTTCAATGAAACCAGCCTTGAGAACTGCAGTGCGGAAGCGCTCAAACCAGGCACGAGGAGCCTGTTTGAGGCCATAGATGGCCCGGCGGAGGTGGCAGACATGGCCAGGAGGTGCGGAGAGACCCGGGGGAGGTGCCATGTAGACAACTTCAGTGAGATCGCCATGAAGAAAGGCATTGGTGACATCCATCTGATGGAGGGGCCAATTACGGGCAGCTGCGACCGCAAGTAAGGTGCGGACGGAGGTCATCCGGGCAACCGGGGCAAAGGTTTCGTCATAATCGATGCCATGTTCCTGGGAAAACCCGCGAGCAACCAAGCGGGCTTTATGACGCTCAATAGAACCGTCCGGACGAGTCTTAACTTTGAAAATCCATTTGCAGCTGATAGGAGTAACACCGGGAGGACACGGAACAAGATCCCAAGTATGAGTCCGGCTAAAGGCTTGAAGTTCAAGCGCCATGGCATGTTGCCATTCGAGGTGGCCAACTGCCTCTTGGTATGACTGGGGCTCCCGGTGGGTGTGGAGAGCGGTGAGGAAGGCCTGAAAACCAGGGGAATAGGAGGTAGCCGCGGTGAGAGCAGAAGGGGGGTCGTAGCGAGCAGGTGGATGGCGATGGCGAGCAGGATTACGGCGAGGAGGAGCAGGATCCACGGTTGCAGGGGCGGACGGAGCGTCAGATAGAGCCGTATCAGGAGCAGGAGCAGGAGCAGGAGGAGGGGGTGTGGGCGTCGGAGGAGGAGCCGGTGTGGAAGGAGGGACCTCGGGCAGAGGACGAGGTGGGGAGAGGGGAGGATTGACAAGGGGAGTCCGGGGGCGAGTTGGTATAGAAGGAAGAAGCGGAAGAGAAAGCGGCGGAGCAATGGAGGGTGGGGAGGTGAGGTGTGCCCGTGGGAAGAGAAGAACATGTCATGTTCGACGAAGGAGACATGGCGAGAGATGCGAATGCGACGAGCCACCGGATCGTAGCAATGATAGCCCTTGTGGTGGGGGCTAAGACCGAGGTGAACACAACGAGTGGAGCGAGCGGAGAGCTTGTTACGTTCACTAGGAGGAAGGAGAACGAAGCAGGTGCACCCAAATGTGCGGAGAGATGCATACTGCGGCGGACGGGAGTGAAGGCGTTCATAAGGAGTGACGCCAGAGAGGGTCGTGGAAGGAGTGATGTTGATGAGGTGAACAGTGGTGAGAACGGCTTCGGCCCAGAAGGAGGGAGGAGCGGAGGCAGAGATGAGGAGAGTACGAGCTGTTTCGATGATGTGGCGATGTTTGCGTTCAGCAACCCCATTTTGTTCATGGGTGTGCGGGCAAGATTGTTGGTGGAGGGTGCCATGCGAGTGGAGGATGTCGCGCATGGTGGAAGAGAGAAATTCTTGAGCGCAGTCAGAGCGAAAGATCTTAATGCGACGCTCAAACTGAGTGTGAAGCATAGCGGTGAACGTGCGATACGCACCGGGTACATCAGAACGATTGCGAAGGAGATAAACCCAAGCACAACGGGAAAAATCATCAATAAAACTAACATAATAAAGATAGCTAGAATGAGAAGCAAGTGGCGCGGGGACCCAAATATCAGAGTGAACTAAATCAAAAGGGGCTGTCGTTTGAGAAGCACTACTGGTAAATGGTAGAGCAAGTTGCTTTGACAAACGGCAGCCGGTACAAACAGAGAGGGGGGAAGGAGAGACACGACCCAAAGCTCCAGAGCGGATAATACTTCGGAGTCGATCAGTAGACAGATGTCCTAAACGTCTGTGCCACAAGTCGGCATCAGAGACAACAGAGAGGGCCGAAGCGGAGGTTGGTGGGGGGGGGGGGGGGGGGGAACATGAAGATACTCCAGCTGATACAGGCCACCAGCCCTACGGCCCCGTCCAATCCTCTGAGCTGTCCGGGAATCCTGCACAACACAATCAGAAGAAGAGAATAAAACTGTTAGACCGAGATCACAGAGGGAGCTGACAGAAATGAGGTTCATATGTAGCCGAGGGACATGATGGACGTTGGAGAGAGTAAGGCGTCCAAGAGGGGCAGAAGTCGGGGTGATGGAGCCAGAGCGCAGAATAGGGAGAGAGCCCCCATCAGCAGTGGTGACCTGAAGAGAAGTGGGGGAGGAGATGCAGTTGGTGAGGGTGCGGGAGTCGGAGGTGAGGTGGCAGGAGGCCCCAGAGTCGAAATACCAAGGTGCAGTCGGAGGAAGTCGAGCAGCAACAGTACCAGAAGCAGCTGAGAGACTGTGTTCCGCAGAGGAGCGGGCAGAGGAGGCAGACTGAAATAGTGGAGACCGGAGGATCAGATCCTCTAAGCGTTGCAGAGGATCGGTAGCAGCAGCAGCAGTGAGGTGAGAGCCGGGACCACGATCGCGTCCCCGACCACGGCCGTCACGGCGATGATCAGAAGCGCGGTGTGCATCAGACCGAGGAGGATGAATAGGGCAAGCAGACTTCATGTGCCCCACCTTCTTGCAGTAGTGACAGGTAACAACACTGGGACGCAGAGGAACGGCAAGAGCATTATCAAGTGGGAAAGGGGGCGGGAGAGCCACGGGAGGTCGGAGACGAGTCTCCTCATCGAGCAGAGCAATCAGTGCATCATCCAAAGTAGGAAGCGGGACCCGGTGAAGGAGCTGAGCGGCAAGAAGAGAAAACTCAGGACGCAGAGCAGCCAGAAACTGATGAAGATGGCCCTCGGAGAGGTGGCGCTGAAATTCCAATGAGCGAGGACAACCGCAGGGTGAGGGAATCAGAGAGTCCAGTTCGTGCCAGTAGGCACTCATCATAGTGAAGAAGTCCTGAATGGAGCGACCGTCTTGACGGGCAGCCTGAGAATCGCAGATAAGACGGTGACGCCGAGCTCCACCACGGGGAACGAAGCGGTCACGGAGATATTCCCACATGGCACGTGCGGAAGGAAGGCGGCCGATAGACGTGAGAAGCGGGCGAGCAACGGACTCCAGGAGGTAAGCCCGGATAGCATGATCGCGCCGGTGCTAAAGAGTGAAGGCATCGGGAGAGGCGGCGTCGACAGAAGGTGTGGCGGAACCGGTTACGATGGCGGGCTTGGCGGCAGGGGAAGGAGGCGCACCGATGATGTGATCCCAAAGATCACGGGAGGAGAGAGCGGCCTCAACGGTAAGGGCCCAGTCAGGCCAGTCGCTAGCGCCGGCGAGCTGGAAGGACGTGGCCTTCAGCGGAGGCGAGATCAGAGGAGCAGCCATGGAGTCGCAAAGAAGTGGTGAAAAGCGAGCGGAGCAGAGGCGGACGGGCGGGCTGGGAGAAGCGGACAGGCGGACTGAGTAGAGGCGGACTGGCGGGCTGGGGGAAGCGGACGGCGGACTGCGGAGAGGCGGACTGGCGGTCTGGGGGAAGCGGACTGGCGGACTGGTTGCGAGCTGGTGGCGGACGGGCGGACTGCGGAGAGGCGGACTGACGGGCTGGGGGAAGCGGACTGGGGTGCGAGCTGGCGGACTGGGGTGAGAAGGGGGTGGACTGGTGGGCTGTTGGGGGCGGACGGGCGGGCTGGAGTGGCGAGCTGGCGGACTGGTGGGCTGGGGCGGATTGGGTGGAGCGGACTGGGGTTGCGAGCTGGCGGACTGGGGTGCGAAGGGGGTGGACTGGTGGGCTGTTGGGGGCGGACGGGCGGGCTGGAGTTGCGAGCTGGCGGACTGGTGGCGAGCTGAGGGGCGGACTGGCGGACTAGCGGACTGGCGGACGGGCGGACTGGCGGGCGAGCTGGGGGCGGACGGGCGGGCTGGGAAGGTGGCGGACTGCTGGGGAGGTGGCGGACTAAGTGGTAAGGCGAGCGGACTGAGCGGGCAGTAGGGACAGACGGGAGGACTGAGGTGCACGACGGACTGGCTGGCAGAGGCGCGAGCAAAGAGGCGAGCGCGAAAAATTAAACCCGCTCTGATACCATGTTAGAAATAGCAATAGCTTCTGTATTCATGTATAAAACAAGGACCCTTGGGGTCTACATATAGGAGAAGGGGAGAAGGAGAAAACACCACAGGCGGTGTGGGACTAAACCAAAAACAATAAAGAATGCTTTACAATATATAATATTAACAGTCCGCCAACATGATCGGCGGACCCTTGGGGTCTACATATCCTGTTGTTGATTGCGCAGATCTACAACATGACCAGCTGTTAAACATGCTGACAAATGCATCTTTGATTTCTACTCCTCCTTAATTGCTTCTTCAACACGACCATTTAAGAAGAAGAAGAAGAAACTGACAGTTATATCTACTCTAGAAAAAATAAGCTTGTAACAAAGTATGATGTGTTCAAAATAGGCATCAAATTAAAATCAAATCACCGAAAAAACTTGACATCAAATATTGTTTTGAACCAACACTAGTAATATAAAGCCATGATAATACGACAATAGTGTCTTAAGTGCCGCCATTGTCTCAGTTTCAACAAATAATTGTTTACAAACCAAAGCAATTTGGTAAACTTATAAAAATATATAAATGCAGCAACCCTCCATTGACTTCCTTCTGTAAACATATCCTGTATTCTAACTAGTTCCACCAGATCAGCATGATGTCCCATAGCTGGTTAGAGGAGATTTCATCACATATGTTTGCTTCAACTTCGAGTAGGCAGCATTTTTGCTGTTCCTGGGGAAGTTTTTCGCTTGAAATCATGAGGCGTAGGGGCGAGCATACTCTGAATTCCGTTTTCATCACTTACGAATTGCGGAACAAGGGATGCCATTTGGATCCTAATTTTTAATGTTAGGCACTGCTTGGGTTCAAAAATGAACCAGAATTAATGTGGTTTTTGCTCAGATAACTTTGTTCCCTGAGCCAATTAATGTAAGGCCTCTGATTTCTGCAACTTTGTTTTTCTGTTAGTTTTTGCGTATTCTAAACTGAAACAAATGCATTTATTCATAGGAAGAACAGAATGCTTATAAAGAAATGTCTTGTGTACATTGAATTGGTTATAAAGAAATGTCTTCTGTACATTGAATTGGTTATCTTTTTCTCTTTTGTTAGCAAGATGAGAACATGTGCAATAAAGAAAGACCCCCAGCAGCCTCTGCCTCCAAGGCCTCATATAAATTCATTTTGCAAAACACTAATGGCTTCAGATACCAGTACTCTTGGAGGCATCCGAAGACCTCATATTCTAGTTTTGGAAGGCGTGATCAGGGATGGCATGTGTGTTTTTTTTGGTAGGATTTGACTCGACCAAGCTCGTCCGGCAAACCTTCGGCGGCGGAATGAGGCTCATGCGAATTTAATTTTGCACCGGAGGCATCCCAAGGAATGCTTCGCAGCTGTTCCTGGGGAGATTGAAGCAGGATAGGAGGCAGCCATGGGTCTGGAACTGGCAGCTCCGTGGTTAACTGAAAATATAATTTTTGGGGTGAGATTTAATAGATAAATGTTGAATTGGAAATGATCAATGTTCCACCTATTGATATTTTTTACTTATGATAATATCAGAGGCATAGGCCTCTGCCCCTAAGGCCAACAGTACCTCAACTAGAATAGCATTTCCATTGCTCGCAAATTTCAGAGTGTTATACTGCGCTCGTCCCTAATTTTTGCAGTGTGCACAGGAGTTTGTAAGTGGTGGGGAGAACACAATTTTTATTGCAGTTAGAACAGTGGCGGATCCAGAAAATTAATAATGGGGGTGCACAAATTAATAATGAGGGTGCATAATATTTTTTTTGAATGCGCCACTGAGTTCTAAAAATTTTAACATGGAGGTCAGTCATTAACTTCAACATTTTTTTTAAACGTTTCCATTTTATGAGAGTTGTTTTTCCCTTATCTCGCCACCATTTTTGAAGTACAAGTAGTCAAAATTCGTTGACTCGACGCGAGGAATCCAAATACACTAAACTTTTTGAAAAATAACGGGGGGCCAGTATCCCTCGGGCCCCCCTCTGGATCTACCCCTGAGTTAGAGAACTTTACCTACAGGATAGCACAATTTTGAAAAAAAAGAGAAAATAGATATATTTTAAAAATTGGAATTTTGTTAATAAGGAGGGATAAATTTGGAAAGTGAATGTTTAATACATTTTTACTTTTAATATATTATAGATAGACACACACTAGTTGCAATGCATACTGTACCCCTTCCCTAGTGCCCTACACGATTGTATTCCAGCCACGACATTATCCATGCGTGACGACGCTCCGAAATGGTATAAATTAATGAAATTGTTAATTTGATAATGAAGATGAGTAAATTTAAAAAGTTAAATGTTTGACCAAATGATGTTTTTAACACTTGATTTAACTACAAGATATATATCTTTTGATATGTGTCTAGGAAGAAAACTATAATTTGGGAAAAATCTATTGTTTTAATCAAATGATTCAAATCCCTTCATTAGGCATTTTCTTTTAAAATCTAGTGCTTAAATTTCAATCAATTTTTTTCTTCACGATATTAATGAAAAAAAATTAATACGAAAGTAATCCAAAAATAATTAATGAGCATACTCTCGAGAAAATAATTGAAAAAAAGTAATAGGTTTTCCAAGACATACATAAATCATATTTTGCTGAAAGTGATACGGGATTGAACTCTGAACCTCATACTTAATACTATAATTGTTGAATTTTGTGAAGTGGAAGTGGGTGACGGGACCGGCCGCGCGGCCTGTGGCGGACAGCTTTGGCGGACTAGGCGGACTGAGCGGACTGGGATGTGCGGCCTGGTGGTAGGTCTAGTGGAAAGCCGGCTGTCTTCTGAGCGGTTTGTTTGCATGGAGTCCGCGGACTATGCGGCCTGGTGTCTGCGGACAGGGTGTGCTGATTGGCTTTGCCAAGGAGCGGCCTGAGCGGATGTAGGATTGCGGACTGGTGCATTGCTCAGTGGCCGCGGGTGCAAGTTTGTGCTGATAGGCGGGTTGGCTCGTGTCCGCGGGAAGCTTGCGGACTGCTTTGTCCGCGGTATTGGCTGTGCGGACTGAGCTAAGAGCTTGGCTGAGGCCTTGTCAAGCTCTGGTGGCACAGCAGGCGATTTGCTGTGGAGATCGATTGGCGGGCTGGTTTTGGAGTTCGGGGAGGCTGCTGCAGTGGACAGGTGTGCGAGGTGCTAGCGGACTAATGGCGGTCTGTGCTAGGGTGTTTGGCGGACGGGAATTTGTGTCCGCCATGTTCGCATTGGCCTTTGGTGGTTTTGGACTTGGTCACACTGTGCCAAGGTCATGGTGTCCGCAGTATCCGCCAAGTCCGCTGTGACCGGGCGGACTGTTGCTGTCTGCCTTTGGTCGTGGACTTGTGGCGGATTGAGGTGTGAGTCTTGCGGACTGCCTCGGGTTGGTGCGGACTGCCATTGAAGGGGGTTGTCCTGCAGTAGTTGGAGCTTTGCGGGCTGATGCCTTGTCCGCTTAGCTTGGGCGGACTGGAGAGGGCTCGTCAATGGTTGCCTAGCTCCTGACGGTTTTCCTTGGTGACCGGCTAAGTTCTCGCGGACTCAGCGGACGGTGGTTTGCATTCGCGCGGGCTGGGGCGGTGTCACTATCTCTTGGGCGGTGACCACACTCCTCACCTTGCCTATAAATAGGACCCCCCTGGCACATCTACAGTAACCTAAGTAACTTGAGTGAACAGTAAGTTGGGGTGTGCAAGGAGCTGCGGTCTGTGTTTGTCAGTCCGCGCGGATTGTTTCAGGCTGACGGTTTGCTGTGTGTAGGTCGCGCGGATAGCTTCAAGGAGCCAGGAGTTTGGCTGTGACTTCGGTCAAGTGCTTGGAAGTGTGCGGACTCAGCAGGAGGTCGCTCTGCGGCTTGTCAGTTCTGTTTCATCTTTGCTAGCTTCAATAACCTGTCCGCCGGCTTCAGGCGGGTAGGGGTGTTCCTCAGTTCGGGTTCAGCAGGAGGCGAATAATGGGGTGTCCGCGCGGCCTAGCGGCTTCGGCGGACTCTGTGGTATTCGGCGGATTGCAGCTTAGTTCGGGCGGCTTCGGCGACCTCGGCGACCTCGGCGGTCTCGGCAGACTCCGGTTCTGTCCGCCCGGCTTGTTTTTTGGTGCTTTCTGTTTACAGCTGTAATACTAGCGAAATCATGTCTCGCTATGTATGCCTCGGATTGTAAAGAAGTGAATGTATAAAAGACCTTCTTGTGCTTCCATTGTTTGTTGGGTGAAACCTCTAGTCCTCGGTTTTTCCGCTGGTTCAACGTGAGAACTGGGTAGTTCCGAAGATATTAATTTGGCGTTTGGGCTATCTTGCTGACCACGTTGAGAAAATTTAACATGGTATCAGAGGAAGGTTTCTGAGGTTTCGGAGGTTCAGTTGCGTGAGCGGAAGTCAGCCAGTGTTGTGACTCAGTGATTGAGTGGTGATCAACCTGTGTTGTTGCTCGGAGCTGCTGAAGGTTGCCAACAGGTGTTGCAATGGAAGGGAGTTTTGCAAGAGGTCTGGGCATTGAACTCTTAACGCCGACTAACTTCAAGAAGTGAAAGTCGTGCATGAAGAGTTATCTTCTTGGCGAGGAGCTGTGGGAAGTCGTCGGTGGTGACGACGGACAGGAAGTCACTGCTGCTTTCGGTACTGCTGAGCAGGTGAGACTCTGGAGAAGAACAAATGCTAAGGCGGAGTTCACTCTGAAGAGAACCGTGTCTCCGGAACTGTTTGATCACATCGTTGGGTGTGAGTCGGCTGCTGATATTTGGACAACCATTGATGAGTTGTTCAATAGGAAGAATGTGGCGCGGCTTCAGTTCCTGGAGAATGAGTTGGCCAGGGCAACTCAGGGAGACCTTTCCATCTCCAAGTACTTCTTAAAGATGAAGAGATTGTGCGCTGAGCTGTCGGCACTGGATCCTGATGAGCCTATCTCTGAGGCAAAGATGAAAAGGCACATTATCCGCGGCTTGCGGAAGGAGTATGTGGCCTTTGTAACATCTGTTCAAGGGTGGGCTACTCAGCCGTCGTTGCTGGAGCTGGAGAATCTGCTTGCCTCGCAGGAGAGCTTAGCAAGGCAAATGGCTGGAGTGAACCTGAATCAGGAAGGCAGCGAGGCTCTCTTCTCAGGTAGGAAGAAAGGATGGGAAGGGAAGAAGAAGAAGAAGAAGAAGGTGCAGGCCGCTGGTGAGAAGGAGACTTCAACTTCATATCCGCCGGAGAGGAGCAATGCTCCTAAGGATTGGAAGAAGAATCTGAAGTGCTACCGGTGTCATTAGCGAGGGCACTTCAAGCGGGACTGCAAGGTCAAACTGCAGCCTGGGCATGCTGCGGGAAAGGAGGAAGCTAGCTCGAGAAGTGAAGAAGCAGAATGGGGCGGAGCTTTCATGACGGGCACTTGTGTCCGGGCCTTGTCTGCTGAGGACTTCAACAGCGAGTGGATCGTGGACTCCGGGTGTGGTCATCACCTCACCGAAGACAAATCGAAGTTCACCTCCATGCAGACTTACTCAGGTAATAAAGCTATTATCACTGCTGATAATACTGTTTATGCAGTAGAGAAAGAGGGGGTCGTGTCTTTGGGTAGTGATCAGGGGCCACTCACGTTAAGGAGTGTGTATCACGTACCGGGCATGAAGAAGAACCTCTTCTCGGTGACCAATGCGGTGGACGCTGCGTATCACATTCTGTTTGGGCCAACAGACGTGAGGTTCCTTCGCAACGTATCAGCGGTAAAGGCTGATGTTGCTCATGTTGGGAGGAGGGTGAAGAACTTGTTTGTTCTTTCCACCAGTGCTTATGTTGATAGAATGAGGGCCAATGATAGTGCTGTTATCTGGCATGAGAGGCTGGGGCATGTTGGCATGGACAAGCTGAAGGCAATGGCTAGTAGAAGTTTGGTGAGGGGGTTGCCGAAGTTATCTTCCTTTGGTGATGGGCATGTTTGTGCGGGCTGTCAATACGGTAAGGCACATCGCCTTCCGTTTGACAAATCACAAACAAGGAGCAAGAAGACATTGGAGTGTATTCATGGCGACCTGATGGGACCGACGGTTACTGCCAGCCTTGGTGGAAGTAGATACATGCTTGTCTTGGTTGATGACTACTCAAGGTATACTTGGGTGTACTTCTTAAAGGAGAAGTCAGAAGCCTTCCGTTTGTTCGTGGAGTTCAAGGAGTTGGTAGAAGCCCGGCTTGGCTTACGGATTAAGAAGCTTAGAACTGATAACGGGGGTGAATTTGTTTCCTCCGAGTTTTCTAACTTCTGCAGGAAGCACGGGATCCAACCGGAGCTTACTTGTGCTCACACTCCACAACAAAATGGGGTAGCGGAGCGGAAGATCCGTCATCTGACGGAGACCTGCAAATGCTGGCTTCATGCGAAAGATATCCCAAGGTCCTTTTGGGCAGAGGGAATGTCTTGTGCTGCTTATGTTATCAACCGGATGCCACTCAGCCCTATCAACATGAAGACTCCTATTGAGCTGTTGCTGAAGGAGAAGCCGAGTGTTGGACACCTTAGGGTGTTCGGTTCAACTTGCTATATGCATGTCCCGGATGCTTCACGGACAAAGCTGGATGCGAAGGCAAGGAAACTTGTCTTTGTTGGCTATGATGAGCGGAAGAAGGGATGGAAATGCATGGACCCTGTGACGAAGAAGTTCGTGGTGTCAAGAGACGTTGTCTTTGATGAGCTGATGTCATATGGAGGTGGCTCGGTAGAGCTAACCGGAAGTAGCAAGGTTGATGAAGCACCAGTGGTGGCTGCTGAAGGCTTGGAAGAGGAGCTTGCTGTTTCACCAGCAGCTCCTGTTGCTTCTAACTCCGAGGCTGAGCCTTCTGGCTCAGGAAGCAGGGGGAGCACTGCTCAATGCTTGCCCCAGGTAGGAGTGGAGCCTGAAGAAGCAACGGAAGCTGTGAGCAAGGAGCCGTGTCTTCGGAGATCGAAGAGGGTGGTTAAGCCACCGGCTCGGTACTGTGATGGGAATGCAGTGAGCTTTGTCTCCTGCTTCTTTGCAGGTCCTCTGGATGAGCGAGAGCCTGCAAACTTCAACGAGGCCACTGGAGTGAAGGAGTGGGAAGGTGCCATGAAGGAAGAGATTGATGCTCTGAAGAAGAATGAAACCTGGGACCTTGTGCCCAAGGTTGATGGCATTACTCCGGTTACTTGCAAGTGGGTGTATAAGTTGAAGAAGAAGGCTGATGGGAGCATTGATCGGTTCAAGGCTCGCCTGGTCGCTAGAGGATTCTCACAACAGTATGGAGAAGACTATGATGAGACATTCAGTCCAGTTGCGAAGATGACTACTGTAAGAGTGGTGATCGCCTTGGCTGCTAGCAAGGGATGGAGGTTGTGGCAACTCGATGTGAAGAATGCTTTTCTTTACGGAGAGATTGACAAGGACATCTTCATGGATCAGCCGCTTGGTTTTGTCTCTGAAAAGCATCCGGTCTATGTCTGCAAACTCAGGAAGGCTCTCTATGGGTTGAAGCAGGCTCCTAGAGCGTGGTATGGGAAGATTGTAGAGTACTTGCAATTCTGTGGATACCTTGCTTCCAACTCGGATTCAAGCTTGTTCGTCAAGAAGAAGGGAGAGCTACGAGTCTTGGTCCTGCTGTATGTGGATGACATGATCATCACAGGGAATTCGGAGGAGGAAGTAGCAAGGCTCAGGGCTGAGCTTGCTATACGCTTCGAGATGAAGGACTTGGGAGAGTTGCATCACTTTCTCGGTCTGGAAGTGAATAGGAAGGAGTGCGGGGTTCTCATTAGCCAGAAAGGGTATGCTGATCGCATTGTGAAGCGGTTCGGCATGGGCGAAGGGAAGAAGTGCTCTACTCCACTGGAATCTGGGTTGAAACTTCGACGAGATGAGGGAAGGATTCTTCATGATCCCTTGGTGTTCAAGGCTCTTGTTGGGAGCTTGATTTACCTGACGATTACAAGGCCGGATATAGCTTATGTTGTTGGCCGAGTAAGTCGGTATATGGCTGAACCAAGGCAATCTCATCTAGTGGCGGCAAAAGGAATTCTGAAGTATGTCAAGGTGACTTCTGAGATGGAACTCCTTTATGGAAGGGATGCAGAGTTTGCGTTGCTCGGGTACACGGATGCTGACTATGGCGGTGATTCGGATGATCGGAGGTCTACTTCAGGTTATGTGTTCACTTGCGGTTCAGCTAGCATCTCGTGGTGTAGCAAGAAGCAGGACTCGGTGTCGGTTTCAACCACGGAGGCAGAGAATAAGGCTTCGGCCTTGGCTGCTCGGGAAGCCGTTTGGTTGAGGAGACTTATAGAGGATGTTCATGAAGAAGTGCAAGGGCCTACTTTACTCCGGGGTGACAATGAGAGTGCTCTTAAACTGGTTAACAATCCAGTGTGTCACGCTAGGACCAAGCATATAGAGATTGATCACCATTTCATCAGGGAGAAGGTGTTGGAAGGATCTTTGCTGGTCGGGCATGTTCGGAGTGAAGATAATCTTGCTGACATCTTCACAAAGCCACTGTCGAAGGGGCCCTTTGAACGCTTGCGCAGCTTGCTGGGCTTGGTCACCACTTCCCACTTCAAGGGGGAGTGTTGAATTTTGTGAAGTGGAAGTGGGTGACGGGACAGGCCGCGCGGCCTGTGGCGGACAACTTTGGCGGACTAGGCGGACTAGGCGGACTAGGAGGACTGGGCGGACTGGGATGTGCGGCCTGGTGGTAGGTCTAGTGGAAAGCCGGCTGTCTTCTGAGCGGTTTGTTTGCATGGAGTCCGCGGACTATGCGGCCTGGTGTCTGCGGACAGGGTGTGCTGATTGGCTTTGCCAAGGAGCGGCCTGAGCGGATGGAGGCTTGCGAACTGGTGCATTGCTCAGTGGCCGCGGGTGCAAGTTTTACTGATAGGCGGGTTAGCTCGTGTCCGCGGGAAGCTTGCGGACTGCTTTGTCCGCGGTATTGGCTGTGCGGACTGAGCTAAGAGCTTGGCTGAGGCCTTGTCAAGCTTTGGTGGCACAGCAGGCGATTTGCTGTGGAGATCGATTGGCGGGCTGATTTTGGAGTCCGGGGAGGCTGCTGCGGTGGACAGGTGTGCGAGGTGCTAGCGGACTAATAGCGGTCTATGCTAGGGTGTTTGGCGGACGGGAATTTGTGTCCGCCATGTTCGCATTGGCCTTTGGTGGTTTTGGACTTGGTCACACTGTGCCAAGGTCATGGTGTCCGTAGTATCCGCCAAGTCCGATGTGACCGGGCGGACTGTTGCTGTCTGCCTTTGGTCGTGGACTTGTGGCAGATTGAGGTGTGAGTCTTGCGGACTGCCTCGGGTTGGTGCGGACTGCCATTGAAGGGGGTTGTCCTGCAGTAGTTGGAGCTTTACGGGCTGATGCCTTGTCCGCTTAGCTTGGGCGGACTGGAGAGGGCTCGTCAATGGTTGCCTAGCTCCTGACAGTTTTCCTTGGTGACCGGCTAAGTCCTCGCGGACTCAGCGGACGGTGGTTTGCATTCGCGCGGGCTGGGGCGGTGTCACTATCTCTTGGGCGGTGACCACACTCCTCACCTTGCCTATAAATAGGACCCCCCTGGCACATCTACAGTAACCTAAGGAACTTGAGTGAACAGTAAGTTGGGGTGTGCAAGGAGCTGCGGTCTGTGTTTGTCAGTCCGCGCGGATTGTTTCAGGCTGACGGTTTGCTGTGTGCAGGTCGCGCGGATAGCTTCAAGGAGCCAGGATTTTGGCTGTGACTTCGGTCAAGTGCTTGGAAGTGTGCGGTCTCTGCGGACTCAGCAGGAGGTCGCTCTGCGGCTTGTCAGTTCTGTTTCATCTTTGTCAGCTTCAATAACCTGTCCGCCGGCTTCAGGCGGGTAGGGGTGTTCCTCAGTTCGGGTTCAGCAGGAGGCGAATAACGGGGTGTCCGCGCGGCCTCGCGGCTTCGGCGGACTCCGTGGTATTCGGCGGATTGCAGCTTAGTTCGGGCGGCTTCGACGACCTCGGCGACCTCGGCGGTCTCGGCGGACTCCGGTTCTGTCCGCCCGGCTTGTTTTTTGGTGCTTTCTGTTTACAGCTGTAATACTAGCGAAATCATGTCTCGCTATGTATGCCTCGGATTGTAAAGAAGTGAATGTATAAAAGACCTTCTTGTGCTTTCATTGTTTGTTGGGTGAAACCTCTAGTCCTCGGTTTTTCCGCTGGTTCAACGTGAGAACTGGGTAGTTCCGAAGATATTAATTTGACGTTTGGGCTATCTTGCTGACCACATTGAGAAAATTTAACAATAATAATACTGTTAAGCATGATCAACCATTTTTATGTTTAAGTTTATGTCATATAACATAAAATATTTAGAGGAAGAGAGCATCTTGCAAATAATTTTTTGTTGTGCTCAGTTTATTAGTGAGATCTTCAATTTATAGTTAATTTTACTTTTGGAAGTGAGGAGCGGGTTGTTGTCCTCTTTGACTGAAGATGGTGTGGATATTTGGAGGAAGAAATATGGGCTTCCTACTGATTTGGAAGTGAGGAGCGGGTTCAAAATCCTCCTCGTGGCTGGCTGACAATTTGCGAAGTTTCCCTGAAGTCCGGCTTCCGTTTTCCGGCATGCGAGAGGGTGGTTGAGATCTTGAGGTTTCGCGGGGTGCTTATTTCTCAGTTCGTTCCGGCTAGAATTGCTCGGATTATGGGCTTAGTTGCTTTCTTCCGCGAGCATGGAGGACAGCTTTCCCTGGACCAATTTTGGGATTGGTGCGATATTCGTTCTGATGGTGGCGAGCGAGCGGAGGTACGCAACAACAAGGGCTGGTTGGAGTTTGAGGCCCGCAAAGACCGTCGTCATGGCAACACTCTGTTTGGATACGTCAAGAATTCATGGGGTCTTCCTGAGGTGTGGGACATGCTTCCCGATCACTGCCGCCGTGTGAGGGGGAAGGAGCGGGATTTTTCACCGGTGCTTGGATTTTCTGAGCCTCGCGAGTTGGCCAATTGTCTGTTCAGCATTTATGTTTACGTGGAGGAGAAGCGGTTGGTGCAATGTGGTATTTTGGTAAATACAGGCCGGCCAGTGGAGACTTCTCGAGGAGGGGACCGTAAGAGGAAAGCGGTGACGACACCTTCTGGCGACCTTGATGTGGTGGCAGCGGTGACCTCTGATGCTCGTCATGATCTGACCCCTGAGGTGCAGATACTTGCTCTTCCAGTCCCCCTGGCATCTGTCGGTGTAGTTGCTCCGCGGATGTCCTCTTCCTTAAGGGGGATGAGCGATGCGGTAAGGATTTGATTTGCTTCCAAGGCTTTTTCCTTTATCATCTTTTGCTAACAGAGGCTAACTTTGCTCTTTTTCTTTTCTGTGCAGATAGAGACCCAGGCGCAGATTGCATTGACCTAGAATGATCATTACGTGAGCCTGAAGGATGGGTACCTTGCTCTTCATGAGAAGCTTCGGTCGACGACGAGTTTGCTTGCCTCTTTGAGGGAGGAACATGATAGGGACATTGCACGGTTCCACCAGGTTGGTTCGGAGCTGAAGTCCGAGCTAGAGGATGCTCGTACGGCTTTGGAAGTGGAGAAGACTTTGGTGGAGAAGACCACTCAGATGTTGAAGCATTCGAAGGAGGAGACTTCAAGCTTGGGAACCCAGTTACAGGCAGCGCGGGAGGAGGTCCCGGGCCTTGAGGCTCATCTTCGAGCGGCGAAGGCCCAGGTGGAGACGTTGTCCTCTGATGACCATGCGTCAGAGCTGAAGGCGGCAGGGCTTGCAGAGTACTTGGAGTCGCTGGACTATATGCGAGACCATAGCCTGATTGTGGAGGACGTTCGTGACGATATTTGGTCCAAGGAGGTGGAGCCTCAGATGGATGACATACGCGAGTTGGCGCTCCGACGCGGTGTTTCGAATGTTTTTCGCTTTATTAGCAAGAGCATAGGATGTGACATCTCCAGTTTTAGTTTTGCAGATGTCTCTGAGGATGAGCGTTCTAACACTGAAGACGAGTAGCGGTACCTTTGTCATTGTATGTTTACATTTGTTTGTACTTTGTTTTGCCCCTTGTTTGGGCTTGGTTGTTGTTGTTGTTGTTTGTACTTGTATCATTCCAGCTTTGTTTCGTTATGGCATCGTTGTTGTTTTTATGCCAGTTGGTAGCTTGTTTGCACTGGCTTGCTACTTACCTTATTTAGCTTAGGCTTATGACTCATAGTGGGTGAGGAATGTCTGTGTTGGAACACCCTATTACTAATTTGGGTCAGGATCACTATGTCTCTAGGAATCTATGTTTTGACCTTATGTATAGATTATAGGTCAATTAGAATTGAGTCTAAGGGATCAGGAGTCTAGGTTTGGAAGCTGCCCTGAAGACCCAAGTTTTTCTGGAGACTAAGTCCAAATCGTCGAGCTCAGCACGACGTTTCGTCGAACTCCGGTCGACGATCGTCTAGCTCAACTATTGGCAGATCGTCGAGCTCCATTCGACGATCGCTGAGCTCAACCCTCATGATATCGTCGAGCTCTGGTCGACGATCGCTGAGCTCAACTTCTCAATATCGTCGAACTCCATTCGACGATCGCTGAGCTCAGTTCGACGATTTTGGCTCTGCACTGGATCCTTATCTCTGAGCTCAGTTCGACGATCTTTGAGCTCAGATCGACGATTTTCTGCTGCTTATATCTTTCATTTTCGCTGAGCTCAGCTCGACGATAGCAGAGCTCAGTTCGACGATTTCAGTTACCTTTCAGAATTCAAATTGAAATCAGATAGAAGTTATTCTGCATTTAATTCAGAAGATCTGTCAGCCATTTTCATTTACTTCTGGAGCAAGTTTCAAGGGATTTTTCAAGGAACAAATCAGTGGACTTTCCTTCAGAGAAATTATGCAATTAAGGCTGAAATTAATGCAGACCAACGGCTATCTTTGACAGAGAATAATTTTCTATACAGAGAAAAAAAAAGAAGAGTGTTTTTGAAGGAATAAAAAGAAGATTCAGAAAACAAGAAGAGGACACACACACAATACAGATTACAGAACAATATTCAAAATCCTCTGTCAACAAGAATTCTGAAGAACACTTCTCAAAGAGATCAAGCTTTCAAACAAATCTTCAGATCTCTTCAGCTCTCAAGTGTTCAAGGCCAACATCATTTCAAGACTCCAGACACTCAACATTTCAGCTTGCTGAAATCATCTTTTGCTGGAGATCCATCTTTGAAGGCCTATCACCCTCAGCAAAGCTCATCTTCCTGAAGACTTCAAGGACTCAGGGGGAGCTTTGACAACATCACTGAATCCACATAGTCTTCTCAGTTGCTTGAGAAAGAGAAGACTGCCATCACTCTCTCAACCCCATTCTGTAAAGGGTTTTTCAAACTCCCTTCAAAAGTTTGAATCTGGTTTTTGAGCACCTTGTCAAAAGCTCATTGGTGGCAAGACACCTGATCAAAAAATCTGATTTGGTTTTTGAGCACCTTATCAAAAGCTCATTGGTGCCCAGGACACCTGATCAACTCATCCTGCAGTGGATTCCTACCTAGGGTGGTAGAAGAGTGGATGTACCCAAGTTGGGGAACCACTATAATTTCCTTGTGTCATCTGGTTGTGCATGTTTTCTTTTTGTTTCTGGCCTAGATTTTCTTGTGCTTAGTTTCTGCATAGCTTAGTTTGTGATTAGCTTTATTTCTGCTTCCCTGCCTACACTCATTACAACAATTGTTGTAGAGCTTTGCAAAAGTTTTTCTTTGTATTTTAAAAAGCACCATATACTCTATTCACCCCCCTTTAGAGTATATCAGATCTAGTTTCCCCTTTCAATTGGTATCAGAGGCGAGGTTGGTTAAACATACCATATCTGTTTGGTTGTACAGGCTAACACCTGAACCCCAAGATCCCAAACTAGATCCTTCCTCTATATTTTATTATTAGTTTTAGCGTGCACAAATCATGGCCCAAAACAAAGATTATGCAAGCACCAGACCTCCAGTGTGCAATCTGTCAAAGTTTGCACTTTGGAAAGCAAGGATTAGATTATACATGAACTCTATTGACGAAGATATTTTTAATTCTGTCTTAACAGTGTGCCCAAGACCTCCAGAGAGTACAAGCACTAATGCTGTTCCACCCCCATCAGGAACAGATGCTGACATCAAAAAGTGGAAAGTGGCTGATGCCAAGGCAATGAACATTCTAGCTCAGACAATGTCAGATGACATTTTTCAGAAGGTAGCTGAATGCAACTCAGCCAAGGAGATTTGGGACAAGCTTTCAGAAATTGTCTCTGGCTCAGCTGATGAGAGAAAGGACAGAAGATCTCATCTCATCTCCCAATATGAGAACTTCAAGAAGGGAGAAACTGAGTCAGTGGGAGACATGTACAATAGATTAAGTCTAATTGTCAGTGAACTGAGGACATTAGACAAAGAGATCTCACTGACAGAACTCAATGACAAGATCCTAATGTGCTTCCCCAGCACTTGGGACTCAAGAATCTGGCCAATTAAAGATGCCAGAAGCCTAAATGAGATTACCACTGAAGCCTTGTTGGGTAAGCTCAAATCTTATGAGCTACTCATCAAGAACCGAGAAGAAGAACAGAAGGCTGCTTCACCAGCCACAAGAAAGGAGAAGACTATAGCCTTCAAGGCCACTGAAGATTTGCCTGAAGAAAAAGGAACAGGCAATGATGAACTTCTCAGCTTGCTGGCCAAAAGATTCTATAAGATGGCCAGAAAGGATTTCAGAAGAAGATCATACAAGGATCAGGACAAGCCAAGGTATGACAGGTCCATTGGCAATAATAAAGATATTATTTGCTTTGGTTGCAGGAAACCAGGACATATAGTTCCTGACTGTCCAGAGAACAAGAACAAGGACAGAAGGGAAAGAAAGGAGAGAAGAAAGGAGAAAGACTCCAAAAGGAGTGGCAATAGCAAACCCTCATCCAGCAAAAATAAGCACACAAGGAAAGGATTTGTTGCTGAATCCTGGAGTGAGACTGAAGAGGAATCAGAAGCCTCCTCCAGCTCAAGTGATGATGAGGATGATGCAGAAGAAAAGGAATTCTGCATGATGGCAATTAATGCCTCACAGCACAACTCAGAGGAAGAAGAGTCAGAGTCAGACTCAGAGACTCAACCTGAAGAAGATCAGGTAATCAGCTCTTTTGATTTTAATTCAGAAGATTTTAAATCTGAATTTAAAGCATTGTGTCTAGATCTGCTAAAGTCTGAGAAAGAGATCATCTCTCTCAGAAATCAATTATCTGAACACAATGGCTTAAAGACAGAAAACCTCAAACTCTCTCAGGAGTTGGAGAACTATAGGGAACAGATAGCTACACTGAAAAGTGAGCTCTCTGAGGCCAAGAAGCTTGAAGAATCCCTTAATGGGAGAAGCATCAAGCTGATGGACATCACGAGCACAGTGAACTCTAGACTTAACATTACACTGGGCTTGGGTGCTTCATCCAGCCAACCTATAGTCCTAACAACTCCCATCAAGTTCATATCTAACAAGGGAAAGGGAGTTGTAGAGGTTGCCAGGAAAAATTCTGATCTGCCTCAAAAATTTAAGTCCCAGCAGAAATCGTCGAACGAAGCTCGACGATCGCCGAATGAAGCTCGACGATCGCCGAACGCAGCTCGACGATCTCAGGGAAAATCGTCGAACGCCGATCGACGATCTCAGCCAGAGTCGTCGAACGCAGCTCGACGATCTCATATACCTGACCTCAGCCATAGTCGACCGTCGAACGGAGCTCGACGATCTGACCCAAGATCGTCGAACTCAGCTCCCAGATCGTCGAACAGAGGTCAGAGCACTGGAAAAATTTTCAAAGGCAAGTCAAAATTGCATCCTGAGGGTTCTTCATCCCAAACATTTAACCCTTATACTGAATGGATTTTACCTCCAAGGAGATATCATCCTGAAGGATATTAGAGTCAGCCAGGGATGTCTTTCATTTCTGAATTTAAAGGTTATCAACCTAGGCCCAAGGTAAACTGGGTCAAAAACAAGTAAATTGTTCTATGTGCAGGTGAAGACCTATCCAACATCTAACCAGCAATGGTATTTGGATAGTGGATGCTCAAAGCACATGACAGGGAACAAGGACAACCTCAATTCCTTTAAAGCCAAGCTTGGACCCAAAGTTATCTTTGGTGACTCCAACTTTGGACAAACTAAAGGATATGGAGCAGTCCAGATTGGTTCAGTAACCTTCAAGAAAGTAGCATATGTGGAAGGACTGAAGCACAATCTAATCAGCATCAGTCAGCTATGTGATGAAGGCTACCAGGTGACCTTCAGCAAAACTCTATGCAAAATCAAGTCAGAGGACAACACAACTGTGTTGACAGGTATAAGGAAAGGTAACATCTACCTAGTAGATTTTCTTTCAACTACTATAGATATCTGCTTATTCAATTCAGTTTGTAGACCAAATGTTTTATGGCATAAGAGATTAGGACACCTAAACCTTAGAACTATTGCTAGGCTATCCAAGGACAATCTTGTTAGAGGACTACCTTCTGGCCCCTACAAGAAGGAAGGACTCTGCAAGGCTTGTCAATTAGGCAAGCAAACTAAAAACAGTTTTAAGTCACTTAATAAGAGTGATTCACCTAGGATATTGTATCTGTTACACATGGATCTATTTGGACCCATCACAGTACAAAGCCTAGGAGGGAAATCCTACACTTTAGTGATTGTAGATGACTTCTCTAGATTCACTTGGGTGTTCTTTCTAAGGAAGAAGTCTGATAACTTTAAGTGTCTGACAGAGTTTCTCAAATGTGTAAAGATTGAGTTCAATACTCACATTGCCCTGATCAGAAGTGATCATGGGACAAAGTTTGATTCTCTTCTTATGCAAGATTTCTGTCAGAGTGAAGGGATCAGGCATACTTTCTCAGCTCCTAGAACTCCTCAACAAAATGGGGTAGCTGAAAGGAAAAATAGAACCCTTATTGAATCTGCCACTACATTGTTGTCAGATGCTCATCTACCTCTATCCTTTTGGGCAGAGGCAGTGAACACCTCCAACTATGTGCTGAACAGAAGCCTGATACATAAACTGAAGGGAAAGACTCCCTATGAATTACTCAAAGGGAAGAAACCTAAAGTTGACTATTTCAAAATTTTTGGATGCATTTGCTATATTCACAATAATGATAAGAAACATCTAGCAAAATTTCAAGCCAAAGCTGATGAAGGAGTGTTTCTGGGATACTCCATGATCAGCAAGGCCTATAGGGTATATAATAAATCATCATTAAAAATTGAGGAATCTGTTCATGTTTCTTTTGATGAAACTAACATGTCTTTCAAGGAGAAGATTTCTTCTACCATAGAACCTGTGCAGGAACACTCTCTAGTTGAAGATATGAACAAGCTACAGGTTGCTCAAGAAGAAGAAAGCAGTGAAGATGAAAGCAATGCTCAACACATTGAAGCTCCACCTGAAGAGCCAGTTGTTGTACCACAAGAGGAAACAACAACACAGGTTGGTGAACAATCAACACCCCCTGTTGATTTAGTAACATCAAGAGACCATCCAATTACCCAAATAATTGGAGAACTCTCAGCTGGTGTGCAAACCAGAAATCAGGTCAACCAAAACCTGTTGCACACCTGCTTCCTTTCTCAAATTGAACCTCAATCCATTCAAGATGCAGAGCAAGATCCACACTGGATCATTGCAATGCAAGAGGAGTTGCATCAATTTGAGAGGAACAAAGTATGGGAACTAGTGCCCAAGCCAAAGGATCATTCCATTGTTGGAACAAAATGGGTATTCAGAAACAAACTGGATGATCAAGGAGTAATAATAAGGAACAAGGCAAGGCTAGTTGCCCAAGGATATTCTCAAGAAGAAGGAATTGACTATGACCAGACCTTTGCACCTGTTGCAAGATTGGAAGCCATCAGGATATTTCTAGCTTATGCAGCTCACAAAGGCTTCAAGGTTTATCAGATGGATGTCAAGAGTGCCTTCTTAAATGGAGACATCAAAGAGGAAGTCTATGTCAGACAACCTCCAGGTTTTATCTCTCCAACTCATCCTGATTTTGTTTTTAGATTAAATAAAGCATTATATGGTCTCAAGCAAGCTCCTAGAGCATGGTATGAGACCCTAGCATGCTTTCTTTTGGAAAATGGTTTTATAAGGGGTAGAGTAGACCAAACTCTTTTTATTAGAACCCATAAGTCCCATACCCTACTAGTACAAATTTATGTAGACGATATCATCTTTGGTTCTACTGACTCAAAATTGTGCAGAAGGTTTTCTAACCTAATGCATTCTAAATTTGAGATGAGTAGCATGGGTGAGCTATCCTTCTTCCTAGGATTGCAAGTCAAACAACATGCTGAAGGCATCTTTATTTCTCAAACCAAATATGCTAATGAGCTGGTTAAGAAATTTGGCATGTCTGAGGCATCTTGTATGAAAACACCCATGCCTACCAATGCTGTATTGGATGCTGATGAACATGGGAAACCTGTTGATCAGACAACATATAGAGCAATGATTGGCTCTTTACTGTATCTTACAGCTAGTAGACCAGACATAATGTTTGCTACATGTATATGTGCTAGGTTCCAAGTTAGCCCTAGAGAGTCACACCTCACATTAGTAAAGAGGATTCTTAGGTATGTTAAAAGTTGTCCAAATCTAGGACTCTGGTATCCAAAAGATTCAGCATTTGAGTTAACTGGATTCTCTGATGCTGATTATGCTGGATGCAGAATTGACAGGAAAAGCACCAGTGGAACTTGTCAGTTCCTTGGTGATAGACTTGTCTCCTGGTTTTGCAAGAAACAAACATCTGTGTCAACTTCAACTGCTGAAGCTGAATATATGGCTGCAGGCAGTTGTTGTTCACAAATACTGTGGATTCAAAACCAACTCCTAGACTATGGTTACAACTTAGAGAAGTCAAAAATATTTTGTGACAATACAAGTGCTATCTCCATAGCTCAAAATCCAGTCCTCCATAGTAGGACAAAACATATAGAGATTAGGCATCATTTCTTAAGGGATAATGTTGAAAAGAATAAAATTGAACTGCAATATATCCCAACTGATTTACAAAGGGGAGATATTTTCACCAAGCCCTTGGATGAAAAGAAACATACTTTCTTCCTAAATCAGTTAGGAATGTTAGATGGAGGAAGTCTTAAATAATCCCCAAGATTTTGAAAGCTAAAAATTGACCAAGACTAGGCAAAATTTCTGATTTTCCTTAGAGTCTAGAGTTTTCTGATCTCTGAACTGCGCTCGACGATCTCCCCAAAGATCGTCGAACGGAGTTCGACGATTTCCTGAATCGTCGAACTGAGTTCAGCGCTTCTTTGATAGTATAGATTCTCTCTTCTGGTCAACGATCGTCGAACGGCGCTCGACGATTTTGTTCACTGAACGATCGTCGAACGGAGCTCGACGCCTTTCCAGATCGTCGAACGGAGATCGACGATTTTGGAGTCTCTTCAGATTCCTTTAGAAGCCTCGATCGTCGAACTGAGTTCAACGATCTTTCCTTTTCTGCGTCGAACCCTAATATAAAACTCTTTTTTCGTCGTCGTTCTCTCTTGCGCTTTCAATTTCTCTGCAAACTTTTCTTCCCTCCAAGCAGTTCTACACTTGGTCGTTTTGTCTGTTGATTTTTGCAGGTACCATGGCCGTTTCTGTTGCTGTGCTCGCCGCCATGAAATTTGATGCCGGCTTTGACATCGATTTCGATTCCTTCAACACAACAGATCAAATCTTCCAAGATATTCTCACCTTATTCAAAGATCAGCAATTAACTGCCTTGATGTCAACCAGAATCAAACTTGCCTCAGATGAGATTAAAGAATGGGTTTACACTGCCCACAACCTTGACACAAACACCATAGTTGGCTCCATTGGTGGCACCCAGGTACCTCTGACTCCAGCAGTATTGACAGAAGTTTTTGGCTTCAGGAATGGTGAAGACTCTGCTGACCTTTCTGGAGAAGAGTTTGCTGATGTTCTTGCCAGGATGGGTCATCCTGAGGGGAACCCTAGCAAACTGTTTAAGAGAAACCTGTCTGTGGAATACAGGTTTTTGGCTGATGTAGTAGGCAAAGTCCTTTTGGCCAAGCATTCTGCTCATGATACAATCTCCAGACACCAGCTCTGCCTTATGGGAGCTCTTGTGGACAGGAAAAGCTTGAACTGGGGAGAAGTATTCTTTGACCTGTTGAAGAAAAAGATAAATAAGACTTTTGTGAACTTTGGAAGAATTCTGGGAATCTTCCTCCAGGCTAAATGCCCTGCCCTGCTAGTCTCCTCTGGAGTGCACATCAATGCCTCCAAGAGACTCACCTGTGCCCTTTTTGGGAAATGGGACAGGCAAATCTCCAAGCCCAGCAGGCCCTCTTCTTCTGGCCCCTCAGGCACCAGGACTCTAAGAGTCACTCCACCCCAGGCCTCTGCCCCTGCAGAGGACCTGCCTGCTAGTGCTGCTGCTTCCCCTCCTCCAAGCCCAACCCCAGCTCCCTCCACCATTCCAGCCTCCACCATTACCATATCCAGCCCTTCTCCAACCTCAATTCCATCCCCAGCAACCACCTCATCCCCTCCAGCAGACCAATTCCTTCCATTATTCTCTTATCCCCCTCCAGATGTCACCTCATCCCCATCCATACCATCCTTCACTCTCTTGGATGAATCCTACATGGATGATTCCCCTCCTCTCCTCCAGATTTGCCATCCTCCTCCACATCTTTCCAAGACCTTCTCCACCAGATTCTTGATCAACCCACCTTCACTCCCTCCATTTCCATCCCTGTATCCTCTATCTCTACCATACCCTCTCCTGAGCCATCCCTTCCACCCTTCAGCCCTCCTCCTCCAGCTCCCTCAGCCATCCCAATGCCCTCTACCTCTGCTCCTCTTATTGAGCATGTAGATCTCCCAGCCCTTGCTGATCAGTTGTATGAGCTTCTTGCACCTAGGCTCTCCCTTCTCATGGAGGCCTCCTTAGCTCCTCTGCAACAATCAGTGGCAGCCCTCTCTGCCAGGCTGTCCTCTTTCCTTACCCCTATAGCAGCACCCCCAGCAGTGTGCCTTGATGCACAGGTTTCTGCATCCAGGCAGGGGGAGATGCCCTATGAAGCCAGCTTCCAGGCTGCTGTTGCTGCTGCTGCTCCTCCTGCTGGTGTTTCTGCTGCTGCTGCTTCTGCTTCTGCTTCTGCTACTGCTACTGCTGCTGTGTCTGTCTCTGCTGCTGCTGCTATTCCTGTCATAGCACTAGACCTAAGGTCTCTGCTATCTACTTTTGATACTGCTTACTTCAGCTGCCTCCCAGAGCCATATCCTGTCCAGCCTCCAGAGGCTCTTGCTGCCCAGTCAGAAGATTTGTCCAGGGCTCTAGTGCCCTTCTCCTGCTGTGACCCCAGAATCATCTCTGATTTTATTCAGTCAGTGACTGCTGCTTCAAATGTTACTGCTACTGCTGCTGCTGAAGACAATGCTGTGTCTACCTCTGAAGTTGTATCTGCTGCTGGAGAAATTGCTGCTGTTGAGCCCATTTCACAGGATGTTTTGATGTCAGAGGCTGTTGATTTTGAGCCTGCTGAAGAAGTTGTTGTCTCTAAAGCTGCTGCTGTCTCTCCTGGAGTTGCTAGTGCTGTTTCTAAAGCTGTTTCTGTTGTAACTACTGCTGCTCCTGTATGTGTTGTAACATCTGCTGCTTCTGTATCTGTTACATCTGCTGTTTCTGTTGCCCCATCAGCTGCTGTGAAACTGAAAGAGGATTTGATGAAAAAGCTTGATGCCTTATATGATGCACAAAGTTCTGAATCTGAGGATTATAATACTGCTTCTGATGACTCATCTGCCACAATTGCAAGGAAAAGAAAGGCAAGAAGCAAGGCCTTGAAGAGAGTTCCTCCTGCCAAAGTCAGAGATGATAATGATGTTCCATACTATATTCTGCATAATTGCCCAATCTCTGAGCATTGGATGCAATTCTCCAGGAACCAGTTAAAGGCAATGAAAAAGAAGAGGAAGTTTGATAAAGATTCTTCTCAGTCCAAGCACCCTCATCCTCCTCCACCACCTCCACCTGATGCAGGTGCAGGTGGCAGCTCTGCAAGATCAGGCCCTGCTAGAAGCCAGGCTCCCTACCAGCCTCATGCAAGAACATATCAAAGGGAAAGCCATTCTAGGGGCTCTCACTCTAGAAGGGGAGGATATAGGGGAAACCAAAGAGAAACTCAGGTTTACTCTAAGGGACACTCCAGGCAGCATCCTTATTCTAGGGGAGGACATGTTCCATCAGACACATCTTCTGGTCCTTTTCCCTACAAGCTCAAAGATACAGTGACTGTCAGGACCCCTCAAGAAACTACTTCCAACAGGTATGAGCCACCTGTTCCTTTTGAGGATCCTGAGAAAAATCCTATGGCTTGGACTGCAAGGATGAAAGAACTGGCTGCTTTGGATCAGATAAAGAAAGCAAAAGAACAAGGGCTAGACACTTCCAACATATCTACCATGTCAGAGCAAAGGCAAAAAGAGTTAGAAAGATATGCCTCCAGTAAATTTTTTGATGCAGACAGATACATGGAGTTGCATCCAGCTGCAGTGGTTCCCAGGGCTTCAAAGCAAATCTATCTGGGTGCATCTGATGATACAAGATCCAACAAGGAAGCATTAAATCCCAACAGAGAAATTAAAATGGTAAAAGGCAAAGAAAAGGAATAACTCTGTAAGGTGATAATTCTTGACTTCTGTGACTGCCTTCTGGATATCATATATATATCTCTGTGATGGTTCTGTGATGTCTTGTTATTGTTGTTTCTATGTTTTTCTGATTGTCTGATGATTGTTTGTTTTTCTAAGTCTGTAAATAGTTTTCCTAACCCAAATAGGGGGAGATTGTTGGAACACCCTATTACTAATTTGGGTCAGGATCACTATGTCTCTAGGAATCTATGTTTTGACCTTATGTATAGATTATAGGTCAATTAGAATTGAGTCTAAGGGATCAGGAGTCTAGGTTTGGAAGCTGCCCTGAAGACCCAAGTTTTTCTGGAGACTAAGTCCAAATCGTCGAGCTCAGCACGACGTTTCGTCGAACTCCGGTCGACGATCGTCTAGCTCAACTATTGGCAGATCGTCGAGCTCCATTCGACGATCGCTGAGCTCAACCCTCATGATATCGTCGAGCTCTGGTCGACGATCGCTGAGCTCAACTTCTCAATATCGTCGAACTCCATTCGACGATCGCTGAGCTCAGTTCGACGATTTTGGCTCTGCACTGGATCCTTATCTCTGAGCTCAGTTCGACGATCTTTGAGCTCAGATCGACGATTTTCTGCTGCTTATATCTTTCATTTTCGCTGAGCTCAGCTCGACGATAGCAGAGCTCAGTTCGACGATTTCAGTTACCTTTCAGAATTCAAATTGAAATCAGATAGAAGTTATTCTGCATTTAATTCAGAAGATCTGCCAGCCATTTTCATTTACTTCTGGAGCAAGTTTCAAGGGATTTTTCAAGGAACAAATCAGTGGACTTTCCTTCAGAGAAATTATGCAATTAAGGCTGAAATTAATGCAGACCAACGGCTATCTTTGACAGAGAATAATTTTCTATACAGAGAAAAAAAAAGAAGAGTGTTTTTGAAGGAATAAAAAGAAGATTCAGAAAACAAGAAGAGGACACACACACAATACAGATTACAGAACAATATTCAAAATCCTCTGTCAACAAGAATTCTGAAGAACACTTCTCAAAGAGATCAAGCTTTCAAACAAATCTTCAGATCTCTTCAGCTCTCAAGTGTTCAAGGCCAACATCATTTCAAGACTCCAGACACTCAACATTTCAGCTTGCTGAAATCATCTTTTGCTGGAGATCCATCTTTGAAGGCCTATCACCCTCAGCAAAGCTCATCTTCCTGAAGACTTCAAGGACTCAGGGGGAGCTTTGACAACATCACTGAATCCACATAGTCTTCTCAGTTGCTTGAGAAAGAGAAGACTGCCATCACTCTCTCAACCCCATTCTGTAAAGGGTTTTTCAAACTCCCTTCAAAAGTTTGAATCTGGTTTTTGAGCACCTTGTCAAAAGCTCATTGGTGGCAAGACACCTGATCAAAAAATCTGATTTGGTTTTTGAGCACCTTATCAAAAGCTCATTGGTGCCCAGGACACCTGATCAACTCATCCTGCAGTGGATTCCTACCTAGGGTGGTAGAAGAGTGGATGTACCCAAGTTGGGGAACCACTATAATTTCCTTGTGTCATCTGGTTGTGCATGTTTTCTTTTTGTTTCTGGCCTAGATTTTCTTGTGCTTAGTTTCTGCATAGCTTAGTTTGTGATTAGCTTTATTTCTGCTTCCCTGCCTACACTCATTACAACAATTGTTGTAGAGCTTTGCAAAAGTTTTTCTTTGTATTTTAAAAAGCACCATATACTCTATTCACCCCCCCTTTAGAGTATATCAGATCTAGTTTCCCCTTTCAGTCTGCCGCTCAGTTTGCGCAAGGGTTGCTCGCGGATTCTTCGTGAGGGGGGGGAGACCCCCACGGTGTTGCGCGAGGGTTGCTTGCGGCTTCTTCGTGAGGGGGGAAGGCCACCACAGTGGTGCGCGAGGGTTGCTCGCGGCTTAGTTTGCGCGAGGGATGCTCGCGGCTTCTTCGTGAGGGGGGCAGGCCCCCACGGTGGTGCGCGAGGGTTGCTCGCGGCTTAGTTTGCGCGAGGGATGCTCGCGGCTTCTTCGTGATGGTGGCAGGCCCCCACGGTGGTGCGTGAGGGTTGCGCGCGGCTTAGTTTGTGCGAGGGATTCTCGCGGCTTATTCGTGAGTGGGCAGGCCCCACGGTGGTTCGCGAGGGTTGCCCGCGGCTTAGTTTGTGCCAGGGATGCTCACGGCTTCTTCGTGAGGGGGGCAGGCCCCCACGGTGGTGTGCGAGGGTTGCCTGTGACTTAGTTTGCACGAGGGATGCTCGCGGCTTCTTCGTGAGGGGGGCAGACCCCCACAGTGGTGCACGAGGGTTGCTCGTGGCTTAGTTTGCGCGAGGGATGCTCACAGCTTCTTCGCGAGGGGGGCAGACCCCCACGGTGTTGCGCGAGGGTTGCTCGTGGCTTCTTCGTGAGGGGGGAAGGCCACCACAGTGGTGCGCGAGGGTTGCTCGCGGCTTAGTTTGCACGAGGGATGCTTGCGGCTTCTTCGTGAGGGGGGCAGGCCCCCACGGTGGTGCGCGAGGGTTGCTTGCGGCTTAGTTTGCACGAGGGATGGTCGCGGCTTCTTCGTGAGGGGGGTAGACCCCCATGGTGTTGCGCGAGGGTTGCTCGCGGCTTCTTCGTGAGGGGGGCAGGCCCCCACGGTGGTGCGCGAGGGTTGCTCGCGGCTTAGTTTGCGCGAGGGATGCTCGCGCCTTCTTCGTGAGGGGGGCAGACCCCCACAGTTGTGCGCGAGGGTTGCTCGCGGCTTAGTTTGCGCGAGGGATGCTGGCGGCTTCTTCGTGAGGGGGGAAGACCCCCACGGTGGTGCGCGAGGGTTTCTCGCGGCTTAGTTTGCACGAGGGATGCTGTCGGCTTCTTCGTGAGGGGGGCAGGCCCCGACGGTGGTGCGCGAGGGTTGCTCGCGGCTTCTTCGTGAGGGGGGCAAGCCCCCACGGTGGTGCGCGAGGGTTGCTCGCGGCTTAATTGGTCATGGACCAATTGAAGAGAATGTAAATACTCAATTCGGGTATGACAAGGAACGCCCTGCTTAGGGGTAGATGTGGTGAAGAGCGTGTTGTGGGGAGTGCGCTGTTGGGAGCGCGCTGCCCGGGGGAAGTTGTTGTGGGGTGCATACTGCCCAGAGACAGTTGCTGTGAGGAGCGTGCTGCCCGTGGGCGGTTGCTGTGCTCTTGCCTGGAGGGAGTTGTTGGGTGGAGCGTGCTGTACGGAGGCAGTTGTTGTAAGAAGCACGCTGCCCGGAGGCAGTTACTGTAAGGAGCTCGCTGCCCGAGGGCAGTTGCTGTAAGAAACGCGCTGCCCGGAGGCAGTTGCTGTAAGGAGCGCGCTGCCCGAGGGCAGTTGCTGTGAGGAGCGCGCTGCACGGAGGCAGTTGCTGTAAGAAGCATGCTGCCCGGAGGCAGTTGCTCTAAGGAGCGCGCTGCCCGAGGGCATTTGATGTGAGGAGCACGCTGCACGGAGCCAGTTGCTGTAAGAAGCACGCTGCCCGGAGGCAGTTGTTGTAAGGAGTGTGCTGCGCAAGGGCAGTTACTGTAAGAAGCGCGCTACCCGGAGGCAGTTGATGTAAAGAGCATGCTGCCCGAGCGTAGTTGATGTGAGGAGCGCGCTGCACGGAGGCAGTTGTTGTAAGAAGCGCGCTGCCCGGAGGCAGTTGCTGTAAGGAGCGCGCTTCCCGAGGGCAGTTGCTGTGAGGTACGTGTTGTACGGAGGCAGTTGTTTTCAGAAGCGCGCTACCCAGAGGCAGTTGTTGTAAGGAGCGTGCTGCCCGAGGGCAGTTGTTGTGAGGAGCGTGCTGCATAGAGGCAATTGCTGTAAGAAGCACGCTGCCCGGAGGCAGTTGCTGTAAGAAGTGCGCTGCCCGGAGGCAGTTGCTGTCAGGAGCGCGCTGCCCGAGGGCAGTTGCTGTGAGGAGCGCGCTGCACGGAGGCAGTTGCTGTGAGGAGCGCGCTGCACAGAGGCAGTTGCTATAAGAAGCGTGCTGCCCGGAGGCAGTTTCTGTTAGGAGCGCGTTGCCCGAAGGAAGTTGCTGTGAGGAGTGTGCTGCATGGAGGTAGTTACTGTAAGTATAAGTGGACGCCTTTGTACTTGGACGAAGTGAGTATGTCATTCAAATTGCGCAGATGATACTCGCCTTCTATAGACCTAAAATAAGAAAGCCTTTAAAGTTATTAGAGTTACAGTCGTAAGACTGTTCTTTTGGAAACTTGTATGAAGAATTCGTAAGAAAGTAAAACTGATAAATGCTACAATAGGCAGAGCCTTGCTGATAGGAATGAATCCCTCTCTTGGGCTGGTCGACTTTGGGGTTGCCCCCCAGTCCGTTCTAGCAAGCGGTTGGCCGATTTCCTGTCAGCGGATTTGGTGCTCAGCCCTGTAAGAATCTCCCCAGGTAGCCTTGCTTTATGAGATGCTTGATCTCCTCCTTAAGTTTTGAGCAGTCTTCTGTGTCGTGCCCCCGTCCATGGTGGAACTCACAGTACTTTATTTGGTCCCCCGTATTTTTAGCGAGTGGTCTGGGCTTGCGGAGCGCCTCGCTACCTTGGATTGCGTAAAGCACGTTTTTTCTAGAGGTATTGAGGGGGGTGTAATCCTGGGGAGGTTGATCTCTCTGTTGGTCGCGTCGGCGTTGCCCGTTCCGACGTTCTTCTCGGAATCTTCCTTCTTGGTATTGAGGAGTCGGTTCCTTCTACCTCTTGCGCTTCTGGTTCCCGTCGAACTGTTGACGATGAGCTTCAATAGCCTCGTCGGCTGTGATCTGCGCCTCTATACGGTGTACGAGATCGGGGTAGCTAGGGACGGTTTCCCTCATTAATGCAGAATAGAAACTTCCAGGACAGAGACCCCCAAGGAACACTCCTCTTAACAGCTCCGGGTCGACACCTGGGATTTGGCGGCTTCTGTAGAAAACCTGCAGAAGAAGTATTTCAAGGACTCTCCTTCATTCTGACGGATACCTGATAAGTGGGAAGGGACACGGACGATCCTCCGATTCACTATAAACTGATCCGCGAACTGTCTTGCTAGATCTGTGAAGTTGGGAATGGTGCCCACCCTCAAGGAGTGAAACCATGTGCGATCCTGCCCCTTGAGAATGGCTGGGAACACTTGGCAGAGTAACTGATCAGACGCGTTGTAGATCCTCATAATGGTAGTGAAGTGGTTGACATGCTACGACGGGTCGTCTGTTCCATCGAACGTCTAGATGTTTGGTAGCTTAAAACCATGAGGAATTGGATGAGCCAAGATTTGTGGTACGAGGGGGGAGCCTTGGCAGAGTGTTCGGCGAATTTGAATGTCTTGTTGGACTGCTTGCCAGTATTCTTCTGCGATCACTTCTCGAATCTCTTCTCGGGTGAACCTCTCGAGTGGGGGAAGTCGGGACTTGTCTCCCCAGTTGTTGCGGTGTTGCCCAGTTTCAGTTCCTCCATGGGCCTTTTGAGTGGAGTCGGCGGTGTCAGAGTATTCCTCGGGCGCCTCTTGTCTTGGAGCTTCTTGCGCCATGCCATGACTTGGCGATGGCGGGTTATCTGGTGCTTGAGCAGGAGGCGCTCCTAAAGTCCTGAGCAGAGCAAGCATCTCAGTCTGCTGCTACTCCATTTGTTGAACTCGCCCCTCGAGCGCGGTGGCAAGAGCAGAAGCAGCCTCTACGATCAATGGCACGTCCACCAGAGAGTGGGAGCGTGCTGGTTCAGTATTTCTTTCTGGGACGGATCCTTCAACTGTGCGGGCGCTTCTTTTTGCCATTGAAGCGAAGCTTGGATGTTGCAAAGAGGGATGTCTTGACTTCTGAAGGATGCTGGGAATCAATTTTCCCACATACAGCGCTAAACTGTTGCGGACTAACTCGATGCCCAGGTCAGACCGGATTTGCTTGGACCGTCTTAGCTTATAAGGCGGTCGAGCGCGCACACAGTCAATGAAAGCAGAAGGTTGACACAATATGTGATGACGTGGAAAAACCCCTTAAATGGGTAAAACACCATGTGACCGGGTCTGCGCCGATCAAATTCTACTAGATTCCGGTGATTACAGTATGTTAGAGAATCGGGGAGACAGGCCGCTCCCGTTACAACTTGGGGGAGAGAGATACTACGACCCCCGGCGGGCAACAGGCTGCGTCGCGGGGATAGCTTGGATGTTGGAATGTGCGGGGTGACCCTGATGCTCTTGCGCATGCGGTCGCGCACACTTGCTAGCGACGGTCTCCTTCTTCCCTCGGCCTTTTTTGGAGACTTGGGCGTTTTCCCGCCGGTGGTGTATTGGTGGAGCGCTGGTGGCCGCAGGTGGCTGTTGGTGGTTCATGGCGACAGGAGGCCAACTCGAGGGAGGAGGCAGGTGGGTTCTCTCCCGAGGAGGAAGAAGGCAATCTGGAGAGTGGAAAAGTTTTAGAATGAAGAGCTCCTCGGGTCCTTTTATAGCCTCCAGGGGAGGATCATGGCGGGCCCCACCACTAAAGTGGTGGGTTAGTGGGTGGTTACCCTCCTGATCGGATGACGAGGAGAGCCTCTCCTCGATCGGATGGCGGGGAGGTTGTCCACGGCGATGGGCTGCCATGGCGGTGGCGATGGCTGTCACAACCCGCATTTTCCCAGCATTTAAAATACTATCAGAGTAGGGGAACTACGCATTACGATGCAACGTCACGTAGCGGACATCTACTGACGTTCAGTAACTAATCGTCTCTCGCAATTTTTAGAAATTATTTTTAAACCCAATGTATTCCCAATATAATTTATGCACAATATGCAAAGCCGTATCCCTCGGCTAGGTGGATCAACTAGTCCACGGTTTGAAAATATAGTTTTACGCAGCGGAAAAATACTTGATTTGATCATTTGGTGACCTAAGTGCTCATGAAGACCAAGTGAGGTGCACCATGCAGTATCAGACGTCTAGATTTACGGTATATAAAAGTAGATTTATCATGCGCAGAAAGTAGTGAGATTAACATTTCAAATCATGGTATGCAATGCTCCAACTGCCTTAGCATATCTAAGCAAGAGGGATACCAAGCCACCCCATAACTAATCGTTCCATAGCAAATGTCCCAAAGTAAACAAAGATTAACAACAGCAAAGTAGCAGAAAGTCTAACCAAACGACACCATGAGCGTCAACACCTGACACGAACTCATGGGCCGGCAAGTTCACAGAAAAACCTACCCCAAGAGGGTCAGAAAACGGCAACTGACGCAAGTTCGCACTAACACCTGCTAAAGTCCAAAACCTAAGGTATTCAAAGAAAGAACACCTCAGAAACAAGTTACAAGTGATGTAGAAAAGAAGAAAGTAAGCAAACCTCCGTGAGACCGGAGGGAAACAGTAGCTGCAAGGGTCAGATTAAATAAAACTAGTCATAACTAGCAACAAAAATCAATCAGAAAAGAGCCCGCCAAAAGAGGAGTGGAGACGGGCAAAATCAAACTCACCATAGGCAAATAACCTTCATTTTCAGATTATTAATCTTATTATTCTTATTCAAATTAAAGAGACTGATCAACTCATCAGAAAAAAAAAAGAGAAACCATGCGGGGATAATACCATCACACATCGTCACGGCCCTCAGAGTATCACACCGGTGGCACCGCCAACATCGTGTACGACCTCAAACAGATTTATCATTTTAAAAAAGCATCGCACCGGTGGCACCGCCAACATCATGTACGACATCCAACAGATTTATCATTTTTCTGACTCAATCAAAAGCAAGAGACAAGGCCCAGCAGATCATAATTTAGGATTTCAAGAAACAAGTTAATGATATTGTAATGAGCAAAAGAGCTAACCAAAAAAATGAACTTAATATTTTAAAACCTGCTAGAAGCATAAAGGAGAGGAAGAGTAGCAGAGAGGAAAAGTGCAAGATCACCACATCCTTCAAACCACCCGAAACCACACTTCGGAAGGCACCACGACGCAGATCGGCCCTAGCGAAGGCGAGAAACAAAAATCTACATCGATGAGGTCGAAACAGAAGTTAGGGCCGAAAACCCTAATGGAGAAATTCCATGAGAGTAGAAATACTCACCACGATCGAGTAGATCTCGGCGAGAGCTTTCCGAATCGATGTTCGGCTCGCGATTCCGAGCACCGAAGCTCCGTCGGCGGCGGTCGGTAGGTCCACGAACGGAAGGGGCCTGCCGTTTCTTGTTTCAGTCGGGAGAAGATGAGGTACAAGGAGTAAGATTTTTTACCTTTATATATATTTTCTAAGTTATATACATTTCTAACAATTATATATATATATATATATATATATATATATATATATATATATATATATATATATATATATATATATATTTATTTTATTATAAATTTTAAATCTTACACAGGGAGGGGGGGGGGGAGATCTCTGAGCGGAGATCTCTGAGCGGAGATCTCTGAGCGCAGAGATCTATGATCTCCGCTCGAAGATCTCTATCTCTGAGCGCAGAGATCTCTGAGCTCCGCTCGGAGATCTCGGAGCGGAGATCTTTGAGCGCAGAAAAACTCTATAAGATTATATTTATTTATATTTGCTATGCTATTACGAAGACCCAAACGCGCGTCGAAACGGACGAAATTCTCGTCGTAGGCGAATGTCGACGCTACGAACCCAACGGCGAAGTCGGAATCAAAATCCGACGCACTAATCTCGAGTTATGGCCTAACAAAGTTATGATAATTTATAATTATCCGAATTTCAAATGTGCGCCGAGGCTCCAAAAATACTCGGATCGCGACGAAACTCGACGAGCAAGTTAGAAATTATATAACTCAGCTTCCCGATGAAAAAAATTTCGGTTCCGACGCATATCCCAAAATCTAGCCTGTCAAACCTAACGGACGCCAAAAAAACGCACAAACGGCGTTGCGCCGTCAACTCACGGACACGTAACGCCCTTCCGTCATTATGACGTTAGCAGGCAAAATAATACTACCAGAAAAATCGGGGGCGTTACAGCCACTCCCCCTAAAAAAAGTTTCGTCCTGAAACTTGACGTACGAACAAAAAACATTATCGGGACAAAATAAACAGTGCAGGAAGAAGAGATTCACCTGAGATAATTAAATGAAGAGGTGCAGATGAGACTCCCGCATAGCTGATTCCAGCTCCCATGTCGCGCTCTCGACGTCATGATTTTGCCAGAGAACTTTTACCATGGGAAAGGATTTCCTCCGCAACACACACTCTTGGGTCTCTAGAATACGGGAAGGTTCCTCAACATAAGACATATTGGGCTGAATCTGAGGCACCGAATCGAGGACTTGACGATTGTTGCGGACACACTTCCTCAACTGACTCACATGAAACACATCATGGACGCCAGGGAAGGTAGCAGGTAACTTCAACCTATAGGCAGACACTCCGATGCGCTCAACGACCTGAAATGGCCCAACATATCTGAGATCCAACTTGTGGTTCTTCCCAAATCTTTTAACGCCTGGCATCGGAGAGACCTTCAGAAAAACACTGTCCCCTACCTCAAACTCCAGATCTGCCCTTCTTTGATTGGCATACTTTTCATTCCACTCCTAAGCAACGCGGAGCTTCTCCCAAATATTAGTCACCGCCTCTTCCATTTCCACCAAAGCTTCTGGACCTAACAATGGTCTCTCACCGACTTCGGCTCAAAATAAGGGAGTCCTGCAGCACCTCCCATATAATGCTTCAAAAGGTGCCATCTGTAGACTCTCTTGGTAACTGTTATTATATGCAAACTCCATCAATCTCAAGCGCTGATCCCAAGTGCCACCATGATTTAGAATATAACACCTGATCATATCCTACACGATCTGATTCACTCTCTCCGTCTGACCATTTGTCTACGGATGATAAGCGGTAGAAAATCGGAGGTCGGTGCCCAAGCTCCATGCAAGCTCTGCCAGAAACGCGACATATATCTTGAGGCCCGATCTGACACAATGTTTACAAGCACGCCATGCAATCTAATGACCTCATCCACATACAACTCTGCAATCTTATCCATCGAGTAGCCGACCTTGAAGGGAACGAAATGGGCACACTTCGTCAACCGGTCCACTATGACCCAAACAGAATCATGTCCACGAGGGGACCTCGGCAATCTGTAATGAAATCCATCGAGATACTCTCCCATTTCCACATGGGAACTTCCAAAGGGGTCAATTTTCCTCCAGGCCTGCCATGATCGTCCTTTACCCGCTTGCACGTGAAGCACTCCGATACAAATTTGGCAATGTCATTCTTCATGCCCGACCACCACACAATTTGCTTCAGATCTCTATACATCTTGGTGGAACCCGGGTGGTAAGCCACGCTAGATCCGTGAGCTTTCTTACAAATCATCACTCGAATATCTCTCACCGTTGGGATACAGAATCTACCTCTATACTAGAGGGTGTCAAGCTCATCAATAGAGAAATCATATAATTCTCCTTTCTTGGTCCTAGATCGCAAGTGCTGTAAATCCGGGTCGTCCTTCTGATGCCACCTCGTCAGAGAAATCCAAGAAGGCACCTCGGCTTCCAAGCTAGAGGGCTCGCCACGGCTCACCACCGAAATATCCATCAAAAGAAAGTCCTCAACCAAGGCTTGAACCGATAAATTAAATATCTGAGCCGTCTTCCTACTCAAAGCATCGGCCACCACATTGGCCTTACCAGGATGATAGAGGATGCCCACTTCATAATCAGCCACATACTCCAACCATCGGTGCTGGTGCAAATTCAGCTCCTTCTGTGTGAATACATACCTCAGACTTTTATGATCTGCATAAATCATATAATAAATGCCTAGATACATACCTCCTTCTGTGTGAATACACACGGCGCCATATAATAAATGCCTCCACAGCTTCAGGGCATAGATCACCGCCGCAAACTCCAAATCATGAGTAGGGTAATTCTTCTCATGAACCTTCAATTGCCTAGATCCATAGGCGATCACCTTCCCCTCTTGCATCAGAACACAACCAAGTCCAATGTGGGAAGCATCAACATACACCGCATACTCCACTCCCTCAATAGGTAGAATCAGAATTGGGGCAGTGCACAACCTTCTCTTCAACTCTTGGAAAGCCTCCTCACACTTATCACTCCAAATGAAGGCAACATTCTTTTGCGTCAGACAAGTCATCGGAGCAGACAACGCGGAGAAACCCTCCACAAATCTCCTATAGTATCCAGCCAAGCCCAAGATACTTATGATCTCCTTTGGTGTAGAAGGTCCCTTCCAATCCATCACTGCTGAAATCTTGGCGGGATCAACAGAGATTCTATCCTTGCTCACCACATGTACTAAGAAGTACAGCCGAGGCAGCCAAAACTCGCACTTGCTAAGCTTAGCATACAGCTTATGCTCTCTCAGGATAGACAGAACCAATCGCAAATGATGGGCACGCTCCTCATCGCTGCGAGAATAGACGAGGACGTCGTCGATAAAGACGACCACAAAACGATCAAGAAAATCCTTGAACACATGGTTCATCAGATCCATGAACGCAGAAGGCGCGTTAGTCAAACCGAAGGACAACATGAGGAACTCAAAATGTCCGTGCCGAGATCTAAAAGCTGTGAGAGGAATGTCTGACTCACGAACCCTCATCTGGTGGTAGCCTGAACGGAGATCAATCTTTAAGAACCTGATGCACCCACGCAGCTGGTCGAACAAATCGTCAATCCGTGGCAATGGTATCTATTCTTGATAGTCACCTTGTTCAGCCCTCGGCAATCGATACACAACCTCATGGAACCGTCCTTCTTTTTCATAAAGAGAACAGGAGCGGCCCATGGAGAAGTACTCGGTCTAATGAATCTACACTCCAGTAGCTCATCCAACTGAACACGTAATTCTTCTAACTCGCGAGGCGCCATGCGGTACGGTGCCTTAGCAATGGGCCGGGTGCCTGGTTCTAGGTCTATAGTAAACTCCACCTCTCTTTCGGGTGGGAGACCAAAAAGCTTATCAGGAAAAACATCAGGAAACTCTCATACCACCGGGATACCCTCCACGGCTGGCTCAACACGAGAAGCTTCCACTGCACAGATAGAAACCAGGAAAACCTCACAACCAGATGCTAAAGCTCGGCGGGCACGTACCGCAGAAATAATTGGAGAACCCTTTCAAGGAAGGCCATAAACACTCAATGGACGACCGTCACCCAACTTGAAATCTAGCCGCTTCTCCTTGCACTTGATCACAACATCAAATTTGGACAACCAGTCCATTCCAAGAATCACATCGAAATATGCCAAATCCAACATCTTTAAATCTGCTAGAACTTGGACACCACCCAAAGAAATGGGGCACTCCCGGATACCCCAATTTGACGTAACCTGCTCTCCAGATGGAAACTTAACAGACAAGGCATCATCCAACTGATCAACAGGTCATCGGTGCCTGTCAACAAAACTCTGAGCGACAAAAGAGTGAGAAGCTCCCGAATCAAATAGGACACGCGCCCACTTATTCTTCACTTTGAATTCACCTAAACAAGCATGCATCCCCAGACAACTAGTAAGCTAAAACTAGAAGAAAGGGAACAAGTTAGGAAGAAGGAAACTAACCAGATATCACGTATGTTGAGGCTTGAGCTTCCTCTCTAGTCAACACATTAAGCTTGCCCTTCCCTTTGTCCACGATCCGCGGGGTCGGCGGAAAGGTCTGTAGAGGAACCGCTGAAGTCACGGTCTGAGAGCTTGAGCAGTCGGCCCTACGATGGCCTCTATGCCCGCAAAGAAAATAACACCCAGTTTTCCTAAAACACCGGGCCGCCTCATAACCGGGCTTAGAGCAGAAAGAGCACACCAGGATAGCCTTGGGTGCATCCTGAATCGCACTAATCTTCGACTGCTCCTACGCATCGATCCTCTTGAAACACTTTTCGAACGGATGACCCCGCTTGCCACAGAAGCTACAGTGCCCCATACCCCTCTTCCTTGAGTCTGAGTGTGATGCCTTTGAACTCTCTCGATCGTCCAACTTCCTCTCATCACTCTTCGCCTGTTTACCACGATTCTTTATCTTTTCAATAGACTCGGCCTTCAATGCGGCCTCCACCGCTTCAGCATAAGTCTCTGACCCATAAGCACTAGCCCACTGCTGGATGTCGCTAGTGAGACCACTCAAAAACCGCTTCACCCTTCCTTCCTCAGAAGCCACCAACTCTGGGTCGAACCTGCTCAACTTGCTGAACTCAATCTCATACTCACTGACGGTGAGCTGCCGCTGCTTCAGATGCAAGAAGTTGTTCATCAATCAGTCGCGCTCAACCGAAGGGAGAAACTTCTTAAGCAACATTGCTTTAAACACCGCCCACGAGCATCCCTCAACAAGACTTTCCTTCTCCCCGATCCACCAACCTATCGCCAGACCCTTCAATTGATAAGTAGCCACCATCACCTTCGAAGCTTCGGAGATGCCTGAATAGAAGAACATCTCCTCCATTCTGATCACCCAATCATCCAAGGCCATGAAGTCTGCCCTACCATCATAGGTAGGAGGTCCCAAATGCTGGAAGTGAGATATGAAGTTCATCTCCGGTGGTAATGCCACTGGAGGCGCCAGAGGAGTAGGAACAGCTAGACTCACCACCGGTTCTTGCGCGACAAGCTGCTACACCGCGACAGCAGACACCAGGGACTGAATCTGAGTCTGCATCGCATCTACTGCCTAGTCAAGGCCTCATTGCTCAGACACAGACTTTCAATCACAGACTCGTTCTGACCACCAAAAGACTCTCCCTCAGGCTGGGGAGTCGATCACGTCGTTCTCCCACGAGGCATGTCTACAAGATAGATGGACATCAAATCAGAATCCGGGTTAAGGAACTTAAGCCAAGCAGACACGGAAAATCTCCCGGGTCATTTCGAAACAGAAAAGAAATTTACCTGCTATTGTTGTTACCTTGCTCTGGAATCCCATGAAACAATGCTATGAACTTAACTAGGATGATGCAACATCATCCTATTGACTCTTGTGCTATGACATCAGTGCATGAACATTTAAATTTCTTTTCAAATCATGTGTGTACATATGTCATCTGGTATGTCTTTAACTTGACACGCGTGCTTATGTGATGATATGAATGTATGCAGTGCTATGCATTCTAGAAAAAGGCCTTAATGCATGTTGTGAGTGGAGTACACATGCAATGTTATGCATGCCATAGTACATAACATTACATGTAACGAAAAAAAAAACGTGCTAATGGGCATCCATGTAATGGTGGTTATGCATCCTATACTACATAACCATCACATGTCACCTCCTATGATGGATCCATATACAACACATATTATGTATCTCATACTACATAATATATCCCATATACTTCTTATCATGCTATGCGTGTAGTGACTGTGCTTCGGTCAAGACATAATGATGACATATCGGTGTGTGTAAACAATGAAATGATCACTTGAGGTTCTACTTAAGGTAGCAGTCGTTCGGCTCACTCGCCAAATCACCCAACTACCTTTTCACAGAACCTCCCTCTGATACCAACTGTCACAACCCGCATTTTCCCAGCATTTAAAATACTATCAGAGTATGGGAACTACGCATTATGATGCCACGTCACGTAGGGGACATCTACTGACATTAAGGCAACTCATCGTCTCTCGCAATTTATAGAAATCATTTTTAAACTCAATGTATTCCCAATATAATTTATGCAAAATATGCAAAGCCGTGTCGCTCAGCTAGGTGGATCAACTAGTCCACGGTTTGAAAATATAGTTTTACGCAGCGGAAAAATATTTGATTTGATCATTTGGTGACCTAAGTGCTCATGAAGACCAAGTGAGGTGCACCATGCAGTATCAGACGTCTAGATTTACGGTATATAATAGTAGATTTATCATGCGCAGAAAGTAGTGAGATTAACATTTCAAATCATGGTACGCAATGCTCCAACTGCCTTAGCATATCTAAGCAAGAGGGCTACCAAGCCACCCCATAACTAATCGTTCCAGAGCAAGTGTCCAAAAGTAAACAAAGAGTAACAGCAGCAAAGTAGCAGAAAGTCTAACCAAACGGCACCATGGGCATCAACACCTGATATGAACCAATGGGCCGGCAAGTTCACAGAAAACCCTACCCCAAGAGGTTCAGAAAACGACAACTGACGCAGCTTCGCACTAACAACTACTACAGTCCAGAACTTGAGGCATTTAAAGAAAGAACACCTCAGAAACAAGTTACAAGTGATGTAGAAAACAAGAAATTAAGCAAACCTCCGCGAGACCGGAGGAAAACAGTAGCTGAAAGGGTCAGATTAAACAAAACTAGCCATAACTAGCAACAGAAATCAATCATAAAAGAGCCTGCCAAAAGAGGAGTGGAGACGGGCAAAATCAAACTCACCATAGGCAAACAACCTTCATTTTCAGATTATTAATCTTATTATTCTTATTCAAATTAAAGAGACTGATCAGCTCATCAGAAAAAAAGGAGAAACCATGCGGGGATAATACCATCACACATCGTCACGACCCTCAGAGCATCGCACCAGTGGCACCGCCAACATTGTGTTCGACCTCCAACAGATTTATCATTTTAAAAGAGCATCGCACCGGTGGCACCGCCAACATCGTGTACGACCTTCAACAGATTTATCATTTTTCTGACTCAATCAAAGGCAAGAGACAAGGCCCACCAGATCATAATTTAGGATTTCAAGAAACGAGTTAATGATATTGTAATGAGCAAAAGAGATAAGCAAAAATATGAACTTGATATTTTAAAACCTACTAGAACCATAAAGGAGAGGAAGCGTAGCAAAGAGGAAAAGTGCAAGATCACCACTTGCCTCAAACCACCCGAAACCGCACTTCGGAAGGCACCACGACGCAGATCGGCCCTAGCGAAGGCGAGAAACAGAAATCTACATCGACGAGGTCAAAACAGAAGTTAGTGCCGAAAACCCTAACGGGGAAATTCCATGAAAGTAGAAATACTCACCACGATCGCGTAGATCTCGGCGAGAGATTTCCGAATCTATGTTCAGCTCGCGATTCCGAGCATCGGAGCTCCGTCGGCGGCAGTCGGAAGGTCCACAGACGGAAGGGGTCTGCCGTTTCTTGTTTCAGTCGGGAGAAGATGAGGTACAAGGAGTAAGATTTTTTACCTTTATATATATTTTCTAAGTTATATACATTCCTAACAATTATATACATATATATATATATATATATATACATATATATCTATATAGATATATAAATATATATACATATATAGTATATATATATATATACATATATATATATATATACATATATAGATAGATATATACATATATATATACGAGTGACAGGTACGGGCCTTCGGCCCGGGGGGCATTCGGCGGGGGTGCGACATTCGTCGGGGATGCGACATTTGTCGTGGGTGCGACATTTGTCGTGGGTGTCACGTTTGTCGTGGGTGCGACATTTGTCGTTGGTGTGACATTTGTCGTGGGTGCGACATTTGTCGTGAGTGCGATATTTGTCGTGAGTGCGACATTTATCGTTTGGGCGACATTCGGCGGGGGTGCGACATTCGTCGGGGATGCGACATTTGTCGTGGGTGCGACATTTGTCGTGGGTGTCACGTTTGTCGTGGGTGCGACATTTGTCGTTGGTGTGACATTTGTCGTGAGTGCGACATTTATCGTTTGGGCGACATTCGGCGGGGGTGCGACATTCGTCGGGGATGCGACATTTGTCGTTGGTGTGACATTTGTCGTGGGTGCGACATTTGTCGTGAGTGCGACATTTATCGTTTGGGCGACATTCGGCGGGGATGCGACATTCGACGGGGATGCGACATTCGGCGTGGATGCGACATCTGTCGTCGGGGCGACATTTGTGGGAGTGAGCTGACAATTTTTTCATGTAAACATTCCGGAAAATTAAGTAGTAAAGCATGATGATTAAGAAATAATGTCAATGATTTTAAAAGACTTAAAGAAAGCAGAAATGGATAACGCTAGTGATAAATCAAGAGAATGAATACTAATAGAATTGCATGTTTTGTTGTAATCATAACAATCCAAGTATTAATGAGTTAATATATATCAAATTACATACCTGGCCCAGTTGAGCAAGTCTGTAGTTATATGCATTTTTACTGAAATTTATGCACTGATAGTGTCGTTCAAGTTTTTGATTCTCTGCTCTACAATTGTGGGAGAATACGAAAAAAATAAAAGAAAATGAGTTCATCATATAATATCATTAATGAGGGCTCAAGAAGAAGGGGTGTCGTTGTAGTTGATGGCATACCGTATTTGTTGACGTCGTTGGATCGGCCCGATCAAATATCTCTTTGAAGACGACGTTCTTCGTATACACACCCTCATGACCTTCGATAGCATTGTTTTTTACTAAAACTCTTGTTGACTGTGCTGAAACACCTCTTGATAAAGCAACATATAGCTGACCATGACTGAATACGTGATTTGGAAGATAGATTCCGACATTTCCAATTGTCTGACCCTGAGATTTGTTAATTGTCAATGCGAAACTCAATCTGACAGGAAATTGTTTCCTGGTCAATTCGAACGACATCTTGTAATCTTCTGCGCTTTTAAGCGGTATGCGTTGAATGAAAACCCTGAGACCCTTGAAATGACCTACCAATATAGTCGCTTCGATAATATTTCTTCCAAACCTACGTCATATTAGTCTCGTGCCGTTACATAAGCCAATTTTTGGATCAATATTTCGGAGAAGCATAATTGGACATCCACGCTTCAATGTTAATTTGTGGTTTGGTAGATTACCAGGATTAATAGAGTTTAAAAATTCTGGGAGATATAAGTTGTGGTTATCATCTGAAATAGAGTCAAAAGAGTAGTAAGTCGTGTCATCCCCCGGAAACATGTCCATGCACTTTTCGTTCAACTTGTTGACATCTTCATTTAGTGGAGTTATCAAGGCTCTCGTCTCCATATACTCAAAATTGGTACAGTTGACATCATAAGTTTGCATATTAGGAAAAACAAAATTTATTAAATCATCAATTGATTGCTCTCCTTCCCAAGGCATAACAATTGAGTCAAGAAGCCGAATCATATCATTTTCTAGTGCTGAAAGCTCATGAAAATGACTTCTTGGAATGTGGACAACGAACTAATTAGAACCAACTATTAAAATCTTTAAAATTGAAGAGTTTCCTTTTAAAACTTTGTGGTAGTTGTAATAGCATATAGATCGAATACAATGACTGATTCATGTAGATGAAGAGAATGGAAATTAATAATATGTGTACTAAAAAAATACCATTTCAACCCTGTACAACCCAATATTTGTCCAAAAGTAGTAGTTAAAAATGACCTCAAATTACCAAAGAAATTTAGCAGTCCAGTCATTAATGCTTCCGTACACAGATTGCTTCTGTACCCTGATTTGTTTGTTGGTGAGTAGTCAATTTGTCCAAATTTCAATTCTAGTGATCACAATTATAATCAACTAAGAAATAGGCGAAGAAGCACCATTGACAGACTTTTTTAGATCCTAGATTCTCCACTCGAAGATAAAGTAAATGTTGAAATATATACCTACATATATTTGGTCAAATTTTGTAAGCACTCTTAGGAAAGAAACTCTTAAAGGGAACCAACCTCAAGAGGTAGGTGTTAGCATGTCTCATGAGTTATATCTCGTTTCTAGATTATATCACATTACAACATTATTTCCACGTTACACAAACCAAGATATAAAATCAAATAGAAGGGTAAAGCGGAGAGGTGTTTTGTGGCGCTGCTTTATGGCCTCCTTTTCAAGTTCCATTATAATCGTCCATTTGAAATGATCACAACTTTGAAAAACGTTATGTATATGAATAGAAAATATAAAAGTAAAATAAGTACCTAATGAAGGTGAAACAGCATGGTAGCCATTGTGAGAATAACATAGTCTTTTTTGAAAGATTTAGAGCATCCACGCAGGTGATTGAAAGAATGAATAATTGCTACTCATCTTGGAGATTTCGATATCAAGTTGTTAGTCACATTAGCATGGTATTAGAGGAAGAGAGCCAACATACATCCACTCAATTCCATTGCTCGACGACGGAAGTGATGTTTTCAGGATTTGGTGATTTCAACGTTGATGAGCAAGTAACACATCATTTTGGATTCAAACAAAAAGAGTATTAAGAAAAGAGAAATACCGCAATGAAAGCACTTCTCTCAGTCTGGATTCGATGTCCAAAGATCAAGGCATGGCAATGGGATCAAATTGAAGAACCGTAGACCTGTAAATCAACGGGAAGTATGGAAGCAGCAAACAGTGCAATATGAAAGAAGAAAACAGAACAAAGTGCAGGTACAGAGAACAACAACCCTAATAAGGGATATCTTCCGTGAACGGCCGTGGAGATGTTTTCTCAGACCGGGAGAGTGAAGTACCTTACATAAGGCCGAGAAAGCAGTGAGCCGTGGAGATGTTTCCAGCACCAGTAAGAACGAAATCAACGATATGCAGGTGTATCTGCAACAGCGAGAAGAACGTAGGAGGAGATGTAGATGCGCAGAAGGCATCAGGGAAAGAACGAAATCAACGATATGCGTCGGGGTTATCTATAAGTCTTACCTGGATGAAGATGGGAAAGAACGAAGACCAGCAGGGAGATGTTTCCGATCGTTGAGGTTTTCTCGGCGGGGGGAAGCGTTATTTTGCTGTTGGTTGTCAGATCGGGATGAAGAGCAGCGTTGCCGGCGGATGGTTTTTCAGGACGGGTAGGGTTTGTTGAAGATGGTGAGCGAGGGGATGGAGTGGCGGAGTTCTTACGGGAGGGGGTGCGGGGTTATATTGCGATTGAGTAGGTTTTAGTTTTTTAATCGAGCGGTTAGTGGTTTATGTGACGAAATCTGATGGTGTAAGTTTTTTGAGGATTTTTGTTGACATGCTATTTGCAGACCGTGATAAATCTTTTTAATATAGTATAGATATACATATATAGATATATACATATATATATATATATATACATATATACATATATAGATAGATATATACATATATATATATATACATATATAGATATATACATATATATATATACATATATACATATATAGATATATACATATATAGATATATACATATATATATATATATATATATATATATATATATATTATATATATATATATATATATATATATATATATATATATATATATATATATATATATATATATATACATATATATATATATATATATATATATATTTATTATATATATATATATATATTGATACATATATATATATATTATACTCTTGTCTAAATCTTTACAGGGAGGGGGGGGGGGGGGGGGGAGATCTCTGAGCACCGCTCGGAGATCTCTGAGCGGCTCCGCTCAGAGATCTCTGAACGCAGAAAAACTCTATAAGATTATATTTATTTATATTTGCTATGCTATTAAGAAGACTCAAACGCGCGTTGATCCGGACGAAATTCGCGCCGTAGGCGAATGTCGACGCTACGAACCCAACGGCGAAGTCGAAATCAAAATCCGACGCACCGATCTCGAGTTATGGCCTAACAAAGTTATGATAATTTATAATTATCTGAATTTCAAATGTGCGCCGAGGCTCCAAAAATGCTCGGATTGCGACGAAACTCGACGAGCAAGTTAGAAATTATATAACTCAGCTTCCAATGAAAAATTTTTGGTTCTGACGCATATCCCAAAATCTAGCATGTCAAACCTAACGGACGCAAAAAAAAATGCACAAACGGGCGTTGCGCCGTCAACTCACGGACGGACTAACGCCCTTCCGTCATTATGACGTCAGCAGGTAAAAGAATAATACCAGAAAAATCGGGGGCGTTACAGTGGCCGGCCGGGCGGCCGGCGGCTTGCCGCGGCTAGGCCGGCGGCCTGCCGCGGCTTAACTAGCGACCTACCGTGGCCGACGCTGCCGGCGGCTAGGCCGCCGGCCGGGTGTTCCGGCAGCAGGAGCGGCCGGCCTGGCGGCCGGCTGCAGCGGCCTGGCGAGGCTATGCCGGCGGCTTTCCCCGGCCGGGCCACCGGCGGCCAGTAGTAGGAGCGGCCGGCCGTGGCCAGGCCGGCGGCCTACCGCGGCCAGGCCGGCGGCTTGCAGTGGCCGGGGCGCCGGCGGCCAGGCGGCCGGCCGCTGCCGCCCTCCTGGCGAGGCCGGCGGGAAGCCGGTCGCCGGCGGCGGTTAGGCCGGCCGGTTGGCGGTTTCCATGGGGTGAGTGGCGGGCCCCACCCCCCATGATTTTCTCCTTATGAGAGTTCATGGAGGGGGTGGGCCAGCCATGACCCACTTTTGGGGGAGATCATAGGGGGCCTCTTTCCTATAAATGAAGGTGGAACCCATCACTAACTAAAAATGAACATGTAAGACCTTCTTGGGAAATAGGCACTGATGTGGGGTCTCATCACATATCGCTGCAAACAGGAAACAACAAAATGTTTAACAGATGAGTGGAGGTGTGAATTATAATATCCCAAAATTTTGACCCGACCAATTGAACACCTTTTTAAATAGCGCATATTCAGCTTTTTAAATAACGCTTATTTAAAATAAGAAAAGAGGATCACGTGGCGTCATCATAGCAGTCCTGTCTTCAAATCTGGAGACGGGTGCGAACCCAAACATTTCTCCAAACTGAGTGGATTGCTTACTCTGCTCTAATCCCAATTCTATCATTATTCATATCAAATTTGACTAACTATTATATGTTTATATATGACTCTCTCTTGAGTCGTTACTTACCATTTATATTATTTTGATTGTGAAGATCTACAATATGACCTGTTAAAATTGTTGAAGTGAGGATGTATAGTGGGAGGACTGATTGGGCAGACAACACTCTCCGTAGAGTCCATTGCGGACAGGCGGTTAGCTTTCAACGAGTTGTAGTTTTTCTGCAGGAAGTCAGCTCAAGTTGTAACCGGGCAGATAAGGGAGTCTATCTGCAGATGTTGTAGACTCATTTGGAGTTCACCGATTCCGGCATGTTACAGACCCGTATAAAGTTCGCCGAGTCTAACGTGTTGCAGACTCAATTGTGTCTCGTCTAGATCGGAATGGTTGTGCGGTCTTTTTAGGTCATGCGGGTTGCTGGAGATCGCGGAGATCGCCGAGTGTGCGGTCTGAATGTTGAGTCTGTCTGGATTGCGATGTCCTCCTAGCATTTACCTCGTGGGTTACAGAGTCCGCCTATGCTGAGTTCGCTAGAGTCCGCTGGAGGTTTGGAATTGGTCACGGTTTGTGCCAAGTACAGTCTATTTTGTTCGTTGAGTCTGCATGTTATGTATGGACTGGATATGGTGTCTGCGATGAGTACTAGTTGGCTCATGCGGTCTGGTTTTGTGTCTGCCTCTTGTGCGACCAGGTGCGGGTAATCACACAATGATGAACGGTTATCCTATCGTAATGGGTGGTGACCACACTCCTCCTCAGACCTATAAATAGGAGTACTCTACTCATCATATATTAACATGAATAGTAAGCTTGAAGTTTGGGTTAAAACTTGCGATTAGGATTTCTTATCCAAGCGGCTTGAAGAGTAACCAGGTTTTTTGCAATATTGCAGACAGTGCGGCTACCACTGATAAACCAGGGACTTTGTTCTGACTTCAGTCAGGTTTCAGTGCGGCTTTCAGATAGCAGTTTGCGGGTTGCAGCAGGTCACAACTTTCTACCAGGCGGTTTTTCTTTGGTAAAGTTTTCCCATTTCAATAAGTCAGTCCGCCTCTGGAGGCTAGGCGACCTTACAGTTAGGCAGCTTGTAGTTGCGAACACTTTCTTCAGCTTTCAATAACGGGGAGTCCACGCGGTTACGTTGTGGGTTGGCGACTTGGCGGCTTCAGCAGACACCATTCTGCAGATAGGTGGTTTGGCGGTTACTGTTAGCAGTCCGCCTAGTTTACACTTTCTTGTTATTTTTTGCTTCTATCGGGTGCATTGGCGAATCATGTCTCACAATGTATGCCTCGTACTGTAAAGAAGTTTGTTAATGCAAGTTTTCTTTCTCTATGTTGTGCTGGTTTTACATGAGCTTGGTTGGTTGACTGTTACCGCGACCTTTTTCCCGTTTCGGTGAAATTTTTACATGGTATCAAAGGGATAGAGGTTTGAGCAGTGATCATCCATGTGGCATTCTTGTGCTTTTGGAAGTTTCAAGTAACCAGTGTTATTGCAATGAAAAGAGGTTTTGTATGAGGGTTTAGTATTGATATCCTGACGCGGAGGCAAGAAGTCCGGTTATGCTTAGTCTGGGAGATCTCGTGGTTAGCGCGGACTGTTTTCAATGTTCGCCGAGTTTGGCAGCTGTCAGCCTGGTGATCTAGTTGTGGACTCAGAGTGTGCGGACTAGCGCAGTGTGCACAGGGTGCTCATACTGGTGGCGGTATCCGCAGTGTCTGTGGGTATAACAGACATCCAAGTTTTGGCCTTGGCGATCTGGCTGTCCGGCCTAGTCGGGGTGGCAAGGTAGACTAGTTTTGTGTCCGCGCTGTGTGAATACGCTTAATGCTCTCCGCGAGATAGGATGATGATCCTATCAGCTTGGGCAGTGATCACATTCCTCTCTGCGACTATAAATAGGTTTCCCTATCACATCAACAGTATAACCGAATAAAGAGTAAGTGAGCTCGGGTGGTTGTTGCGGACAGGTTTTTGAATCCACACTGTTGAAACCGGAAACTCGGTCTCCTGGGGAGTTCGACCCTTGGGGAAGGGGTGACCTCACACCTACTACACTCGAGAGAATGTCACGGACCAAAGGACCAAGAAATTAGAAACAGACCCTCGGCTCTACCGCGGAGGTCCCACCTCACACCCAGAAGGCTACCAGAGCTCTTCCCCTCCCTAGCCAATGCTTGAGCTAGGGTGCCTTGGAGAGCTCTCTCTACTCTACCAAGAAGGAGCTAAGGGAGGAGGAGGCTAGGAAAAAAAGTCCTCCCCAAAGGCACCCAAGGGGGTCTATTTATAGTTTTCTGGGAATGGTCTGCAAATAACCAACCTTCACTGCTCTGAAATTACTGAAATGCCCCCAAAATGGCCTGCCAATAGCCAAATCCCGCTGTTCTAAGCGGCTAATTGCAGTCCACCAGGGGTAGTCCCCCAAACCAGGCGGGCTAGGCTGGGCGAGCACTAGGCCAGGCGAGCTGGCGGCCTGGGGCGAGCTGGGGCGGCCTGCGAGCTAGGCGGCCTGCAAACTGGGCGGCCTGGGAGAGGCGGCGGCCTGGCGAGCTGGCCTACTTGGCGAGCTGGCCTCCTCGGCGAGACAGCGGCTTGGGAGAGGCTGCGGTCTGGCGAGACGAGCCCTGGCGAGACGGCGGTCTGGCGAGACGAGGTAAGGCGAGCTGGCCTACTTGGCGAGCTGGCCTCCTCGGCGAGACGGCGGCCTGGGCGAGGCGGTGGTCTGGCGAGACGGGGCAAGGCGAGTTGCGGCCTGGCGAGCTGGGGTAAGGCGAGCTGACCTACTTGGCGAGCTGGGCTCCTCGGCGAGATGGCGGCCTAGGAGAGGCTGCAGTCTGGCGAGACGAGCCCTGGCGAGATGAGCCCTGGCGAGACGGCGGTCTGGCGAGACGAGGTAAGGCGAGCTGGCCTACTTGGCGAGCTGGCCTCCTCGGCGAGACGGTGGCCTGGGCGAGGTGGCGGTCTGGCGAGACATCTCGGGCGGCCGGGGACTGGGCCGAGGCGGCTCAGTCGGCCTGGGGCCGGGCTGAGGCGGCTTGGGGCCAGGCTAAGGCGTCTTTGGCGGCCTGGGGCCGGGCTGAGGCGGCTTAGGTGGCCTCGGGCCGGCTTCTCCAGAGTGCCTTGGGGGGAGAAATATTTTCTCCTCCTACTAGTATGTTTCCAAGCCAGAGCCAAAATTGGCCACCGAGAGTGCAAAATCTCCAAAAAGCTTAAAAACGCGCTTACCTTGTTTGGGGCCCACTCTTCGCGAATACGGGGTTGTACACAATCCCCGCTCTTTTCGAGGTTGGCACAAGCTCGAAAAGAAACATCCAACCCAACGTATTCGCGGAGTGGCCTTGAACCGAAAAATACTTGGCCCCTCCCAAGGGAGTCAACCTGTCAAGCCAGCTAATGGGAGCCTGGGTGACGAGACGGCCTCGGGGTGAAAAACGCTTGGCCTCATCGAGGGGTCAACCTGTCAAGCCAGCTAATGGGAGCCTGGGTGATGAGACGGCCTCAGGGTGAAGGGACTTGGGCTATCACGAGAGATCAACCAGCCTTGCCAGCTAGTGAGAGCCTGGCCGCGGAATCCATCTCGGGGCCAAAAGGACTTAGCCTCCACGAGAGATCAACCTGCCTTGCCAGCTAGGTGAGAGCCTGACAACGGAATCCATCTCGGAGCTAAAAGGACTTAGCCACCACGAGAGATCAACCAGCCTTGCCAGCTAGGTGAGGGCCTGGCTGCGGAATCATCATCGGAGCAAAGGACTTGGGCTACCACGAGAGATCAACCAGCCTTGCCAGCTAGGTGAGAGCCTGGCCGCGGAATCATCATCAGAGCAAAGGACTTGGGCTACCACGAGAGATCAACCAGCCTTGCCAGCTCGGTGAGAGCCTGGCCGCGGAATCATCATCGGAGCAAAGGACTTGGGCTACCACGAGAGATCAACCAGCCTTGCCAGCTAGGTGAGACCCTGGTCGCGGAATCATCATCGGAGCAAAGGACTTGGGCTACCACGAGAGATCAACCAGCCTTGCCAGCTAGGTGAGAGCCTGGCCGCAGAATCATCATCGGAGCAAAGGACTTGGGCTACCACGAGAGATCAACCAGCCTTGCCAGCTAGGTGAGAGCCTGGCCGCGGAATCATCATCGGAGCAAAGGACTTGGGCTACCACGAGAGATCAACCAGCCATGCCAGCTAGGTGAGAGCCTGGCCGCGGAATCATCATCGGAGCAAAGGACTTGGGCTACCACGAGAGATCAACCAGCCTTGCCAGCTAGATGATAGCCTGGCCACGGAATCATCATCGGAGTAAAGGACTTGGGCTACCACGAGAGATCAACCAGCCTTGACAACTAGGTGAGTGCCTGGTCACGGAATCATCATCAGAGCAAAGGACTTGGGCTACCACGAGAGATCAACCAGCCTTTCCAGCTAGGTGAGCCTGGCCGCGGAATCATCATCGGAGCAAAGGACTTGGGCAACCACGAGAGATCAACCAGCCTTGCCAGCTAGGTGAGAGCCTGGCCGCGGAATCATCATCGGAGCAAAGGACTTGGGCTACCATGAGAGATCAACCAGCCTTGCCAGCTAGGTGAGAGCCTGGTCGCGGAATCATCATCGGAGCAAAGGACTTGGGCTACCACAAGAGATCAACCAGCCTTGCCAGCTAGGTGAGAGCCTAGCCGCAGAATCATCATCGGAGCAAAGGACTTGGGCTACCACGAGAGATCAATCAGCCTTGCTAGCTAGGTGAGAGCCTGGCCGCGGAATCATCATCGGAGCAAAGGACTTAGGCTACCACGAGATATCAACCAGCCTGGCCGCGGAATCATCATCAAAGCAAAGGACTTGGGCTACCACGAGAGATCAACTAGCCTTGCCAGCTAGGTGAGAGCCTGGCCGCGGAATCATCATCGGAGCAAAGGACTAAGGGTCACAATCAAACCTTACCAAATCCTACATCCTCAAACGGGGAAAAACATGAGTTATATGATCCCCCGACTCAGCTGGTCAGGGGTAGCACTTACTACAAGACAAGAAAAGGGAAAAAACTACCGCAAGGCGAGGCACCCTCAAGGGGCCTGGGCGTAATGGCCGTCTTTCGCTTCTTTCACCTCGGACACTTCCATCTTGCTCAAGCTCTCTAGGACCTTCTCCGTCTCCTCCGCCTTGGACAACCAAGAGATGGTGTTGACGGCCGTGACGTAGCACTGCCTTGCCATCCTGGAGTCTCCCTTAACTCTAACCTGGATCCCCCCGGAGCTGAACTTGAGACATTGGTGGAAAGAAGACGGCACACAACGAAAGGCGCTAATAAGGGGCCTTCCGAAGATGGCGTTGTAGCTGCTTGGAGCGTCAACAATGAAGAACCGACAGTTCCTTGAGACTCCCCCCAATTTCACTTGGAGCCCCACTCCACCTTCGACCTCCTTCCTCTCCTCTGAAAATCCGAACAGGGGTCCGTCCGAGGTCAACACCCTCCTTGGCTCCACCTTCATCTCGTCAAATGCCTTCTTGAAAATGACGTTGACGGAGCTTCCGTTGTCAACCAAGATTCGGGAGATGGTGTAGCCTTCGATGACCGTCTGGATGACCAACGCATCACAAAACGGATCCTCATGATCTGGCAGGTCCTTCACCGAGAAGGTGATCTTTTCCTCCAGGGGCGGGGTCTGGGAGTTTGAGGCGACACTCCTTCGGTACATGACATGGAGGCTTGCCTTCCGAGTGGCCTCAACCCCTACTCCACCGTGGATCACTCCTATACCACCTCGAGTTCCCACGTTGACCCGGTCCTCACATATATCATCACCCCCTTCTCCGGGTAGAGCCTCTTATACCCGCACCGGCAGCTGCAGCTGCGCAGGGCCTCTCTCCCCCCTCACTTCCAAGAACTCGGGGCAGGTAGCTGTGGCATGCCCCTCCACCTGGTGGAAGTCACAGTACAACAATGCTCTTTCTCCCCACTTTCGGTGGGCCGGGCGTTCTCTCCTGTTACCTCTTCCCCCTCCTATTGCCAAGGCTTGTTGCGGCGGGGGTAAGAGCTGGCTTGGGGCTTGCCTCTGGAAGTTATACCTCCCTTGGCTCCCATGAAAGTTCCCCCCACCTTGGATTAAAGCTCTTCTTGGACCTTGAGCAGGTCCTCCCTGTTGCCTCCAGCCTAGTTCCGGACCCTCCTGTCCTTGGAACCCCTGAGCTCTCTGCTCCTCTCTTCTTCTTCCTTCCTGATTCCTTGAGCCACCCTGCTCCTTTGACTCCTCCTCCGTCAACTTCGCCAACCTCTTGACAAATGCCGGGTTGGCTGCTTCCATGGCAATCTCCTCTGCCTCCCTTTCCATCAGCTCCTCGAAGGAAAGGGGGGCCTTCCGGGTCAAGCTCATCTTGAAGAAGCCCTCCTTCAGCCCAACGGTGAAGGCCATCTGGAGAGCATACACGGGCATCTCCTGTACCTCCAAGACCTCTTCTTGGAACCTGTCAACGTAACGGGCCAGCGACTCCTCGGCCCCTTGCCTTATCAGGAAGATGGACTCAGGACTCCTCTTCCTCTTCTTGGAGGTGGAGAAGCAAAGCTGGAAGCTCCGGCTCAAGTCCTCGAACCCGTAGATCGACCTCGGAGGGAGTTGATGAAACCAGTCCCTTGCCTTCTCCTTCAGCGTGATCGCAAAGAGGCAACACTTGAAGGCATCCGTCATCGGCCTGATGGAGACGGCATCCTCAAACCACTACAGATGCTGGACGGGGTCATCCTTCCCGGTATTGTAAGCCATGTCTGTCTCTCTGAATCCCTCGGGAATGGGAGCTGAGATGATCAGCTCGCTGAAGGGTGACCTCCTAAGGGGTGGTCTCGCCACTTCCACTCGCGCGACCTGCTCGCCTGAGAGGTTGGCACTCGCCGGGCTGGAGAACAGCTCCCGGCCGGTGAGGTCTCGCTCGACCCCATCTCCCATCCTCTCCTTCCCAAGTCTTCTTCCTGGTGCACTTCCTTCTCCCCCTGCTGGGGTCATCTCTCCTAGACCCCGGGGAGTCGGCTCGTCAAGAGGGGGATCTAGCTCCTGGGTGGTTGGGGTGGAGCTGCCACCCTGAGGAGCGATGCTTCGCAGCATCTCCATGATGCCTTGGATGGAGGCCATGAACTCTTGCCTTCCCACAAAAGGTCCTGTGCTGGGAAGCTCGCTGAGATCGTCACTACCTCCTTGACCTCCCGTCATGACACTCTCTCCAGATCTTCTGTGCTGGTCACCTCCACGCTCACCGCACCAAAATGTTCAAACCGGAAACTCGGTCTCCTGGGGAGTTCGACCCTTAGGGAAGTGGTGACCTCACACCTACTACACTCGATAGAACGTCACGGACCAAAGCACCAAGAAACTAGAAATAGACCCTCGGCTCTAGCGCGGAGGTCCCACCTCACACCCGGAAGGCTACCAGAGCTCTTCCCCTCCTTAGCCAATGTTTGAGCTAGGGTGCCTTGGAGAGCTCTCTCTACTCTACCAAGAAGGAGCTAAGGGAGGAGGAGGCTTGGAAAAAAAGTCCTCCCCAAAGGCACCCAAGGGGGTCTATTTATAGTTTTCTGGGAATGGTCTGCAAATAACCAACCTTCACTACTCTGAAATTACTGAAATGCCCCCAAAATGGCCTGCCAACAGCCAAATCCCGGTGTTCTAAGCTGCTAATTGCAGTCCAACAGGGGTAGTCCCCCAAACCAGGCGGGCTAGGCTGGGCGAGCACTAGGCCAGGCGAGTTGGCGGCCTAGGGTGAGCTGGTGCGGCCTGCGAGCTGGGCGGCCTGCGAACTGGGCGGCCTGGGAGAGGCGGCGGCCTGGCGAGCTGGCCTACTTGGCGAGCTGGCCTCCTCGGCGAGACGGCGGCCTGGGAGAGGCTGCTGTCTGGCGAGACGAGCCCTGGCGAGACGGCAGTCTGGAGAGACGAGGTAAGACGAGCTGGTCTACTTGGCGAGCTAGCCTCCTCGGCGAGACGGCGGCCTGGGCGAGGAGGCGGTCTGGCGAGACGGGGCAAGGCGAGCTGCGGCCTGGCGAGCTGGGGTAAGGCGAGCTGGCCTACTTGGCGAGCTGGGCTCCTCAGCGAGACGGCGGCCTAAGAGAGGCTGCGGTCTGGCGAGACGAGCCCTGGCGAGACGGCGGTCTAGCGAGACGAGGTAAGGCGAGCTGGCCTACTTGGTGAGCTGGCCTCCTCGGCGAGACGGCGGCCTGGGAGAGGCGGCGGCCTGGCGAGACGGCTCGGGCGGCCTGGGGCTGGGCCGAGGCGGCTCAGGCGGACTGGGGCCGGGCTGAGGCGGCTTGGGGCCGGGATGAGGCGGCTTTGGCGGCCTAGGGCCGGGCTGAGGCGGCTTAGGCGGCCTGGGGCCGGCTTCTCCAGAGTGCCTTGGGGGGAGAAATATTTTCTCCCCCTACTAGTATGTTTCCAAGCCAGAGCCAAAATTGGCCACCGCGAGTGCAAAATCTCCAAAAAACTTAAAAACGAGCTTACCTTGTTTGGGGCCCACTCTTCGCGAATACGGGGTGGTACACACACAGGTTAAGAAGTTGACCGTTTTTTGCTGTACAAATTATACGGATAGCGTTGAGAAGTGAGGTACTTGATTTTGACTTTGTTCAGAGATTAGTGCAGACTGTGCGGTTATAATCGGCAGTTAGCTGCATGTCACTACTTGCGACCATGCAGTCTTCTCTTCTGCAACCTTTTTCCCAGTTTAATAAAGTTGTCCGCTTCTAGCGGTTTGTTCAGTTTGGCAGTAGCTGTTCGCAGATAATCTGGCGGCTAGGAAACCTCGCGGTTAGGCGACTAGAAGATTGTAGATAGAGTTCTTCAGCATTGGAATAACGGGGTGTCCGCGCTGTTAGGTTGCGATCTGGTGACTTAGTGGCTTCAGCGGACTCCGTAGTGCAGCTCGACAGAGTCGACGGTTACTCTTTGATTCCGCGTGGCTAGTTTTTGCCTTATTATTTTTTCTTCCATCGGGTACATTGTCAAATCATGTCTCTCCATGTATGCCTCACACTGTAAAGATTTTTGATAGTACAAGATTTACTTGCTCTCCTAGTTGCATCTGATTTACTTAGCTTAGTTTTGGTTGAGTGTTTATGCGATCTTGTTTCCCATTTTTCGCAGTTAACATTTTTTTACATAGTATAAAAGGGAACAGAGGGTTGAGTAGTGATCAATCGTCAGACTTGTTTTTGGCTTCTTGAAGTCTAGTAGACCAGTGTTAGTACAATATAAGGTGAATTTGCAAGAGGTCTTGTAATTGACATTTTAACGCCGACCAACTTCAAGAAGTGGAGGTCGTGCATGGAAAGTTATCTTCTGGACGAGGACCTTTGGGAGGTCGTCTGCGGAGATGAGAGGCAAGAAGTTACTGCTGCCACTAGCAATGCTGAAGCGGTGAGATCTTGGAGGAAGAAAAATGCAAAGGCGAAGTTTACTCTTAAGCGGGTTATCTCACCAGAGCTCTTCGATCACATCATTCGATGTTGGTCAGCTGTGGAGATTTGGACTCCCCTTGATGGGTTGTTCAATAGGAAGAATATAGCACGGCTACTTTTCCTGGAGAATGAGTTGGCGAGAGCCACTCAGGTAGATTTGTCCATCTCAACATTCTTCCCGAAGATGAAGAACATGTGTGCTGAAATTTCGGCAATGTACCCTGATGAGCCGATTTTAGAAGAAAAGCTCAAGAGGTACATAATTTGCGGATTGCGGAAGGAATATGTGGCCTTCGTTACTTTTGTTTAAGGCTGCACCACTCAGCAGTCATTGCTGGAGCTGGAGAACCTGCTGGCTTTCCAGGAAATCCTAGCAAGGCAGATGGCTGGAGTCACTATCTCTGAAGTAGGTAGTGAGGCACTCTTCTCAGGGAAGAAGAAGAGATGGGATAAGAAGAAGAAGTCATCTGTTGGCGATGACCCTTCAACTTCTTATCAGCAAGAGAGAAGTGCTGATCCTAAGAGGGATTGGAAGAATAAGGAAGAGCTAAGGTGCTATATGTAACAACCCCATCCGTTCATATGGTATATACTAGAAGGTCCGGCCGGGGCCCCACGACATATATAACAAAACAAGCAGTGAAGTTACGGGATGATACCAGAGTAGCGCGGAGCATCCTAACACATTGCATTCTAGCGGAAGCCTATACTAACACTTGAACTCCACACTTGAATGTCCAACATATAAAACAACTCCACATTGTATATATATAATAGGAATGTCTTACAACACAAATGTTGGCCTTATGGCCTTACAGGACTTTCAAACAGTGGTCTAAACATTGGCGCGCAGGCCGGCCACATGAAAAGAAAACATCACATTCATCCAATTAGCCTTCGATGGCTAGCAACAGCAGTAGCAAAAATCAAAGTAGGAACCTCAACCTTTATGCATCCCGCTTGGCTCTCCAGCACCTGTACATGGACAATCCACCCAATGGTGGCAAACAGAGGCAACAGTCAGCATTCAGCTGACCAAATTATAACGACCCTACCCCTTTCACGGGGCAGCGGTATTCTTCCCTGCAGGCATAACATTCACAAGCATGTATACAATTCATACAAATGTGCTCTCACACACACACATGCCATCACAACCGTCAGCCACCCGGCCCGACGATCCGTGCACTCAGGGAACATTCTTGGTGTACCGGCGAACCAGTTTCCCAACACCGTATCAGGGTCGTAACCCAACGACAACTCACTTGAGCATTTACTCCATGGCGTGTAGCCGGAGTTCTAGTCTTAGTGAACCGGGATTGGCCCGTAGCCCCCCATTGTATCACGGCACGCAGGCCTAAGACTCCCGCTATGCGCTCCAACATCATTCGATGTTGGTCAGCTGTGGAGATTTGGACTCCCCTTGATGGGTTGTTCAATATGAAGAATATAGCGCAGTTACGTTTCCTGGAGAATGAGTTGGCGAGAGCCACTCAGGTAGATTTATCCATCTCAACATTCTCCCCGAAGATGAAGAACACGTGTTCTGAAATTTCAGCAATGGACCCTTATGAGCCGATTTTAGAAGAAAAGCTCAAGAGGTACATAATTCGCGGATTGCGGAAGGAATATGTGGCCTAACACATTGCATTCTAACATATTGCATTCTAACACATCCTAACACATTGCATTCTAACACATTGTATTCTGGCGGAAGCCTATACTAAAACTTGAACTCCACACTTGAATGTCCAACATATAAAATAACTTCACATTGTATATATATATAATAGGAATGTCTTACAACATAAAAGTTGGCCTTATGGCCTTACAGGGCTTTTAAACAGTGGCCTAAACATTGGCGCGCAGGCTGGCCACATGAAAAGAAAACATCACATTCATCCAATTAGCCTTCGAGGGCTAGCAGCAGTAGCAATCAAAGCAGGAACCTCAACCTTTATGCATCCCGCTTGGCTCTCCAGCACCTGTACAGGGACAATCCACCCAACGGTGGCAAACAGAGGCAACGGTCACCATTCAGCTGACCAAATTATAACGACCCTACCCATTTCACGGGGCAGCGGTATTCTTCCCTGCAGGCATAGCATTCACAAGCATGTATATAATTCATACAAATGTGCTCTCACGCACACACATGCCATCACAACCGTCAGTCCACCCGGCACGACGATCCGTGCACTCAGGGCACATTCTTGGTGTACCGGCGAACCAGTTTCCCACCACCGTATCAGGGTCTCAACCCAACGACAACTCACTTGAGCATTTACTCCATGACGTGCAGCCGGAGTTCTAGTCTTAGTGAACCGGGATTGGCCTGTAGCCCCCCATTGTATCACGACACGCAGGCCTAAGACTCTCGTTATGCGCTCCAACAGACCACACCTTCTGGTCCATGTTGGATGGACATAACGCAGGTCGGATCCTCCACCCCTTGTTGCTCAAATTGCCTTGCCTTCACCGAGTACGGCGCACTCGCGGCTTAATCAAAGGCGCGGGTCGGTCTCACCAGTCCTGTTCTTGGCATTCAAGCCTGGGTGTTTCCTGGGCGCACTAGTACTTCTCTTACACCCATTTCTCACACATCAACGGGTCTTTCCTGGGCACACTAGTACTTCTTGTTACTCATTCATAGGTACGACACCGCAATATCACAAATATCAGGGGTCTTTCCTGGGCACACCAGTACTTCCTGCTACTCTCTTCACAGGTACCACCTATGACATCAAGTATTACAAAGGGCCTTTCCTGGGCACACCAGTACTTCATGTTACTCATTCACAGGTACGACCCAATAACACAAGCATAACACAGATATTTTCCTGGACTACCACTCCAGTACTTTCTTCTACTACCCTTCACAGGAATAACCTGTTGACTCCTTAAACTACACGTTTATCACGGAGTCTTCTCCGATTCGTATGCAACATCACCAATCCAGACCAACCTGTCCAGATGGGCTTCACACAACATGCCTATTCGGTACTCCATTTTCGGATCTATATGCCAACGAAGGGGATTCCATGAATCAACCCAATGACTCCCAACATCAACCACCCTTTGGTGGGGGAATCACTTACATATGCCAAAAAGGAAGCCTTCACATGGCTAGGAAGAAAGGTCGTTACCCTTGAAGACCGCTTCGGTGCCATGAAGTTCCTAGCTGGCTAGAAAGAGCTTTTCCTCCGCAAAGATGGCCTCGGATCTCAGCTTGACACTCTCAAGCTCCACTAGAGATCAACCCCTCTTCTTCTTCCTCCTCGTTCCTCTCCCTTTCTCTCTCTAAGTTTTTAGAAAGATGAAGGCAATAATATAATGAGATTTCTTTCTCAGTTTTCGTCCTTAAGGAAGCAGGAAAGAAGCTCAGCCCTTGGATCCCAGCTGAAGGAAAAAGGACGGCTACGAAAAACCAGCAAAAACACTTTTCGGGTCCAACACACCCTGTGACACGCCCATGTCACAGGCCGTGTCTCTAAGCGGTGCACAAACCGCCTTATCCCGAAACAGGTCACAGCCACAATACACGCCCATGTTAGCCAAGTCACGCCCGTGACACGGGGCATGTTCTTGCACTCGACACCTACTCGAGAGGAAAGTGTCGACCTACTCGAGACAGCGGGACACGCTCTGTGACACGCCCGTGTCACAGGCCGTGTACCCCTTACTCGACACTCGACGATCGTCAACCAACTCTCGTCGATCGTCGAACGCAGGGTTCCACGATCGTCGAACGAGCAACGATCGTCGAATGAGCAACGATTGTCGATCGTCGAATGCAGGTGTCACTCGACAATCGTCGAGCACCTTTCGTCGATCGTCGAACGCAGGGAAACACGCCCTCCCGACACGTCTGTGTCGTATGGCGTGTTCCTCCCGAACACTTTCCGTTGAACGCATTTCGTCGATCTCGCGACGAATCTGCACCCGAGCAAGACACGCCCTGGGACACGCCTGTGTCCCAGGTCGTGTCACCCAAAATTTTGCCTACTGAAAACTGGGTTGTTATAACCCTCCCCTCCTACAAGAAATTTCGTCCTCGAAATTTGTACACAGGAAGGCAACCAGCAACCAAAAAGTTATAACATCAAAATTTTATATTACAACAACATATTCACTATCCACTCATTTACAGAAACAGCTCGGGAAACTCCGCTCGCATGGTTTGCTCTCGCTCCCATGTATGTTCCTCACGACCGCAGTTGTCCCACCGGACTTTAACCATCCCGACCGTCTTGTTATGCAACTGTTTCTCGGCTCGATCCTCGATCTGAATGGGTCTAACTCTCATTGTTAGCCCATACTCCACCGACACACGATCATCCGCGATCACCTGAGCTGGATCTTTAACGGCCTTCCGAAGCACTGAGATGTGAAACACATCATGTAATCCACCCAAGTTTGCCGAAAGAGCTAGCTGATATGCTGCTTCTCCGACTCGCTCAATCACTTCAAATGGACACAAATATCTTGGACTCAACTTTTTCAGATGTCGAATCCTAGATACTCCTTTGAAGGGCTTGATCTTCAAGTATACCCAATCGCCTACCGCGAACTCTACATTCCGGTGCTTGGCATTGTAGTACTTCGCTTGTCGATCTTGGCCTATGAGTAGCCTCTCTCGAATAGTCCATATGGTTGAGTTTGCTTCATCGACTTCATTTCGATTATAAACTCTAGCTTCGCCCGCTTCTACCCAAGCCAAGGGAGTATGACACTTCCGTCCATACAGAGCTTCATACGGTGCCATCCTGATGCTTGCCTAGTAGCTGTTATTATAGGCAAACTCCATCATATAGAGATGATCTTCACATCTCTTTCCAAAGTCGAGGGCGCACATCCGAAGCATGTCCTCCATCGTTCTGTTGGTTCGTTCAGTTTGGCCATCCGTTTGGGGATTAAAGGTCGTACTGAAAGTCAACTTTGTACCTAACAGCTGGTGAACTAGCCTCTAGTCTCTTGATATGAACCGCCCATCTCGATCACTTACGATGCTCCGAGGAACACCGTGGAGCCGCACAATCTGTTCAATGTACAGCTTTGCCAAACTCTCCACTGAATCATCCCGTCTGTTCGGGAGGAAGTGTGCCACTTTCGTTAGCCGATCGACAATGACCCAGATGGAATCATTCCCTCGCTGAGATCTCGGCAACCCGTGCACGAAATCCATGGAAATATCATCAAATTTCCACTCTGGAATCGGCAACGATTTCAAATAACTGCCCGGCTTTTGGCATTCCGCATTCACCATAGCACAAGTTTGGCATTTGGCCACATATAGAGCAACATCTTTCTTTAGCCCTGGCCACCAAAATAACTTTCTCATATCCCTGAACATCTTTGTGCTCCCAGGGTGGATTGAGTACTTTGTATAATGTGCTTCATACATCAGTTCTTTTCTCAAAGTACCCAAACTCGGGACGCACAAACGACCCTCTTTCCGCAAAAGACCGTCATCCCAGGAGAACTTGCCCTCTGGCCCAGCTTTTGTACAACGTAGGAGATCTTCATCCAACTCCATTGCCCGTCGAATCCGGTCCGCAAGGTCATACTGCACCTCCGTCCAGTTCAGACATGCATTGGCAGTGGAATTCCTATCAACACAAGAAATCTCCAACGATTCTAGCACCTGGATGAGACATTCATCATGCCTCTACAACCAAGCTGCTCTTGCCGGAGTCCGCCGACTCAAGGCATTCGCGACTACATTACCCTTTCCGGGCGTATAGTGAATCTCAAAGGTGTAGTTCCCCAAGGAACTCCAACCATCTTCTTTGCCTCAAGTTCAGGTCCTTCTGCTCCAATAGGTATTTAAGGCTCTTGTGATCTGTATAGATCTCCACCTTCACTCCATAAAGAAAGTGGCGCCACAGCTTTAGTGCAAAAATCACCGCCGCCAACTCCAAGTCATGTACGGGATAATTTCGCTCGTGCACCTTCAGCTAGCGTGAGCCATACGCAATCACCTTTCCATTTTGCAGAAGTACGCAGCCTAAGCGCTCCCTGAAGCATCACTATAAATGACAAAACCATTGGTACCGCATGGCGACGACAGCACAGTCGTCATGGTCAACCGAACCTTCAGGTCTTCAAAAGCTTGCGTGCACTCTGTCATCCAAACGAACTTCTGATCTTTTCTCGTCAGCGTGGTTAGCGGCAAAGCAATCCGCAAGAAATTCTCAACAAATCTTCGATAGTAGCCCGCAAGTCCAAGGAAGCTCCTGACCTCAGCCATTGAAGACAGTACTGTCCATTCCTGTATGGCCCTTATCTTTGTTGGATCCACTGCAATGCCCACTCCACTCACCACATGACCTAGGAAAGCCACCAACGATAGCCAAAACTCGCACTTCGAAAACTTGGCATAGAGCTGATTCTGCCTCAATGTATTCAACACCAACTGCAAGTGAGTCTCATGCTCAGCTTTCGACTTCGAGTACACCAGGATGTCATCAATGAACACTATCACGAACAGATCCAAGTACTCTCGGAACGTGCGGTGCATCAAATCCATAAACACCGAGGGCGCATTGCACAGTCCAAATGGCATGACTGTAAACTCATAGTGCCCATAACGCGTTCCAAATGAGGTTTTGGGAATGTCACCTTCCCGAATTCTCAACTGGTAATAACCAGACTTCAAGTCCAACTTCGAATAGACGGTCGATCCCACCAACTGATTGAATAACTCATCAATCCGGGGTATCGGATATTTATTCTTCTCGGCCAGCTTATTCAGTTCACGGTAGTCAATACATAACCGCAACCCACCGTCTTTCTTCTTCACAAAAAGCACAGGCGCGCTCCAAGGTGACATGCTTGGGCGTATATAACCTTGCTCCAGCAATTCTTGTAGTTGGACCTTCAACTCAGCCATCTCCTTCGGCGCGACGCGATATGGCGAGCGGGCCACAGGTTTCGTACCTCGCACCAGCTCGATCGTGAAGACAATCTCACGCTGGGGTGGTAGCCCAGGGAGATCCTTGGGAAACACATCTGTAAATTCTGACACGATCGAAACATCACACACTGGCCTTAGGCTCAACAGCCTGAATCAGTGCGAAGTAACACTCTGCACCCTTCCGAACAACCTTGACTACTTGGAGTGCAGACATCAACGTCCCGCCCACTCCTCGCATACCCGCGAACTTTGTCTCCTGTTTGGTATTCTGGCCTAACGTGATCTCTTTGGACTGGCAATCAATCAAGGCATGCTTCTCCACAAGCCAATCCATACCAAATATCACGTCGAATTCCGATATGGTCAGTACAGATACAGTTAAACCAAAATCCCGACTTCCTATTTGGACCGCCACATCGCAAGCTTGATCCACAAGCATCCAACAACCATTCGGCAACACCACTCTGACGTTGTCTGTCTTCGCACGACTAGGTATCCCAAGCCGCCCTATGAACTCGCTAGACAGAAAAGAATGCGACGCACCTGTATCAAATAGTGCTCGTGCCAGTGTGTCCTGAATCATTACAAAACCTATGACAATCATGTCACACACAAGCAGCATACACATATGCACTGCACTGAACAAAGCATACAAGCAATAGAATATGCAAAACTAAACTTGTACCTGTGACGACGTCACTCTGCTTGATGGCCTCCTGCAGGCCAAGATTGTAGACCCGGGGCTGCGCCTGCGAGGCAGAGGAGTACACTACTGCCTTGCCCTTCTCCGCATACGACGATCCCGCCTTCTTTTCATTCTTTGGAGGCACCCGACACTCTCGGGCTATATGCCCCACCCGTCCACAATTAAAGCATGTACGAGTATCCGGCCTTGCGGTAGCCCCCGACGTTGCTCCCGATGCAACTGACGAAGGAGCTTGTCCACTTGTCTTGGACTTCTTACCCCATTTCTTCTTATAATATGGTTTCCCAGATCGGGGTACCTTCCCCTCCGGTTGCGTCACAGCCAAAGCCTTCTTCTCCTGCACCCTCTTCATATATTTTTCCAGCGCGCTCGCAGTGTCAACCAACGCTTGGAAGCCTTGGTTCACAGAACTAGAAAGCAGGAACCTCAACTCGTCCCGCAGTCCTTCGTAGAACCTATTTGTCTTCCTCTGCTCATTAGCAAAAATAGAACCTGCATACTGCCCTAAGCGTGTAAACTCATGCAGGTACGCGTCAACTCTGCCATCAGATTGCGTCAGCCTTTGGAATTCATTCTCCATGGCAATCTGTTGAGTCGCCGGGAGGTGCTTCGCCAGGAAGAGTCGGGAGAATTCTTCCATCGATACTTGTGTGAAGGGTCGACCCGCCAAGTGATGCAACTCCATCTCGTCCAACCACAGTCTAGCTTCTCATTCAAGCAGGAAGGTAGCTAGGGTGACTTTCTGATGTTCCTCCGATCCAATCGCCATCATGATCCGCTTGACGCGTGATAGCCAATCCTCAGCCTGCATACGAGATCCCGCACCCGAGAACGTAGGCGGATGGAAACTCATAAACCGCGTCAACTGCTTCTCAGCCACTCGAGGATCCACATCCACTATAGGTTCAGGCCTTGTCTCCACCTGTACTGGCCTCACAGCTGGTTGTGCCTGCCCAAGTGGCTGGGCTTGGATCATGACAAATAAAGCCTCAGCAACTAAACGCACATGTTCCGCAGACGGTGGAGGTGTAGGCACCACGACTGGTGCTGTACTTTCATCAGAATGCTGGGGCTCCGACTGCCCAGCTCCACTCCGTGTCATCTAAAGGTGGACAAGACACACACATTAGCGACCATACACAAGCAATCAGCACAAAATAGGAACGCGCAGGTTCCTCAAACACATGAATTTGCATTTCTATCATGGACATTCAGGAGTTCAATCGTATTAACGTGGTTTGCACAGACACATGCTAGCCACCCCACAAAAGAAGTTGACCACGACTTCGAGAGGAAAAGACCGAGACAGCTGATACCAAAAATGTAACAACCCCATCCGTTCATATGGTATATATTAGAAGGTCCGGTCGGGGCCCCACAACATATATCACAAAGCAGGCGGTGAAGTTACGTGATGATACTAGAGTAACGCAGTGCATCCTAACACATTATATTCTGGGAGAAGCCTATACTAAAACTTGAACTCCACACTTGAATGTCCAACATATAAAATAACTTCACATTGTATATATATATAATAGGAATGTCTTACAACACAAAAGTTGGCCTTATGGCCTTACAGGGCTTTCAAACAGTGGCCTAAACATTGGCGTGCAGGCTGGCCACATGAAAAGAAAACATCATATTCATCCAATTAGCCTTCGAGGGCTAGCAGCAGCAGCAATCAAAGCAGGAACCTCAACCTTTATGCGTCCCGCTTGGCTCTCCAGCACCTGTACAGGGACAATCCACCCAACGGTGGCAAACAGAGGCAACGGTCAGCATTCAGCTGACCAAATTATAACGATCCTACCCTTTCACGGGGCAGCGGTATTCTTCCATGTAGGCATAGCATTCACAAGCATGTATATAATTCATACAAATGTGCTCTCACGCACACACATGCCATCACAACCGTCAGCCACCCGGCCAGACGATCCGTGCACTCAGGGCACATTCTTGGTGTACCGGCGAACCAGTTTCCCACCACCGTATCAGGGTCGCAACCCAACTGCAACTCACTTGAGCATTTACTCCATGGCGTGCAGCCGGAGTTCTAGTGTTAGTGAACCGAGATTGGCCCGTAGCCCCCCATTGTATCACGGCACGCAGGCCTAAGACTCTCGCTATGCGCTCCAACAGACCGCACCTTCTAGTCCACGTCGGACGGACATAACGCAGGTCGGATCCTCCACCCCCCATTTCTTAAATCGCCTTGCCTTCACCGAGTACAGCGTACTCGCGGCTTAATCAAAGGCGCGGGTCAGTCTCACCAATCCTGTTCTTGGCATTCAAGCCTGGGTGTTTCCTGGGCAGACCAGTACTTCTCTTACACCATTTCTCACACATCAGCGGGTCTTTCCTGGGCACACCAGTACTTCCTTTTACTCGTTCATAGGTACGACACCGCGATATCACAAATGTCTGGGGTCTTTCCTGGGCATACCAGTACTTCCTGCTACTCTCTTCACAGGTACCACCTATGACATCAAGCATTACAAAGGGCCTTTCCTGGGCACACCAGTACTTCCTGTTACTCATTCACAGGTACGACCCAATAGCACAAGCATAACACGAATATTTTCCTGGACTACCACTCCAGTATTTCCTGCTACTACCCTTCACCGGCATAACCCGTTGACTCCTTAAACTACATGTTTATCACGGAGTCTTCTCTGATTCGTATGCAACATCACCAATCTAGACCAACCTGTCCAGATGGGCTTCACACAACATGCCTATTCTGTACTCCATTTCCGGATCTATATGCCAACGAAGGGGATTCCATGAATTAACCCAAAGACTCCCAACATCAGCCACCCTTTGGTGGGGGAATCACATGCATATGCCAAAAAGGAAGCCTTCACATGGATAGGAAGAAAGGTCGTTACCCTTGAAGACCGCTTCGGTGCCATGAAGTTCCTAGCTGGCTAGAAAGTGCTTTTCCTCTGCAAAGATGGCCTCGGATCTCAGCTTGACACTCTCAAGCTCCACCAGAGATCAGCCCCTCTTCTTCTTCCTCCTCCTTCCTCTCCCTTTCTCTCTCTAAGTTTTTAGAAAGATGAAGGCAATAACATAATGAGATTTCTTTCTCAGTTTTCGGCCTTAAGGAAGCAGGAAAGAAGCTCAGCCCTTGGATCCTAGCTGAAGGAAAAAGGACGGCCACGAAAAAACCCGCAAAAACACTTTTCGGGTCCGACACGCCCTATGATACGCCCGTGAATCCACTCTTCTACCACTCTGGTAGGAATCCACTACAGGTTTTTGATGAGGTGCCTTGCCAACACAAGATCTATTTCAAGGGAGATCTCACAACCCTTTGAGCTTTTGATCAGGTGCCCAAAAAGCAACCCAAGTCTTTTGATCAGGAGACTTGATAACCAAAGGGGTTAAATTTTGAAGGGAGCTATAACCCTGTACACAGGAAAGAGAAAGGAAGTGATGTTATCTTCTCTGTCTCAAACCACTGAGAGATGACTAGTGGATGTTGATGATGTCAAAGCTCCCCCTGAGATGTTGAATGGTTCAGGAAAGAAGGAAGCTTTGCTTCAGGGTATAGGCTTTCAAAGTGATGTTGCTCTTCAGAAGCTTCTTGGACTGATTTTGAGTAGTTATCCCTTGGAAGCTTGAAGCAAATGATGAAGAACTCTGTGTGTATGAGAGCCGTGTTGTTATTCACTAATTCATTGGTTTGTTGTTTTTTCTCTTTCTTCTCTCTTACTGCTTCATCTTCTTCTTGTTCTGTACTGCATAAATATCTTTATATATTGTCTGAACATAATTCAAACATTTGAATTTACTTTGCCTGCAATGGCTAAAACATTCCCGAGAATGGTAATTGCTTCGGGAATCAATTAGCATTAAATCCTGATTTAATCCATAATTAATGCAGCCTTCAAACGACTATATTCATAATAATATATAGTATTAAATCTGATAGCAATAATCTCCTTTAATTAAGCCTTAATTAATTCCACCAGCTGTAAAACATTCTGTCTGAATACTGCAAAGAAATCGTCAAATTGAATTTTAAAGCTTTCTTCAAACTGGGCTCGGAGTTTGTTGATCTCATCTCGGAGTTCGTTGAGCTCAGCTCGGAGTTTGTCGAGCTGAGCTCAGGGATTTTCAACTACATAATCTTTGAACTGAGTTTTACAGATTTATTTGAGATGAGCTCAGAGTTCGTTGAACTGAGCTCAGAGTTCGTTGAACTGAGCTCAGAGAATTTATTTGAGCTTAATTTTTGAACTTCAAATCTGAATTTATCTGGAATTTTTCTGAAGGAGCAAACCTGGAAATAATCCTATGACCCTTGACTATACATATTGGGTCAATCTAATCATCCTAATAGTGATCCTTGCCCAAAACAGAACTAGGGTTCCAACAATCTCCCCTTATTTGGGTGAGGACATTATTTACACAAAAATAAATAAAATACAAAGCAAAATAATCTGCTTGAATTATAAAAATTTTCAACAAATGTACAAGTGTGCTTTGAGAAATAAAATAAATAAAACAAATCTACTACTGCAACCTCTTAAGCAATTTCCCCTTTATAAAATAAACAATACCCCCTATACAGCCACTGATGTATCCTCTATTTTGGCTAAGACTATAGTTTTTGATTATTATGAAATACCAATGCTCCTTTGTGGTAAGATATGTCTTTTCCTGCAAAGAGAGGTTAGGAGTTCTGGACCCAGATTACCTTGGATCCTATTTTTCTTTCACAATAATAATTTGAAATGAAAGAGCATTCTGGTTGATCCTTGTATACAAGTGGATGATATTTCCTAGGAGGGATTATCCACTCAGTAAAAGGATTTATAAAATGTTGATTTTGATTATGATTTTGAAATAAGTTAAAATTTCTGCTCTGAAATTTTGGGTTCGACGAAAAATAATTTCGTCTATCTGAGTTTGATGAATAGTATTGAGTTCGTCGAGCTCTGTTCACAGAATGATAATAGTTATTTTCTGTATTCCATTTTCGTCGATCTCGGTTCGACGAAGTGTATTTATTTCGTTGAGAATAGATTCCTGAACAGTTAAAATCAAAATCTCTGTTCATAGTTCGTCGATCTGAGTTCGACGAATAATGTTGATTTTGTCGAGCTTGGTTCGACGAATTATATTGAAAATTTTTTTTTGAAGATTTTTAGTTTGATTTGTTAAAACTTCAGTTATTTTGTCTAAATCTATTAACTTTTCTTTGATTTTAACTGATTCTAATGAGGCTATTTGTTCAGAAGTATTTTTTAAATCTTCTTTGAGTTTCATGTTTTCAGAAGATAAATTATTTACTTTCTCTCTGAGAATTTTTATTTCCTTCTCAGATTGAATTAAATTTTTACATAGGATTTTAAAATCTTCTTTAAAATGATCTGAAGAAAAATCAAAAGAAGAGATTACCTGATCTACTTCTGATTTAAATTCTGATTCTTCATCAGAGTTGCTACAAGATCCATTTATTTCCATCAGGCAAAACTCTTTTGCTCTTGACTCTTATTCATCTTCAGTTGTATAGGATGAAACTTTAGAGTCACTCTAAGTTTCAGCTTCAAAGTTTCTTTCTTTAGCTGATCCAGCAACCATTACTGTGAGAGAGCCCCACATATCTTTTGCTAATGAACATTCAGCAACTTCCTGAAAAATGTCATCAGACATTGATTGTGCAAGTATGTTCATTGCTTGTGCATCAACAATCTTTAGCCTTTTTTGGGCTTCTGTCCATTGAGGTGATGGAACAGAGTTGATGCTAGTTGTTTCCACTGCTTGATAAGGACCTGTCAAAATGGAATTGTAAATAACTTCATCAATAAAGTTCATAAAAAGCCTAATCCTTGTCTTCCATAGTGCAAGCATATCTAGATTGCACATAGGAGGTCTGGTACTTGAAAATTCTTCATTTTGTGTCATGATAAACTCTTAAGAAATATAAGATCTATCAAATCATTTTGGTTTATGTTTTAGCATGTACAACCAAGAATACCTGCTTTAATACCAACTGAAAGTGAGGGGATAGATCTTATTTTACTCTAGTTAAATATATATGTTATATAAAAGAGTGAGCACAGTACAAAAATAAATAAGAGAGCAAGCAACACAGATGACACAAGGATTATAGTGGTTCCCCAAATCTGGGTACGTCCACTCTTCTACCACCCTGGTAGGAATCCACTACAGGTTTTTGATCAGGTGCCCTGCCACCACAAGATCTATTTCAAGGGAGATCTCACAACCCTTTGAGCTTTTGATCAGGTGCCCAAAAAACAACCCAAGTCTTTTGATCAGGAGACTTGACAACCAAAGGGGTTAACTTTTGAAGGGAGTTATAACCCTGTACATAGGAAAGGGAAAGGAAGTGATGTTGTCTTCTCTATCTCAAATCACTGAGAGATGACTAGTGGATGTTGATGATGTCAATGCTCCCCCTAAGATGTTGAATGGTTCAGGATAGAAGGAAGCTTTGCTTCAGGGTGTAGGCCTTCAAACTGATGTTGCTCTTCAGAAGCTTCTTGGACTGATTTTGAGTAGTTGTCCCTTGGAAGCCTGAAGCAAATGATGAAGAACTCTGTATGTATGAGAGCTGTGTTGTTTTTCACTAATTCATTGGTTTGTTGTTGTTTCTCTTTCTTCTCTCTTACTACTTCATCTTCTTCTTGTTATGTACTGTATAAATATCTCTATATATTGTCTGAACATAATTCAAACATTTGAATTTACTTTGACTGCAATGGCTAAAATATTCCCGAGAATGGTAATTGCTTTGGGAGTCAATTAGCATTAAATCCTGATTTAATCCATAATTAATGCTACCTCCAAACTGCTATATTCATAAGAATATATAGCATTAAATCTGATAGCAATAATCTCCTTTAATTAAGACTTAATTAATTCTGCCAGCTGTAAATAATTCTGTCTGAATTCTGCAAAGAAATCCTCAAATTGAATTTTAAAGCTTTCTTCAAACCAACTAGGGCTCTGACGAGTTTGTTGATCTCAAGCTCGTAGTTCGTTGAG
>CM077160.1:130014843-130324098 GCA_039583875.1 Platanthera guangdongensis
GAACGCTACGAGAGGTTGTTCTCTGCCATCAGTTTCTGTCCAGAACCTGATCAAGAAACCATCCCCCTTCTCTCTCTATCTGGTTGTGTTATTACTTTGTTAATTAATTTTCTGTAGATCTATTCTAGTCTGAGTTGTAATCCTGTTTTATTAAGGTGAGTGTAGAGATTATTTTATTGGAGTGGTAGGGTTGTGAGCCTAGTTTGTAGGAGATTTGTTAGCTCTGAGTGTAGGCCTTGTTGAGGTGAGGTAGGGCAGTTTGCCTGGCTGTAGGAGTGTGGACTCACTCTGAGTGTAAGAGCCTTGTTGGTTCTGAGCTGTAGATCTGAGGACTGAGGTGATGAGAAGAGTTAGGATGAGCTAGCACACTGCTAGATAGGCGCAGTGGGAAAGTGGATGTACCCAGACTTGGGGAACCACTATAAAAATCTTGTTTGAACTCTGTGTTGTGGTTAATTCTGTGAATCTTGCTGTGTAGCTGTAACTTTGCATTTCTTATTAAATAACTGAATAGTTTTTTTGGATACCTTATTACTAATTGGGTCAGGATCACTATGTCTCTAGGAAACCTGTTTTGACCTCCTGTATAGATCTAAAGGTCAACTAGAATTGAGTCTAAGGTAGTAGTTAGGTTTGGAAGCTGCCCTCAAGACCAAGGTTTTTTAGTTTGGGACTAAGTCATATCGTCGAGCTCAGTACGACGAATCATCGAACTCCAATCGACGATCGTGATCTAGCTCAACTTCGACGGATCGTCGAACTCCATTCGACACGCTGAGCTCAACTTCAACAAATCGTCGAACTCCATTCGACGATCTACGAGCTCAGTTCGATGATCTTGACTCCAGTTTTGATTCTCTATCTCTGAGCTCAGTTCGACGATAGTTGAGCTCAGATCGACGATCTCTGTTGCTGACTAAGTCCAAATCGCTGAGCTCAGTTCGACGATGTGAAGCTCAGTTCGACGTTTTTCTGAAGAGTTGAATGATTTTCAAGATCAAATTCAAACAGTTAAGGAGTTTTTCTCAGCAATTAATTCAGAAGATTTTGTAGCCGTTTTCATTTATTTCTGGACCAAGTTTCAAGGTATTATCAAGGAATGTTTCTTAGACTTTCCCCCAGAAGACAAGGCAATTAGGATGTAATTAATGTCAGGCCAACGGCTATTCTTGACAGAGGATCAATTTCTATCAGAACCAGGAATAAAACTCAAGATTTTTGAATTCCAGAAAGCAATTACAAGAAGAAGAACATTAATTCTCTGCTACAACATTCTCTAGACAACATCTTTCTCACACCAACTGTTCACAAGAGAAAAAGAGAAAGAGCTGTAGACATTCTCTGTCTAAAGAATTCATACAAGAACACACACCAAGGATATCAACAAATCAGAAATCTTCAGATCCCTTTGATTCAAGTGTTCAAGGCCAACATCTTCAAGACTCCAGACACCTAACATTTCAGCTGTTGCTGAAATCATCATTTGCTGGAGATCAACTTCTAAGGCCTATCACCCTACAGCAAAGCTTCATTTCCTGAACATCTCAGATCTCAGGGGGAGCTTTGACAACATCAAATCTACTAGTCTTCTCTCTGCTTTGAGAAAGAGAAGACTTCCATAACTCTCTCACCCCCATCTCTGTAAAGGTTCTTCAAACTCCCTTCAAAAGTTTGTGCTTGTTTTTGAGCACCTTATCAAAAGCTCATTGGTGGCAAGACACCTGATCAAAAAATCTGATTTGGTTTTTGAGCACCTTATCAAAAGCACATTGGTGCCCAGGACACCTGATCAACTCATCCTGTAGTGGATTCCTACCTAGGGTGGTAGAAGAGTGGATGTACCCAAGTTTAGGGGAACCACTATAGCTCCTTGTGTCTTCTGGCTTGCTTGTCTTTATTTTTGTTTCTAGCTGTGATTGATCTGTGATTAGTTTCTTTTGATTTGTGATTAGATAGGTTCTGTATATTTGCTTCCCTGTTCACTCAGATTACAACAATTGTTGTAAAAAGTTTTTAAGCACCATACTCTATTCACCCCCCCCCCCCCCTCTAGAGTATATCAGATCTAGCTGCACTTTCAATTGGTATCAAAGGGAGGTTTGTTAAACATACCACATCTCAGTGGTTGCACAGGCTAACACCTGAATCCAAAGATTCCTAGTTAGATCTGTTTTCTTTTGATTTATTATTAGCTTATTTCTTCACAAATCATGGCCCAAAACAAAAATTATGCTAGCACCAGACCTCCAGTGTGCAATATGTCTAAGTTTGCACTTTGGAAAGCAAGGATTAGATTATACATGAATTCTATTGACGAGGACATTTTTAATTCAGTTTTGACAGTTTGTCCAAGACCTCCAGAGAACACAAGTACAAATGCTGTTCCACCTCCATCAGGAATAGATGCTGACATCAGGAAGTGGAAGGTTGCAGATGCAAAGGCTATGAACATCTTAGCCCATACCATGTCTGATGATATCTTCCAAAAGGTGGCTGAATGCAATTCATCAAAGGAAATCTGGGATAGGCTCTCTGAAATAATGTCAGGATCAGCTGATGAAAGAAAGGACAGGAGATCCCACCTCATATGTCAATATGAGAATTTCAAGAAGGGAGAAGTTGAATCAGTTGGAGATATGTATAATAGACTCAGTCTGATAGTCAGTGAACTCAGGACTCTGGATAAGGAGATCTCACTGACTGAACTTAATGATAAAATCCTAATGTGCTTCCCAAGCACTTGGGACTCAAGGATCTGGCCAATCAAGGATGCCAGAAGTTTGAATGAGATTACAACAGAAGCTCTCTTGGGCAAGCTCAAATCTTATGAGCTGCTTATTAAGAACAGAGAAGAAGAGCAGAAGGCTGCCTCACCAGCCACAAGGAAAGAAAAGACAATAGCTTTCAAAGCAACTGAAGATCAAACTGAAGACAAGGTCACAGGAAATGATGAGCTGCTCAGTCTATTGGCCAAAAGGTTCTACAAGATGGCCAGGAAGGACTTCAGAAGAAATCATACAAGGAGCATGATAAGCCAAGTATGACAAGTCAAATAATAAAGAAATTGTTTGCTTTGGTTGCAGGAAACCAGCACAGAAAGAAAACAGAAACCAGGGCATATTGTACCTGACTGTCCAGAAAACAAAAAAAGACAGAAGGACAAGAAGAAGAAGAAAGGAGAAAGACTTAAAGAAGAATGGCAATGGCAAACCCTCCTCAGCAAGAACAACACACAATAAGGGATTTGTTGCTGATCCTGGAGTGAGACTGAAGAGGATTCAGAAGCTTCATCCAGCTCCAGTGATGATGAAGATGATGCAGAAGAGAAGGAGTTCTGCATGATGGCAATCAATGCCTCTCAACATAATTCAGATGAAGAAGAGTTAGAGTCAGACTCAGAGACTCAACTTGAAGAGGACTAGGTAATTAGTTCATTTGATTTCAATTCAGAGGACTTTAAATCTGAGTTTAAAGCATTATGTTCAGACCTACTAAAATCTGAGAAGGAAATTATCTCTCTCAGAAATCAATTATCTGAACATAGTTCCTTAAAGTCAGAAAATCTCAAAGTCTCTCAGGAGTTGGAGTGTTGTAGGGAGCAGATAGCTTCACTGAAAGGTGAGCTATTAGAGGGCAAGAAGCTTGAAGAATCCCTTAATGGGAGAAGTATCAAGCTGATGGACATCACAAGCACAGTGAACTCCAGATTCAATAGTACACTGGGCTTGGGTGCTTCATCCAGCCAACCTATAGTTCTAACAACCCCAATCAAGTTCATTTCTGATAAAGGGAAGGGAGTTGTAGAGGTAGCTAGGAAGAATTCTGATCTGCCTAAGAAAACTAAGTTCCAGCAGAAATCGTCGAACGGAGCTCGACGATCGCCGAACACAGATCGACGATCTCAGGCAAAATTGTCGAACTCAGGTCGACGATCTATAATTCCTGAACTCTGCCACAGTCGACCGTCGAACGGAGCTTGACGATCTGACCCAAGATCGTCGAACACAGCTCCATGATCGTCGAACAGAGATCAGAGCTCTAGAAATTACTTCAAGGGCAAATCAAAATCCAATCCTAGGGGTCTTTCATCCCAAATCTTTAACCCTTATATTGAATGGATAATACCTCCAAGGAGATATCATCCTGAAGGATATAAGATTCAACCTGGGATGTCTTTTATTTCTGAGTTTAAAGGTTATCAACCTAGGCCCAAGGTAAATTGGGTCAAAAACAAATGAATTATTTTATGTGCAGGTGAAGACCTATCCAACATCAAACCAACAATGGTACTTGGATAGTGGGTGCTCCAAGCACATGACAGGAAATAAGGACAACCTCACATCCTTTAAAGCCAAGCTTGGACCCAAAGTTATTTGGTGATTCAAACTTTGGACAAACTAAAGGATATGGTGCAGTCCATTGGGACAGTGACATTCAAAGGTAGCCTATGGGGAAGGACTGAAGCACAATTTGATAAGTATCAGTCAGCTATGTGATGAAGGCTACCAGGTGACCTTCAGCAAAGTCTTATGCAAGATAAAGTCAGAGGACAACACAACTGTGTTGACAGGTAAAAGGAAAGGTAACATCTATTTAGTAGATTTTCTTTCAACATATGTAGACATTTGCCTGTTTAATTCTGTTTGTAGACCAAATGTTTTATGACATAAGAGACTAGGACATCTAAACCTTAGAACCATTGCTAGGCTATCCAAGGACAATCTTGTTAGAGGACTACCTTCTGGCCCCTACAAGAAGGAAGGACTCTGCAGGGCTTGTCAATTAGGCAAGCAAACTAAAAATAGTTTTAAGTCACTTAATAAGAGTGATTCACCTAAGATCTTGTATATGTTACACATGGATCTTTTTGGAACCATTACAGTACAAAGCCTAGGAGGGAAATCTTACACCTTAGTAGTTGTAGATGACTTCTCTAGATTCACATGGGTGTTCTTTCTGAGGAAGAAGTCTGATAACTTTAAGTGTTTGACAGAGTTTCTCAAATGCATACAGATTGAGTTCAATACTCACATTGCCCTGATCAGAAGTGATCATGGGACAGAGTTTGATTCTCTTCTTATGCAAGAGTTCTGTCAGAGTGAAGGGATCAGGCATACTTTCTCAGCTCCTAGAACTCCTCAACAAAATGGGGTAGCTAAAAGGAAAAATAGAACCCTTATTGAATCTGCCACCACATTGTTGTCAGATGCTCACCTTCCTCTATCCTTTTGGGCAGAGGCAGTGAACACCTCCAACTATGTGCTGAATAGAAGTTTGATACATAAACTAAAGGGAAAGACTCCCTATGAACTACTCAAAGGGAAGAAACCTAAAGTTGATTATTTTAGAATTTTTGGTTGTATCTGTTATATATATAATAATGACAAGAGATATTTAGCAAATTTCAAGATAAAGCTGATGAAGGAGTGTTTCTGGGATACTTCATGATGAGTAAGGCTTATAGGATTTTTAATAAATCAACTCTTAAATTGAAGAATCTGTTCACATATTATTTGATGAATCTAACATGTCTTCCAAGTAGAAGAACACTTTACCATAGAACCCTTGCATGTGTACATTCTCTTGTTGAAGATTTGAACAAGTTACAGGTTACTCAAAAGAGGAAAACAGTAAAGATGAAGAAAGCATTCAACATATTGAAGAGAAACAACTTGAAGAACCAGTTGTTGTACCACAAGAGGAAACAACAACATAAGTTGGTGAACAATCAAACACCCCTATTGATTTGTAACATCAAGAGACCATCCAATTTCCCAAGTAATTGGAGACATCTCAGCTGCTGTGCAAACCGAAATCAGGTCAACCAAAACCTGTTGCACACTTGCTTCCTATCTCAAATTGAACCTCAGTCCATTCAAGATGCAGAGCCAAGATCCACACTGGATCATTGCAATGCAAGAAGAGTTGCATCAATTTGAAAGGAACAAAGTTGGGAACTAGTGCCAAGCCTAAGGATCACTCCATTATTGGAACAAAGTGGTGTGTTCAGAAACAATTGGATTATCAAGGAGTAATTGTAAGGAACAAGGCAAGGCTAGTTGCTCATTGGTATTCTCAGAAGAAGGCATAGACTATGACCAGACTTTTGCACAGTTGCAAGATGGGAAGCCATCAGAATCTTTTTAGCTTATGCAAACACAAAGCTTCAAGGTATATCAAATGGATGTAAAAAGTGCATTTCTAAATGGAGACATCAAGAAGAGTTTATGTCAGACAACCTCAGGTTTTATCTCTCCAACCATCCTGATTATGTTTTTAGTTGAACAAGCATTATATGGTCTCAAGCAAGCTCCTAGAGCATGGTATGAGACCCTAGCATGCTTCCTTCTGAAAAATGGATTTATAAGGAGTATAGTAGACCAAAACTCTTTTCATTAGAACCCATAAGTCCCATACCCTACTAGTACGATTTATGTAGATGATATTATTTTTGGCTCTACTGCTTCAATTTGTGCTGAAGGTTTCAACCTAATGCATTCTAAATTTGAAATGAGTAGCATGGGTGAGCTATCCTTCTTTCTAGGATTGCAAGTCAAAACTAATGCTGAAGGCATCTTTATTTTTCAAACCAAGTATGTAAATGAATTGGTCAAGAATTTTGGTATGTCTGAAGCATCATGTATGAAAACACCCATGCCTACAATGCTGTATTGGATGCTGATGAATATGGGAAACCTGTTGATTAGACAACATATAGAGCAATGATTGGCTCCTTACTATACTTACAGCTAGTAGACCAGATATAATGTTTGTTATATGCATATGTGCTAGGTTCCAAGTAAGCCCTAGAGAGTCACACCTAACATTAGTAAAAGGATTCTCAGGTATGTTAAAAGTTGTCCAAATCTAGGTCTCTGGTATCCAAAAGATTCAGCATTTGAATTAACTGGATTTTCTGATGCTGATTATGCTGGTTGCAGAATTGACAGAAAAGCACCAGTGGAACTTGTCAGTTTCTTGTGACAGACTTGTCTCCTAGTTTTGTAAGAAAACAAAATCTGTGTCAACTTCAACTGCTGAAGCTGAATATATGGTTTCAGGCACATGTTGTTCACTAAATATTGTGGATTCAAAACCAACTTCTAGACTATGGCTACAACTTAGAGAAGTCTAAAATATTTTGTGATAACACAGTGCTATTTCTATAGCTCAAAATCCAGTCCTCCATATGTAGGACAAAACACATAGAAATTAGGCATCACTTTTAAGGGATAATGTTGAGAAGAATAAAATTGAACTTCAATATATCCCAACTGATTTGCAAAGGGGAGATATTTTCACCAAACCCTTGGATGAAAAGAAACACACCTTCTTCCTAAATCAGTTAGGAATGTTAGATGGAGGAAGTCTAAAATAATATCCAAGATTTTAAAAGTTTAAAAATTGACCAAGACTAGGCAAACATCTTGATTTTTCTAAGTGTCTAGAGTGTTTTTCTGGTCTCTGAACTGCGCTCGACGATTTTCCCCCAGATCGTCGAACGGATATCGACGATTTCTGAAATCATCGACCTGAGTTCAGCGCTTCTCAGATAGTCTGAACTCTCTCCTGGTCAACGATCGTCGAACGGCGCTCGATGATTTTGTTCTCTGAACTATCGTCGAACGGAGCTCGACGCTCTCCAATATCGTCGAACGGAGATCGATGATATTGAAGACCTTTCAGATTCCATTAGCAGCCCCGATCGTCGAATTGAGTTCAACGATCTTTCCTTTTCTGCGTCGAACCCTAATATAAAATTCATTTTTCGGCCGTCGTTCTCCTTTTGCGCTTTCAATCTCTCTGCGAAAATCTCTCTTTCCCTCCAAACATCTCTACACTTGGTCGTTTTGTTTGTTGATTTTTGCAGGTAACCATGGCCGTCTCTGTTGCTGTTCTTGCCACAATGAAATTCGATGTTGAATTTGATATTGACATGGAGTCCTTTAGCACCACTGATCAAGTTTTTCAAGATATTCTGGAACTTTTCAAGGAGCAGAAGCTTGTTTCTATCATGTCCACAAGAATTAAACTGGGTGCTGATGAGATTAAGGAGTGGGTCTATACTGCCCACAACCAGGACCAAAACACAGTAGTTGGTTCAATTTCTGGAACCCAGGTACCCTTGACTCCAGCTATTCTGACAGAAGTTTTTGAGTTAAGTTCTGGAAGAGATTCTGCTGATTTGTCTGGAGAGGAATTTTCGGATTTGCTTGCAAGAATGAGTCACTCTGATGCTAACCCTAGCAAGCTGCTGAAGAAGAACCTAGCTGTGGAATACAGGTTCTTAGCTGATGTAGTGGGAAGGGTTTTGTTGGCCAAGCATTCAGCACATGATACTATCTCTAGGTATCTGCTGTGCTTGATGGGAGCCATTGTGGATAAGAAGCAATTGAACTGGGGAGAGGTCTTCTTTGACCTGATTAAGAAGAAGATAAATAAGAACTTTGTGAATTTTGGGAGGATCCTAGGCCTCTTTCTTCAGAACAGATGCCCTACCCTGTTAGTATCTTCTGGGATACATATTAATGCATCTAAGAGGTTGTCCTGTGCCCTCTTTGGCAAATGGTACAGGCAGATAACCAAGCCCAGCAGGCCCTCTGCAAGCACAACTTTAGGCACCAGGACTGTAACAGTCACTTCCCCTCAAGTCTCTGCCCCTGCAGATGACTTGCCTGCTGCTGCTTCCCCTCCAGTCACCTCCACCATTCAGACTCCATCCACTATCATCATCTCTAGCCCATCTCCAACATCAATACCATCTCCAATTCCAACTCTACTAATCACAGAAGAAATATTCCATTCATTACATCACTACCCTCCACCAGACATTGCCACATCATCCACCATTCTCTCATTCAAACTTTTAGATGATTCCTTCATGGATGATTCACCCTCATCTCCTCCTAAGCTACCCTCCTCATCTACATCTTACCAACAACTTCTGCAAGACATTTATTGATCAACCCACCTTCACACCCTCTATCTCCATACCACTGTCTGTCATCTCCACAATACCCATCACCACAACCTTACCCACTTTTACCATCCACCAGCTCTTCACTTTTACCATCCATACCTGTTGCTCCACCTCCCTCCCTCTCACTCTGCTCAAGTCTCTCTTAGACTCCAGCCCCACAAGTTATATGAACTGCTAGCCCCCAGGCATCACTTCTATTGGAGAACTCCTTGGCTCCACTGCTGCAACTTTTGCCAGAGGCTATACTCTCTATTTCCTCAGGCAATCTCTTTACAGTGTGCCTTGATCCAACATTCTCTGAATAGGCAGGGGGAGATGCCTATAAGTGGTGAGATTGCCTGCTGCTGCTATTTCCAGCTCCTGCTGCTGCTATTGCTGTTACCCCAACTCTCTAGTTCCTCCTCCAGTTGCTGTCTTTTTAGTAGACCTCAGGTCTCTCTGCTCTCAGTGTTTGATTCAGTTTACCTTCAGAGAAAGTTGCAGTCCACCATCAGAGGATCTCCAAGGCCATTGTGCCCTTCTCAGCTGTGATTCCCTATGCTCCTATATATCCTCCATATATACTGCTGAGCCTTATGGTTCCAGTGATGCTGCTGCAGCTGAAAATATTGTTGCTGAATTTGTTGCTGCTGTTGTTTCCAGTTCCTGAGGATATGCAGACAGAGGCATATGTCTGCTAGTGATGTTAGTGTTTCTGAAACTATTTTTATCTGAATATGTTGCTACTCCAGCTCTGCTGTCATTACTGACGCACCCCCTGCTAATGTTGAAACTATTCCTGAAAATACTGAAACCTGATGTTTTTTGTACATGAAACCTGTGTCTGTTGTTAACTGCCTTCACTTCTGAGTGCTATATCATCACCACCACCATCTGCTCCAGCCCAACTCCAGAAAGATTATTTGAAAAAGATTGATCTTTATATGATGAGCAAAGATCTGAAAGTGATGAATTTAGGACTGATTCTGATGATTCTTCTCACCTAGCCAGGAAAAGAAAGGCAAGGGCAAAGTATGAAAAGGGTACCTCCAGCCAAAGTCAAAGACACCTCCTTATTACTCCCTCTCTACTGCCCATTTCTGCAGTATTCAAGAACCAACTAAAAGCCATGAAGAAGAAGAGGAAGTATGAGAAAGGATCCTGTTTCATCATCCTCATCCTCTCCACCACCTCCTCCTGATGAGGTGCAGGTGGAAGGCTACTCAACTTATGATTAGCCAACCCCCTATCAGCCTCTGCAAGATCTCATTATATGGGGAACCCAGTCCTTCTCAATCTAGAAGAGGAATTACGAGGAAGCCAAAGGGAATTTCAAGTCTACTCCAAAGGCTATTCTAGACCCATACTCTAGGGAAGGACAAGCTTCATCATATACAAGGCTATCAGCCCTTTTCCATATAAGTTAAAAGAAGTATTTCTACAGATTCAGATATATACCATCTAACAGAGAGCCTCCACTTGGATCCAGAGAATCCTATGGCTGGACTTCCAGGATGAAAGAGCTAGCTGCCCTGGTCAAATTAAGAAAGTTAAAGAGCAAGGCAGATTCCTCCAACATTAACTTTGAACAAGAAAGAAAGAACTGAAAAGATATGCCAGCAAATTCTTTGATTCTGATAGATATATCCTCTCTAGCTGTGGTACCAAGGCCCAAACAACAAACTTCCTAGGTGCAGCAGGCAATCAAAGAAGAAGCCTTCTTAATAGAGAAATCAAAATTATAAAGAGAAAAGAGAAAGAATAATTATGTAAGGTGAAAATTATTCTGATTTTTATTTCTGTCTGGGATAATATATCTGTGATTCTGCTTGTTGATTGTTTTTCTGCTGTGTATGTTGTTTTTAATTTTTCCAAGTTCTGTAAATAGTAATCCTAACCCAAATAGGGGGAGATTATTGGAACACCCTATTACTAATTTGGGTCAGGATCACTATGTCTCTAGGAAACCTGTTTTTGACCTCCTGTATAGATCTAAAGGTCAACTAGAATTGAGTCTAAGGGTTAGTAGTTAGGATTGGAAGCTGCCCTCAAGACCAAGGATTTTCAGTTTGGAGACTAAGTCATATCGTCGAGCTCAGTACGACGAATCGTCGAACTCCAATCGACGATCGTCTAACTCAACTTCGACGGATCGTCGAACTCCATTCGACGATCGCTGAGCTCAACTTCAACAAATCGTCGAACTCCATTCGACGATCTATGAGCTCAGTTCGATGATCTTGACTCCAGTTTTGATTCTCTATCTCTGAGCTCAATTCGACGATAGTTGAGCTCAGATCGACGATCTCTGTTGCTGACTAAGTCCAAATCGCTGAGCTCAGTTCAACGATAGTGGAGCTCAGTTCGACGTTTTTCTGAAGAGTTGAATGATTTTCAAGATTCAAATTCAGAACAGTTAAGGAGTTTTTCTCAGCAATTAATTCAGAAGATTTTGTAGTCGTTTTCATTTATTTCTGGACCAAGTTTCAAGGGATTATCAAGGAATGTTTCTTTGGACTTTCCCCCAGAAGACAAAGGCAATTAAGATGTAATTAATGTCAGGCCAACGGCTATTCTTGACAGAGGATCAGTTTCTATTCAGAACCAGGGAATAAAACTCAAGATTTTTGAATTCCAGAAAGCAATTAACAAGAAGAAGAACAAATTATTCTCTGCTATAAACATTCTCTAGACAACATCTTTCTCAACACCAACTGTTCACAAGAGAAAAAGAGAAAGAGCTGTAGACATTCTCTGTCTAAAAGAATTCATACAAGAACACACACCAAAGGAGATCAACAAATCTGAAATCTTCAGATCCCCTTTAATTCAAGTGTTCAAGGCCAACATCTTTCAAGACTCCAGACACCTAACATTTCAGCTGTTGCTGAAATCATCATTTGCTGGAGATCAACTTCTGAAGGCCTATCACCCTACAGCAAAGCTTCATTTCCTGAACATCTCAAGATCTCAGGGGGAGCTTTGACAACATCAAATCCACATAGTCTTCTCAGCTGCTTTGAGAAAGAGAAGAATTCCATAACTCTCTCATCCCCATCTCTGTAAAGGGTTCTTCAAACTCCCTTCAAAAGTTTGTGATTGGTTTTTGAGCACCTTATCAAAAGATCATTGGCGGCAAGACACCTGATCAAAAAATCTGATTTGGTTTTTGAGCACCTTATCAAAAGCTCATTGGTGCCCAGGACACCTGATCAACTCATCCTGCAGTGGATTCCTACCTAGGGTGGTAGAAGAGTGGATGTACCCAAGTTTAGGGGAACCACTATAGCTCCTTGTGTCTTCTGGCTTGCTTGTCTTTATTTTTGTTTCTGGTTGTGATTGATCTGTGATTAGTTTCTTTTGATTTGTGATTAGATAGGTTCTGTACTATTTGCTTCCCCATTCACTCAAATTACAACAATTGTTGTAAAAAATTTTTAAGCACCATACTCTATTCACCCCCCTCTAGAGTATATCAGATCTAGCTGCACTTTCAGATTTGCTGCCTTAAAAAGAAAAAGGAATTACACCTATTCACCCCCCCCCCCTCTAGGTGGTTAGGCACTAATTCTTTCAAGTGGTATCAGAGCCAGGTTACTCAAAGTTAGACTTAACAGTCTGAGTGAGATCTATAAGGCAGATTTAAGATCAAGAAGATGGGTTCAGGAGAGAACCATAAGGAACTAGGTTCTATGAAATTACCCATATGCAGGAAGGAGATATTTGGAATCTGGAAAGAAAGGGTCAGGCTGTTTATGGAGGCATCAGATCCTAGAATCTACATAACAGTTAAAGAAGGACCATATATACCTATGAAGATTTTTGTTTTTGATGCCAACCAAAGAATTCCCAAGGATTTTTCAGAGATGACCAAGAATGAGATCATCTTGGCAACTATGGATAAAAGAGCCCAGAATATCATAGTAAGTGTCATTGATGATGTAACATTCCAGAATCTTATTCACTGCAAGAACTCCAAGGAAATATGTGATACTTTGATAGTCTACGTGGAGGTTTCTGAAGAAGTCAGACAAGATAAGAAGTCTATGCTGAACCAGGAATATGAAAGTTTCAGACAAGGAAAGTCTGATAGTATAACTGAGTATTATAAAAAGTTCTATAGAATAGTAAATGAGTTAATATCCTATGGAAGAATCTTCAGTACTTGTGAACTGAATGATAAATTCCTAAGATCCTTGACAAAGGATTGAGACACTGAGATTTGTGTCATTAGGGAAGTGGCCAAACTTGTAGATATCTCTCCTCCCACCTTGTTTGGAAAATTGCTATCATATGAGATGCAGCTGATGGCTAGGAAAGAGGAAGAGAAAAGTGCAAAAGGAGAGCATAGATAAAAGTCTGTGGCCTTCAAGGTTGAAGCCACTAGGAAGAATAGGAGGATGTCTCCATCACCTCCTAAGATTGTTGCTGAAATTGCTTCAGATAATTCAGACAACCAAAGTTCAGACAGCAGTAAATCAGATGAAGACTTTGCTGCCTTCACAAGACAGTTTCAGAGATTCCTGAAGAAGAAGCAGTGGAAGTCTAAGCCTTCCACATCTCAGCCTAAGGATGATTATTATCAAAAGAGGAAGTCATCCAGGAAGGATAAGAGCAGGTCTAAGCCAAGCAAATCTATAACATCAAAGATAGTTTGCTACTGCTGTAATAGGCCTGGACATGTTGTGGCTGAGTGTCCAGATAAAAGAAAAGAGTCTGCTGATAAAAAGAAGATTCAACACCAGAGCAAGAAGGAGAAATCCTTTGTTGCTAAGAAGGAGAAGAGCTTGACAGACCAATCATCTTCAGAGTCAGAATCTGAAGCTGAGGCATACATTGGTCTATATGCAGCAGATGAAGAAGATGAGTTTCTGCAAGTGCTGAACTCTATCTATGAATAAGAAGACCATCAATGCAAGGGACTGATGGCTGTGTCAGAAGAAGATAAGTGTCATGATAACCCTGGTCCAAGTAAGGTACAATGTTTTTCTAGAAATTCAGATTGTAGTACTGGGTCAGAGACAGCAACATCTACATCAAGTGATGTGGATGGGTCTGAGTCTGAAGGTGATATTCATCAGCTGATAGATGAATATGGAAACTTGTTGCAGGTACTAAAGAAAAGCAAAAACCTGGTCAAAACTCTGGCTAAGGAAATTGCAGATCTTAAGATGGCTGCATCTGATTCAGAGAAGTTGCTGGATCAGAAGTTGAATGAGATAGCTAGACTGAAAAACATTACTGTTATTCAGATGGGTACTATAACATTCAAAAATGATCAGATTAAAAATCTGGAGAATAGGTTTCAGAAAGAGAAGGAGATTGTGGCTAGTTTTTCTAAGCCAAAATCTGTATTACCCTTGATTGATGAGTTTGTGTCACAAAAGGGTAAGGCAGGAATAGGCTTTAAGAGAACAGCTTGGGCTGTTAAGTCCAATAAGAAAGGCAAAGCCCCGCACAAAACAATAAACATGCTGTAAACAATACTGCTAAAGTTATACCTAAACAAAGGTATAATACGTTTGAGTGCTGGTGTTGTGGTAAGATAGGCCACTTTGCCTTACACTATTGGCACAATTCTAGTGTCAAGGAGAGTAGAAGTCTGCCTGTTAGAAAAGCTGCAGGCAGATTTGTTAAGTTTCAGGCTAACTTGAACCAAGGACCCAAAAGTTATTTGGGTTTTAAGGTTAGGTAATCTGTGTTGCAGGTGAGTCCAAGTTGCCATGCCCCTATATGGTACTTGGAGAGTGGCTGTTCCAGGCATATGACTGGAACTACGGGATTTCTGAAGGACTACTCACCTATGCTGAATGGACCTAAAGTAATATTTGGTGGTTCTGAGAAGGGAGTCATCAAAGGATTTTGTAACATCTCTACCAACTCAATCACTATCACTCAAGTGGCCTATATGAAAGGTTTGAAACATAACCTAATTAGCATAAGCCAGATGAGTGATTTAGGTTATGACATTTCATTTGTCAAGAATGGTTGTCATATCAAAAGGTCAAGTGATCAAAAGGTCATATTGACAGGATATAGAAAAAGAAATGTGTACTGTCTTGACTTTGTGTGTGAGGATAATGTTTCTCCTATTTGTCTTGTAGCTGATGAGAGAGTCTCTCATTGTGTTAAATGGCACAAGAGGCTGACCCATCTTAACTACAAGACTATTGGCCAACTCTTTAGCAAAGAGTTAGTGAGGAATGGTCCTCAAGTTAAGTGTATAAAGGATGGGATATGCTCAGCTTGTCAAAAAGGCAAGCAGACCAAATCCTCCTTTCATAGCCTTGAAAACAAGGATTCAGTGAGGTGTCTATACCTCTTGCATATGGATCTATTTGGTCCTATGCCAGTTCATAATCTAGGTAGGAAGGTCTACACTTTTGTGGTGGTAGATGATTATTCTAGATATTCATGGGTGTTCTTTCTGAGACAAAAATCTGAAACCCCAAGTGTTTTATATAATTTTGTCAAACAAATTCAGAATGAGCTGGACAGTACAGTGGTCAAAATCAGAAGTGACCATGGCACTGAATTTCAATCCGAGAGTATGACAAGACTGTGTGAAGAATTTGGGATTTTTCAAGAATTTTCCTCACCTAGAACACCACAGCAAAATGGTATTGCTGAAAGGAAGAATAGAACACTGATTGAGGCTGGTAGAACTCTATTGAGTGACACTTCTCTCCCAGAATATTTCTGGGCTGAGGCAGTAAACACTGCATGTCATGTGATCAATAGGGCTTCTATCACCAAAAGCCATAAAAAGACTCCCTATGAGATTATGAAGGGCAGAAAACCAAACTTATCCTATTTTAGGATCTTTGGTTGCAAGTGTTATGTCCTTAACAATGGAAAGTCTTATCTAACTTAGTTTGCTGTCAAATCCCAAGATGGGATATTTGTTGGGTACAACAACAATAGTAAGGTTTATAGGGTCTACAACTTGATTACTCAAGTTGTAGAAGAGTCCGTACATGTTGTCTTTGATGAAACAAGACTGATTAACTGTGAGTTGCCAAGTAGTGCTTGCAGTTCTACAGGTTTAAATGAGAGAATGGACAAGCTTACCATTACAGAAGATTCAACTGCAAATCAAGAAGTGGAAAATGGTGCATGCTGTCCAGGGGGAGTACAAGACTCTCCAGATGCTGATGAAAACCAAGAGGTGCAGCTTAGTGAAGAGGCTGGAGGTGTTTAACCTGAAAACAGACTACCTCTAGCTAATAGACACTTAAAGGATCATCCAGCAAATCAGATAATTGGTGATCCAAGACAAGGAGTACAAACAAGGAGCAGGAATCTGAACACAGTTCTTTGCTCTGGTTTCTTATCACAAGTAGAACCCAAGAAATTTGAAGAAGCTGTTCTAGACCCACATTGGATTGATGTCATGCAAGAGGAGCTGAATCAGTTCAGAAGGTGCAGGGTCTAGAAATTAGTTCCTAAACGAAAAGACTACAACATCATTAGAACAAAGTGGATCTTTAGGAACAAACTGGATCAGAATAGGATCATTGTGAAGAATAAATCAAGACTTGTTGCAAAAGGATACAGGCAGGAAAAGGGTATTGATTTTGATCAAACCTTTGCCCCAATAGCAAGACTGGAAGCAATTAGGATGTTCCTTGCTTATGCAGCATATCAAGGCTTTAAGGTATTCCAAATGTATATAAAATCAGCACTCCTAAATGGAAATCTAAAAGAAGAAGTCTATGTATAGCAGCCCTCAGGTTTAGTTGATTCTCTCAAACCTGATTATGTTTATAGACTTAGGAAAGCTTTATATGGGTTAAAGCAAGCCTCAAGTTCTTGGTATGAAACCCTGTCTACTTTCCTCATTGAGAACAAATTCTCAAGGGGGAAAATAGACAAGACTCTATTCCTTAGGGAATCTAAAGGAAAGATTATCCTAGTCCAAATATATGTTGGTGACATAATATTTGGGTCTACAAAAAGTAACTTTTGTAGAAAGTTTGCAAAACTTATGCAAGGGAAATTTGAAATGAGCAGTATGGGAGAAAATTTAACACTTCTTGGGTCTCCAATTAAGACAGACTGAAGATGGCTTGTCCATATCACAATTTAAGTTCACCCTGCAGTTAATTAAGAAGTATGGTATGGAATCATCCACAACCATGAGGACTCCAATGGGGACAAGTGTATCTCTTAGCAAAGATGATGCAGGGAAACCTGTAGATGAAACTTTGTATAGAGGTATAGTTGGCTCTCTACTATATCTGACTGCTAGTAGACCAGATATCATGTATGCTACATGTGTCTGTGTTAGGTACCAATCCTGCCTTAAAGAATCTCATCTGATTGTTATCAAAAGGATTTTGAGATATCTTAAGGGCACACCTAATCTAGGCCTTTGGTACCCTAGGAATGGAGATTTTCTACTTACAGGCTATTCAGATGCACACTTTGCAGGTTGCAAGAAGATATAAAAAGCACTACATGCACCTGTCAATTTCTGGGAGGAAGACTATTGTCTTGGAGCAGTAAGAAGCAGACTAGTGTGGCAATTTCCATAGCTGAGTCTGAATATGTGGCAGCAGGAAGTTGCTGTGCATAGCTGTTGTGGATTCAGCACCAGCTAGAAGACTATGGTATTCAGGTAAGTAGAACACCTTTGCTTTGTGATTCTACAAGTGCAATTTCTATAGCTAATAATCCTGTTTCATAAGCATATAGAAATTAGATACCATTTTCTTAGAGAACATGTAGAGAAAGAGGACATCTCACTAGAATATGTTAAAACAGATAATCAAATTATAGATATATTTACAAAGCCCCTAGATGAAACTAAATTCAATAAGTTTAAAATTGAATTAGGAATGCTGAACATAGATTAGTTTCACAAAATTGGCTAAGTAAAATTGTGTCGACACAAGGAGTTGTCTGTGTCGACACATAGGAGTGGTGTCGACATACCAGAGAAATGATATCGACACATCTAGAAAATTGGTGTCGACACTTCAGAGAAGTAGTGTCGACACATCCAGGAGTGGTGTCGACACATCCAGAGTTGGTGTCGACACTTAGGATCGACACAGATTTCGTCTAGTGGAGAATCGACAGATCGTCAAGCGCAAAGGAACAAGTGTCGACACATAGAAGTCAACACTTATGTCGAGACATTAGCAGTCTATGTCGACACATTTCAACAGTGTCGACATATTAAGAGAATTTTGACATGCCTTTTCACCTTCATTTTTAGAAAGGTATAAATAGGTCAACAACATTGTCTGTCGACACACTCTCCATAGTTTCGAGACCAAAACTTTGTGTCGACAAATTCTCTCATCTAAATTCAAGATTTCCCTCAACCCTAATGACGCCCAAGCTTGAAGACAATGTTAATGAAGGATACGAACTGGTTCGGAACGCATTTAATGGAGCGGAATCAGAAATTACAGGAGTAATAACCCTAATTGCTGAGAATGGGTTGGAGTTTCTAGTATCAGAACCAACAAAGATTTGGAAGAAGGAAATACTAGAATTCTTTGGTGCTGCTTCCCTAGATCAAACTGGACTTAAAATTAGATCCACAGTCCATGGAGTAAAGGTGAAAATCACCCAGAAGAGTTTAAGGAAAGTTCTTCACCTGCCAAGAACACAAGAAGAAGTAGATGTACTCGCATCTAAGCTAAGAGAAGCACTTCAATGGTGTGGACTGGATTCCACCATGAAGATTGGCTCAACAATGAACAGAAAAGGAATGAATCAGCAAGGGAAATTTCTTTCAGAAATAGTTGACAAAGTGATTCTTTGTAAACCAGGGGGCATGATAGGATTTCTGCCTATATGTTCAGCCTGATGACCAGGATCATCTACACACTAAATACTAATTGGTCAGCAGTAATATTTGAGAAGATTAAGGAAAGTATGAAGAAGCCAAATCTGGGAAGAATTGTGAGCTTGTATTTAGCTGCAATAATACTAGAAGTAATGGATCAGTCAGCTGGGACTAAGATTAATCACATGAGAAGGATGGACATCAGGATTATATCCAAATGGGATAGGGTTCTATCTAAGGATATGCCTGAGGAAGAAAGGCAAGAGATTCATGAACAATCTACAGCACAAGAAACTCCTGCACAAGTTGTTCCAAATAGTGTACAGGTGCAGGGGGAGCCTCAACTTGTGGAAGAGCCAACCCACTTGGATAGTGAAATGGCTACACAAACAATTTTTGAGGTAATTCAAGAGGTTAACCAATCTATTCTCATTGATAAAGATGAAACACTAACTGACTCTTTGATTGATGTTGACCAGCCAACTCAATATACCAGTCAATCACAAGATGTTATCATGGAAGATACATCTGCTGCTGCTGATGCTCCAGAGATAAGAGTATCTCCAGTTCATATTCCACAAGAGTTTACCCTAGATGAGTTATTTACTGCTATGGAGCAAGAGACTCAGGGGAAGACAGAAAGAACTGGGGGAGAACAAACTGAATTTGTAGGGGAGAAAACTGATGTTGAGGGGGAGCAAGCTAACCTTGAGGGAGAGCAAGTAGGACCTCCGGGGGAGAAAGCAAGAGTTGAGGAGGAGCAAAGGACTCAGGCGGAGCTACCTAAGACTACACAGGAATTGCCTCCTAGTCCAAAGGATAGAGTAAATATAGTCAGTACCTCAGATTCTGAGAATGAAGAAGATACAAGAGCTAAGAAGAGGAAGCTAATGGTCCTCAAAAGGAGAAGCCAAAGCTACAAGAAGGCATTACAAACTGCTGCTCCACAATCTGCCCCAACAGCTGATTATAGCTCCTTATTAGTCTCTCTACAAGTAAAGCTAGATGAACAAAGAATTGTCATGGAGAAGTACATGGATGAGACTCATAAAGATCTGCAACTCTCCTTGGCTACAGATATTAAATCAATAAGATTTGAAGTTAATCAGCTTAAGAGAGAAATGACTGATTGTTTCCACAAGGGTGGAAATGCTGTGGTCTTTCTAGCCACACATCAAGAAAAGATCAAGACACAAGTTGATGATATAGCTCTTAAGCAAGGCTATGTTCTAGAGAATCAACTTAGAATGAATGATAATTTAACTGAATCACATAATGTGATTGTAACTGAAATGAAGACTATTGCTGCTGCCCAGACTGAGGCCAGGACTACTGTCAAGGCAGAGTTTGACAAGCAATTACAAGAAGGAATAGCTGCTGTAAAAACTGCTATTGAGCAATCTCAAAAGACTATTTCTGCACAGCTATTAAAGTTAAAATCTTTCTATAAAGATGGTGTTAATTATGTGGATGAACAAGTCAGAGTTTAGAAAAATGATCTCAGAGATCATGTTGCAAGAGAAGTCATAAAGGGGTAGAGAGTATTAGTCAAAGCTGGTTCTGATCATGCTAAATGGATATCTAATAGCATCAGAGCCACACTTGGATATCCACCCCTCTGTGATGATGACAATGTGGCTGAGTCAGGTATCCACCCTGCTTATTTTGGAGGTGAGCAAGCTGAAGTTGCTCAAGTTATTTATCCTCCAGCAGATTTTGAGATGATTCATCAAGAAGTACAGTCCATGTACAACCCTCCAGAAGGTGCTCAAAATATTATCCTTGAGAAAGTAGACAAGCCAGTGTTAGAGGCAGTTTTGAAGGAGCAAGAAGCTCTATTGTCTAAGAAGAGATTCAGAGAACAGGCAGAATTGAAGCCTGATTTTAAGCAGTGGAGTCCAATCTCCAGGAACATTATACTGACTGCTTGGAAAGCTGTAAAGGATAAGACCCATGATAGGGGCAAATGGTACTCTGCACAAGAGTGGCAAAAGTATGAAGCAAGGCAGGAAGCCATTGTTCAATATAGAAGAAAGGCAAAACTTGGGAAGCTACCTCCTAATGCTCAGGAGCCTAGCAAATATTTCCCTATGCCTTTTCATTATTTTGAAAGACAAAGAATCAGGGCTGAAGAGCAAAAGATGAAAGATATAAAGGGCAAGAAGCCAGCTGATGACACTGATGCTCTTGTACAAGCCAAGATCAAATCAGGCAAAGGAATTCTCATCAAGGAGCCAGAGCAGCCTTATAATAGATTTACTTGATTTTATAACATTGTAAACCTTAGTGTTTAAAATCTATGTAAACTTTTATTAAAGAAACTTTTGAAGTTGAAGCAAAACATGATTAATGCTTATTCTGTTAGCATTATTATTCTGTGATGATTGTTTATATATGTTTTGTTTAGTAGTTACCCTGCCATATAATGTTTTTATACATCATAATGTGTATTTGTTATGTATGGTGTATATCATTAACTAAGGGTTATGACTTCTCCAAATAGGGGGAGATTGTTGGGTACATTGGAAAATGTGTACCAGATTTGAAGAAGCCTCACCCTACTCAATGATATGCATCAAGGTGTATTTGATGTGTTTTGAGTTTATATGTGCAGGTTAAGTAAATGCAGGAATGCAGAAAAATTTCTAAGTCCATGTGTCGACACCAGGGGAAGCTGTGTCGACACTTATGAAGGCTTGTGTCGACACTGGAGAAAAGCTGTGTCGACACTTGGAGTTAATTCTGTCGACACTTGGAAAGGCTATGTCGACACCAGAAGAGACTGTGTCGACATACAGAGGCAGTGTCGACACACTGTGAAGCATTGTTGACATCAACTGGGTCGACACCAAGAGGCAGTGTCAACATATAGGAGTACTTAGTTGACATCAACTGTGTCGACACCAAGAGACAGTGTCGACACACAAGAATACTTAGTCGACATCAACTGTGTCGACACCAAGAGGCAGTGTCGACATACTGAAGACTTTGTCAACACACAGCAGAGTTTCAACAAAGTTAAAGAGTAGAAGTATTTGTGTCGACACACAGAGGTAGTGTCGACACACAGAAGATCTTGTCGACATCAAATGTGTCGACACAAAGGAGATGTGTCGACACATGACAGAATTTCAACAAAGTAAATTTGTATGAAGAAAAGAAGTGACTGTGTCGACACCACAAAGGCTTGTGTCGACACATTCTATAGAAGCTGTGTCGAGAAGGAGTATCAACAACAAAGGAGATGTGTCGACACCACCAAGGCTTGTGTCGACACTTAGTCCACTTGTGTCGACACTTAGTCTACTTGTGTCGACACATGATGAAGTTTAGTCTCGACACTTTCAGACAGAGACAGTATTTCAAGAAGTGACTGGATGACTTGACAGCTGCCATTTCCAACCGGTCTACTGCAACTGTCAGAGCTGTCAGAAGTTTGTTAGGAACCGGATCAGCCGGTTACCATGGAGGAAGACTATATAAAGGCTTTCTCCTTCAACAGATAAAATCAACAAACAGAAACAACAGAAGGGTTGAAACATACACAACTAACAACACACAAAGAAGAAGACCTTCGACAGAAGATCTAAGTAGTTGGAGAGAGAGAGCTCCATCTAAGAAGAGCAGTTGCTGAACCAGGCTGCCAAGAATTATTCAGATTCAGATCTGAATATCAAGATAGAAGCTGATTGAAGATAAACTTCACAGGAGATTCAACCCTACTGAGTTCAGATTCAAGAAGCTTTGAAGAAAGGTAAGAGAGGTTGTTCTCTGCCATCAGTTTCTTCCAAGAACTGATCAAGAAACCATCCATCCCTTCTCTCTCTATCTGGGTGGTGGTTAATTACTTTGTTAAATCAAATTTTCTGTAGGATCTATTCTAGATCTGAGTTGTAAGCCTGTTTTATAAAGGCTGAGTGTAGGAGATTATTTTCTCTGAGTGGTAGAGCTGTGAGCCTGAGTTGTAGGAGATTGTGATCTCTGAGTGTAGGCCTTGTTGAAGGCTGAGGTAGGGCAGTTTGCCTGAGCTGTAGGAGTGTGGACTCACTCTGAGTTGTAGGAGCCTTGTTGGGTTCTGAGCTGTAAGATCTGAGGATCTGAGGTGAAGAGAAGAAGTTAGGCCGAATCTAGCACACTGCTAGATAGGCGAAGGGGGAAAGTGGATGTACCCAGACCTTGGGGAACCACTATAAAAATCTGTGTGCACTCTATATTGTGGTAATTCTGTGAATCTGTGCTGTGTTAGTTGTAGAATTTGCAGTTTCTTATTAAATAACTGAATAGATTTGCTGCCTTAAAAAGAAAAAGGAATTACACCTATTCACCCCCCCCCCCTCTAGGTGGTTAGGCACTAATTATTTCAGTGTATATTAAAAACTTTGATTTATTTTTATAGCGGATTTAAAGTTAGTGATATATATATATATATATAAAGAAAAATCACAGCACACAAATAAAGAAAGAAAAATAATCACAGATGACACAAGGAATTTTATAGTACTTCCCCAATAAATCTGGGTACATCTACTCTTCTACCACCTTGGTAGGAATCCACTACAGGTTTTTGACCAGGTGCCCTGCCACAAGAAGATCTATTTTCTAAGGGAGATTGAGCAACCCTTTGAGCTTTTGATCAGGTGCCCAAAAACCAAGCTTAAGTTTTTTGATCAGGTGACTTAGGAACCAAGAGGTTAACTTTTGAAGGGAGTTATAACCCTGTACATAGTTTAGGAAGTAAACTAAAAGTTGATGTTGTCTTCTCTTTCAAATATCTCTGAGAAGGCTAAGTGGATTGATGATGCCAAAATCTCCCCCTGATTTGAGTAAAGATATGAGATCAGGAGGGGAGACTTTTCTTCAGGGTGTATGCCTTCAAGAATATTGTTCCTCTCCAATAGAAATTTCAGACTGATATTAAATTGGTTCTCTTGGTGAGTCAGAAGCAGAATAAAGGTATCTTTGTGTCACTAAGTCAGTCTTGTATAAGTGTGTAACCCCTTGAAGTGGCAATAATCTGAATATATATTTTCTGAGGAGAATTCAAACATTTGAATTAAATCCATTCTGAAACATTTGAGGAATCTCTGAGAATTATAACTGCCCTTGGGAATTAATTAGAATTAAACTCTGTGATAATCCATATTTAATGATGCGAGAAAAACGACAATATTCATTGTGAATGTTTCAGCATAAAATATCAGAGTGTAACTGAAATTAAGCCTTTTAAAAAATCATTCTGCCTCTGAATATAAAACTGCCTGAACACTGCAAAGAAATTCGTCAAAATGAGCCTGGAAATCATCGAACTGCGCCTGGAGTTCGTCGAGCTGAGCCTGGAGTTCGTCGAGCTGAGATTCTGAGTTGTGATCGCCGTTCGTCGAACGGAGCCCAGATTTCGTCGAGCAAAACTCAGAGTTATAACTCTAAGTTCGTCGAACTGAGCTCGGCATTCATCGAACAGAGTTCAGCTTTCATCAAACGAAATTCTGTGTACGTCAAACTGCACTTCTCTGGAATTTTTTTGAAGTAACAACCCTGAAAAAATAACTGATGACCCTAAGTCTATACAAGTTGGGTCAATCTAATCATCCTAAACAAATAATAGTGATCCTAGCCCAAATTAGTAACAGGGTTCCAACAGACATGTGGTCAATTTATGATCAAATCAAGCTCAGTCTTGCACCGAAAAGCGTGCGTACACTAATTATGACACGACATCCCAACTTTGACGAGACCCCGATGACTTGGATCTATTTTGACTTTGACCAGCATGAGGGACCCACCCTAGGGTTGAATTTTGTCAAACCCCCATAAAAGCTCATTTTTTGGAATTTTTCTAAAGAGTAGTGCATCTCCTCTTCATGAGTTGCTTAGGCCCTACCCCTTCACCCTTGGGCCACTAAAATCAGCCATCAATGGGTTGATAGATGGGACATGGGCCAAGGTGAGGCCTAATCCCTCTTTTCCTTCATCTTCCTCACTCCCAAAGCCCAAGCCCATCCTTCCCCTCCCCTTGATGACTGACATCTGGCAATCTAGGGTGCCATGAGGGAGGCCAGTTGTCTAGTACAATTAGAGGAGGAGAAACCACCTCCTCCTATTATTTTAATCCCATATCGGGGAAGTGAAGGGGGAGGTCACCCCCTCAGGTTATATAAACTCATGCCCTCTCGCTCTCCTCCTCACTCACCTCAGATAAGCTTAAACCCCACTTGCCGAAACCTTGGGTCGCCGAAAAACCCGGATCGAGAAAATCGCCACCTATTTCCTCCACCACCTTTAATGGAGGCTCAGCCATGGCCTTCCCAAGTTCCTCCATGTTGCAGGTTGGAGACCGCGCGGTCTGTTGCTGTTCGGAGATCGGGTGGTCTGGCAGTTTCTCCTAGTCGGCCTGTGTGTCGTGCTGTTGCTGCTTGGTATCCCAGCGGGCAGGTGGCTTGTCTCAGGCGACTAGGAGACTGGGCGGTCTAGCGGTCTCCTGTGGCGGATTGATCTCTCCTCCTGTTGGTAGTCGGGCGGTTAGCCGGTTAGTCTAACCGCACGGCTTGTCCGGTTTGTCTTTTGTAAAGCCGCATACACTTGTAAATTTTTAGTCCCACATTGATTATTTGTAATCTCTCTCATCTCCTCCATTCTATAAAAGGGAGGTTATATCATTGTAATTGATACCTTTTTGGATAATAAAGTTTACATTACTCCATTTTTCGGCCTGTTATTTTCTGTTCGCACATGGTATCAGAGGACTCGGTTCTTTCCTCCTGATTGTGTGCGCTCTCACTGCTTTCGCGGCTTGATTTCCTGTCTGTCCGCGCGACCTGTTCATGCGGCTTGCTCCTTATTTTTTAGCGACCTGTTTTCGTGATCTCCTCTATTCGTAGCGATCTACTTCTAAGTCGCCGTAACTGTTGCCTTCTACCCGCTCCTGCTTGCTAGTCGCCCCGGCCTCATCTTTAGCCGTGCGACTTGTTCTCCTCTGTTCGCCCGACTTTTCTCAAGCCGTGCGACTTCTTTCCCTTTGCTTTGATCTACTTCTTAGTCGTGGCCTTCCTAGCCGCACGACCTGTTTTCTGTTCGCCCGGCTTGGTTCTCTCTTCTCTTCTTCGCTTAACCGTTCGGCTTCTTTCTCTTACTCGTGGCTTGTTCTTATTATTGCGGTTTGCTCCTCTCTTGCTTCCTGCTGTTCTCGCACAGTCTCTCTTCCATGGCTTCCACCTCCTCCAGATTGTCCGCCTCGGTGGTCACCTCTTCTGGTAGTGCTCACGTTGTTACTCGTGGAAGATGGCTAATCGACTCTGGTGCTACAAATCATATGACAGGCAATCCTCAATGTTTCTCTCTTCTTGAAACACATGCTTGGTTGTCCCCGGTCATTGTTGCGGATGGATCTCCCTCACTGGTCAATGGGACGGGCATGGTTCAAGTCACTCCATCTCTCTGCCTGACTGATACCCTCTATGTTCCCAAGTTTCCGTGCAATTTATTATCGGTTACTTCTTTTTGCAAGCAACTATGGTGTTCTGTCATATTCACCCCTACCTCTTCTTCTTTTCAGGATCCGGACTCCCAACGGACGATTGCTACCGGGACTGAGAGCGGTGGCCTCTACTTCATCGACAACGTTTCTACCCTATCCGCCTTCTCCTCCTCCTCTACAGATCTTCTCCAATGGCATCTTCGCCTTGGACATGCTCCTCCCCGAATTCTGCGCCAGCTCCTGCCCCACCTCCCTCCTCATCATCCTCCTCTAAACTGTGATGCATGTTAACTTGGCAAACATCACCGCTCGTCCTTCCCACCAACGCAAAGTCGGGCCTCTTCCCGTCCGTTCGACCTCGTTCACTCTGACATATGGGGTCCCGCTCTTACCCTCAACATCGGTTGGGGTAGTTCATATTTTGTCACATTCATTGATGATTTCTCTCGGTGTACGTGGGTGTATCTTCTCAAGGATCGCTCTGAGTTGTTCTCTGTTTGGACCTCATTTTATTCTATGATTAAGACTCAGTTTGATACGTCTATTAAAATCTTTCGTTCTAACAATGCTAAGGAGTATCTTAGCCATGACTTCTCCTTTTTTGTATTCACCATGGTGTTATTCATCAAACAAGCTGTGTCTACACCTCACAACAAAATGGGGTGGCGGAACGCAAAAACCGTCACCTCCTTGATGCCGCTCGCACTCTACTGACTCAAATGCATGTTCCTCGCTCCTATTGGGGCTATGCTGTCCTCCTCTCCTGCTATCTCATCAATCGTCTTCCCTCCACAGTTCTCCACGGTGCTACCCCCTTCTCCATTCTTTATCCAAACAAGGCTCCCTTTCCTCTTACTCTGCATATCTTTGGGTGCACCGCCTTTGTGCACTCTCCCACTGCCACCCGTGACAAACTCTCACCACGTGCCACTAAATGTGTCTTTCTGGGGTACTCTCCCACTCAGAAAGGTTATTGTTGCTTTGACCCCGTTACCCGCAAGTAATTTGTCTCTGCGGATGTCACCTTCTTTGAAAATGCATCTTACTTCTCTCCTGCTTCCTCCTCTCCTCCTCCTGATCCTACTTCTCATACCAACCCATCCATTCCCTCTGCTCCCACTGATGTTCCGCCATCTCCACCCTCTCCACCATCTCCACCATTTCCACCATCTCCACCCTCTACTCCGCTTTCTCCCTCCACTCCGCTGTCATCTCTCTCTACTCCCGGGCCAGCTCTCTCCATCACGGATACTCCGGATACTGAGGAACATGCTGACCTGGATCTCCCGATTGCTCTTCGCAAAGGGGTTCGGGCATGTACCCAACACCCGCTTGCTGCAGTTATTTCCTACGATCGTCTTACCCCTTCTTGCAGAGCTTTTGCACTGGCTATCTCGGCCACTGCCACCCCCCGTTCCTACCAGTAGGCCCTTACTATTCCTCATAGGAAAGATGTCATGGATGAGGAGATTGCTACTCTCACTGAACGGGGTACCTGGACCCTTGTTCCTCCTCCTTTTGGCACAGATGTTGTTGGTAGTCGATGGGTCTTCGTGGTGAAGTTTCTCCTGGATGGCAGTGTGGATCGTTATAAGGCTCGCCTGGTTGCCAAGGGTTTTACCCAAACTTATGGCGTTGATTACTTTTACACTTTATCTCCAGTGGCTCGTCTCAACACTATTAGGATTCTTCTCTCTGTGGTTGTCAACAGGGATTGTCCCATCTCGCAGATAGATGTTAAGAATGCTTTCCTCTATGGTGATCTGCAGGAAGATGTTTACATGAAGCAACCTACTGGTTATGTTGCTCAGGGGGAGACACGGGTATGCTGGCTAAAGAAGGCTATCTATGGCCTCAAGCAGAGTCCTCGTGCATGGTTTGACAAGTTCAGTGGCATTATTGCGGCCATTGGTTTTACAAGAAGCTCAGCAGATCACTCCTTATTTGTTCGGAAAACCACCTCTGGTCTCGTTGTTCTTGCGGTTTATGTTGATGACATTCTTCTTACTGGCGATGACCAGGATGGGGTATTGATGGCCAACAAACACCTTCGTCAACACCTGGTCACAAAGGATATGGGCTTCCCGAAATACTTTCTGGGGATTGAAATCTCCAGGAAGCCCAACTTCATGGTCCTTTCCCAACGAAAGTATGCTCTTGATCTTTTAAAGGAGGCAGGATTGACTGGTGCTAAACCTGCACGTTGTCCTATGGCTGCTGTAGAAGACAAAACTTGGACAGATGACTCGCCTCTTCTCTCCAATCTTACGAGATACCGGTGTCTGGTGGGCAAGCTCATATATCTCACGGTAACCAGACCTGACATCTCTTATGTTGTTGGCAAGGTGAGCCAGTTCATGCAATCTCCGAGGGAGTGTCATCTACAATCTGCACTGAGGGTATTAGAGTATATTAAAGCTGCATCAGGGAAAGGACTCCTCTTTCAGAAGAATGGTCACCTAAGGGTTGAGGCTTACTCTGATTTAAGTTATGCGGATGACAAAGGGGACCGCAAATCGACATCAGGTTTCTACATGTTTGTTGGAAGCAATCTTGTGAGTTGGAAGAGCAAGAAACAGTCTGTGGTTTCCAGGTCTCGTGCAGAGGCGGAATATCGCAGCATGGCATCGACTACATGTGAGTTGAAGTGGTTGCGGGCTCTCATGCTTGACTTAGGAGAGGTTTACAACTATCCTCTTCCTATGTTCTGTGACAAAAAGGCCGCGATATACATTTCCAAAAATCCGGTCTTTCATGAGAGAACAAAACACATAGAAGTCGACTGTCATTTTATTCGGGAAGAAATATTGAAGAAATAGATTCGCACTCCGTTCGTCACTTCCGACAACGAGTTGGCAGAAGTCTTCACCAAGCCGGTGTCTGCTTCCTTTTTCCACATCTGCGACAAGCTGGGCATGATTGATATTTATGCTCCAGCTTGAGGGGGAGTGTTGCAGGTTGGAGACCACGCGGTCTGTTGCTGTTCGGAGACCGGGCGGTCTGGCGGTTTCTCCTAGCCGGTCTGTGTGTCGAGCTATTATTGTTTGGTATCCCAGCGGTCAGGCGGCTTGTCTCAGGCAACTAGGAGACCGGGCGGTCTAGTGGTCTACTGTGGCCGATTGATCTCTCCTCCTGTTGGTAGTCGGGCGATTAGCCGGTTTGTCTAACCGCATGGCTTGTCCGGTTTGTCTTTTGTAAAGCCGCATACACTTGTAAATTTTTAGTCTCACATTGATTATTTGTAATCTCTCTCATCTCCTCCATTCTATAAAATGGAGGCTATACCATTGTAATTGATACCTTTTTTGGATAATAAAGTTTACATTACTCCATTTTTTGGCCTGTTATTTTCTGTTCGCACAACATGCTGCATAAGCGGAAAGCTTCTCCCTCCTCCTTCCCTACTTCCCCAACATGCTGCATAGGCATCCCGGCAGCCGGAGCGCCGCCGGCGCCACCCTAGCCTTGCTCCAGGTCGGGTGGTGGCCGTGGGTGGAAAACAATGCCCCAGTGTCGTTGGTGGCACTGGGAGGGTGTCCCACCACCGGGGAGGTTTATCCCCTGTGGCAGAAGCTCGTGGTGTCGTCGGAATTTGCCACTCCGACGGCACCCGATAGAGCTATCTCCTTATCTATTTTTTCTGTGGCGGCGGTCGGTGGATCCAGGCCACCGGACCACCGCTGAAGAGGAGCTTGGCCCCTGACGTGGCAATCGGGGGTGGTTCTTTGATGGGAGAGCCACTAAAGAGGCGGGCAGCGCGACATCATCAGGAGCATAGCATGTTGTGCCACCGCTCCCGGGTTGGAGAAATCCGGTAGTGGCCGGTGGCGCTGGGCGACCGAACCACCGCCCAAGTGTTTGCCAGCCGCCGGCGAGTTGACCAGAGGCAGCACCGGCACCTCTGAGTTGTCGGTCGGCAGTGGCAGAAGTTTTATCTTCTGCATCGTCGACAACTCACAATTGTCGTCCGATCTGATGATGATGATGATCAGACGGCAGCTGTTTCATTAAATTATGCGCCTGCATGGAATTCTGGAGCCCCACAGCGGATCCACGCTCGATCTTCTTTGGGGACAGAAGAACCAATCGGTAGTCTGACTCCTTCTCAACCGCGCGATCAGCTTTGATCTGGCTATTTGTAGACCAATATTTAATTTTAAACTTGGTGATTTTTAAGAGAAATCTATGCTCCTATGGAAAAAGTTTGGAGCACGAAAGTTGTTTTCCTTGAACACAAAAATTTTGGGAATTTTTGGAATTGATTTGGTATCTTTAAAAGCCTAAATAAGAATTAATTTGCCAATTTAAAGGCCCAAAATTGCTCAGCAAATTTTGAGAAAATTTCTATGCTCTTTTTAGGCCCTTTTAAAGATTGTATTAAAATTTGGGAACCTTGGGGTAAATATTGAAGATTTTTTGATTTCTTGGAGCCTAGGGTCACATTCCTAAATTGAGACGCTTAAATTGTTCGAAAATGAAAATTGAAGGGCATGACCACTTTATTTATTGAATGGTATGTTCAATTAATAAATCGATGAGAGTTATCGAGGCAAGCTTTACAGCTTTGAGTGTTTTGAGGTTTTAGCAAAGTCACTGAGCACCTTGTCTTTAAAATAACTCTCGAGCATTATTGGGTGGGCTCCAAGGATGATAGTACAAATTTCGAGTAAAATAATTCCTAACCTCCTTTCTGGCGATGAATTTCCCTCATGTGTTGGAAACTACTTTCGAGGTTGAAATTCGAGGAATAATGTGCTCTCTAATAAGATTCGCGGATTCGATCCGATGCGAGCAATCAAGTTGATATTAATTTTCGGATGAATAATAAAGGTGTAACTCATAATAAGTCTTCCGATCCAATTAATCCATGATTGAAAGGCGCAACTGAATTATTATCAGATCTTAATAATGGGTGATACTCAGGAAGCCTAATAAAAATTGAAATTGAACTGAATATGCCTTATATGAACATTGATAAAACTGGGTTGGCCTCCTGAGAACGGAGATGAAACTGAACTTACCTCCTATGAACAGAGATCGAATTGAAGCCTCCTGAATGGAGTGATTGAACTACAAACCTTTCTTTATGATTTATTCCAGTCTAGCACTGCTCTAGTTCCTTTATTTGTTTCAGTTCAGTTCTTTCATTTCAGGACTCCAGTCTCGCACTGGTCCTACTTATTTACTTTCAGTTCATTTCTTTTAAGTACTATTCCAGTCTCGCACTTGTCTAGTTAATTTTATAACTTAGCGTCAGATCTTTCAGTTTAGTACTACTCCAGTTTAGTACATGTTCAATTTTATTACAACGCTTCAATTATATAGCTTATATTCTTAGCAACTTTTATTATGGTACTTTTGTTTCTACAATATACTATTTTAAGCACGAGTCCTGCTCTTACCAGCAGTTATTTGATAGGTTGAGCCTTAGTTGGGGATAACGGGAGTTGAGGTACTCCTCCTGGATTAGCCTCAAATAAAGTGCTCCCATGCTCCTTGTGGAAAGTCGAGCTAAGTGTCTCTTGCACGAAATATTTGAAGCATAGTAGGGTAGGCCGCCGCAGACCCGGTGCGTGCCAGCAAAATTGATAAATTTAATTGCTTGTAAATTACTTGCGGTAAATCATGGCGGGTCAGTCACTTCCGCAGACCATTCGTACCAGTGCGGGGAGTTCGACGACTCAAGGAAACAAGGAGATGAGTACCATGGGTGATTGACCATTATGATTTTCCCCATTGGGTTACCTCCGTTGGTTGGCCAAATGCTGAATTGTCGGATGTAGCTCATATCCAAGAGTACACGGGGTTATACGTTGGGGCCTGGGCTGTGTGGTATGATCACCCATAGAAGTGGCAGGACTAGCCACTATAACTGACAATCATATCGGTGAGGCCCGCGAGGCTCGCTACCCTGCTTGAATAGAAGCAGTCCATACTATGACAACATAGGGTATGTGCGCGGCTATGAAAGCTTGCGGTGTGTGCGCGGCTTTGAATGCTTGCGGTATGAATACAGGTTGTGAATACTGGATGTGTTAGTGAAGCTTTTATTATAAATGATGTATATTGTTGTTGTTATTCCAATTATATTGTGTTGTACCTTCTTTTATGTTTTCTCCTAGCGTATAGATGAAATGTTGTGCTAACTCTCTCATGCTTCAACTATCTACTTTTGTTGGGTGTGTGAGCTCGTCCCTAGGATATAGATCAGAGGAGGAGATTTGTTTCTACTTACCTCCGTGACTAACGGTTATATTTATAACCAATCACAGGAGACGGAGCACTGTGATGACCAGCTGCCGCAGAACGATACACCAGCTGATAGGACTGCCCGAGAAGAGGAACCCCCATCGTCTCCATAGTTTAGAGACATGAGTACTAGCGATCATGATTGAGAGTGTGAAGAGTTTGTAGTAGTAGTACTTTGTAGCCTACAGGCTTTATGTATAAACAGTGGTTACGGTCTTTGTGTACTCTTTTAAATATATATATTATATATATATATATATATATATATATATATATATATATATATATATATTTGTTATGTCTTCCTGTTAATGCTTCCGTAATAATCTGTGATGAGATATTAATGTTGTGATTCAAGCCAAGCAAGGCGACCAACTAGGGCTAAGTGGTGTGGTTTGATTCCACTTAAGAAGCGCTGGGTGGACGTCTTGGGCAAGTAAGATCCGCTCCGGCCCGACCTAGGCTAAGGTTTGGGAAGGCGATCTTACAACCTCCACCCAGACGGACCTCAGCCCTCCTAAGGTGCGAACAAATAAAGGTTCTTCGCCACCTCCACCTAGATGGATACCGGTCCTCCTAATTCACGAACAAACAAAGGTTCTTCACAACCTCCACCAGGACGGACCCTGGTCCTCCTGAGGCGCAAATAAACAAAGGTTCTTCACCACCTCCACCCTGAGGGACCCAATCCTCTTGAGGCAAGAATGAACAAAGGATCTTTTCCACCTCCACCCTGACAGACCTCGGTTCTCCTGAGGCACAAACGAACAAAGGTTCTTCGCCACCTTCTTCTGGATGAACCCCAGTCCTTCTGAGGTGTGAACAAACAAATATTTTTTGCCACATCCACCCGGACAGACCTCGGTCCTCCTGAGGCATGAATGAATAAAGGTTCTTCGCCACCTCCATACAGACAAACCCTGGTTGTGCTAATGCACGAACAGAGGTTCTCAGCCACTCCACCAAATGAACCTCATTTCTCCTGAGGCATAAGCTTGCAAGGGCTACTCGATTCCGCATCCTAAGTAGCCTTCGATCCTCCCAAAATGCAAGCAGACAATTACCTCCCGCCGACAAGTTGTTCGAAGTACCAACGCTCGAGCAAGGTGCTACTCTGCCAATAGCAAGCGAGCACCAAAAATGCAGCTAGAATATAGTACATACAAAAGTTAAAAGGGTCTTCACTCAAGTAAAAGTTTCCCTATGGGCTACATCATCATGATAAACAACAAACATGCAAATGACAAAGAAGCGCGCCTACAAAACAAAGCAAATAAACAAGGAAAAAAGAAGCCCGTAGGATCACCCCTCGACATCGACGTCATCTAAGGCATCCTCCGCGCTCAAATCATCGCTCTCCGGAAATCTCTGAGTAGCCTGAAACCCCTTGCTAAAGCCCAAGCAGTACGCAATATCGAACTCATCTTCTACAAGCGAGTCGATCTCGGTCTCCATCAACTCAGAGAGGGCCTACTCTACAATGCGAGACCGCTCCATCTCAAAGTCATGAGACCCTTTGTACCCGGTCACTACAGCCACACGCACGACCTCAACCTCCTCTTGCTCCGCGATCAGCTGAGCCTTCTCTTTATTTAGCTAATATACCTTCGCCTCTTGCCGAGACATCACAACATCTGTAACCTCAGTGCAACAGAGTGACTCCATCTGGGTTGCTATAGTAGAACTCTTGCTATTTTACGTCTAACTTTGTCTACTAGTATATGCTTACTTATGTGCATGTATGCCTATCTTTACATTCCCAATCATATTTTTATGAGTATTCGATTATACTATAATGGTTTTCATGATTATCATTTAGTTCATGATTTCAAATGATTATCTTTACTCAATGTATGATCTTTGGTTTACCATGCTTCTGAACTCTTATGTGTTGACATTATGTGAGTTTTTTTTATTTGACACTTATCTGCTTTACACTCCACTTGTCGCTCATTCATAAATATTTCATTAAGTTTGCAAGTTTATAATGATTACTTTTTATGAAGTTGCACTTGTATGCTTCCATGATTATCTGTATGAGTATTTTCACAATACATTCTTCCATGATTATCCCGCTACGTACACTCTTTGCTCGATCATGATTATCTTTTTTACTTGTGTTTCACAATAATTTCATGAAGTTTTTCACCTCCACCCTCTTTTAATAATACCGAAAGAGAGAGAATAATTTGAGAAATCTATGAAGATAAAATTATAAAACCATTGAATTCTAGGGGAATGTATATTTGGGGGGTGCACACACTTAGAAAAATTCAGTACTAGTGTACTTGCATACACCATTCCAAAACATGTTTTCATGATTATCATTTACTGCATAATCTCATAAATATAACACTTATATGAATGCATGATTTCTCATTTATGAGATTTACTATTATCAAAATAGGGAGTTTGTTGGAACATGGGTTCAACATCTCTTGGTTTGACAATAACAAATTCTAAATATGTATTTGATCTACTTTGCTTGTACTTACATTGTTAAGGTTTTAAAGGTAAAATAATGAGAAGTATATTGGAATATGATTGGGACATTGAATTAGAGATATGGATTGAATTTCCTTCTACCATATGGTGATAGGAGTTATAGACAGTGAGAGATTTCATTCCAAAATGATAGCTAGCAAGGTGCAATTCAAAAGGGGTTTAGCAGGAAAGGGGAGCAATAACTATTGTCTATGATATAGGCCCTGAGTTCCAAATAATTAAGAGCAAATGAAGCGGGAAATTGAATATTGCTAGCTATTATCGCGCAATAACTACTACCGCACATGGTAGCTCCCCGCACATGAACATATCTAATTAAACAAACCTTATTTCACTTTTTATTGACATATTTCATGAAATTTTGAGGAGCATTTCGCTCTAGCCATCTAAAGGGATTGGAGGGATCCTTTCTAGTGACTTAGGAGAGATTCATCAAGAGAAATCAAAAGATATTCATGCAAGAATATTGAAGTCCGCAACAAAATAATGATCAAAGATGCCTTCTCTCAACATTTACTTGAAGTCCTCATTCTATAAAAAAATCATATCTAACAGGGAGTTCAAAGGATATAAAGGACAACAAACAGGAAGCCTCCCAAGACATAAATGTGTAACCTTTGCCAGAAAAATGACATAACATCAAGGGTTCCTTTAAATAGGAATTTTTCTCATTATTGTATTTCATTTTGTTTTTATTGTTTTGCTCTTTTCTTTGTTCATTGAGAAATTCACCTCTTGTGTTAAGCGTCTAGGTCTATGTACGGCTTAGGTGGATAATTTACCTCATGTGTTAGGTTACTAGATTAAGGTTTAGGTCTAGGGGGGCTTGAGGCCTATCTCGGGATAGATTGGATATGGAAAACGGGTTTGAGGTGCGAGTTGGAATAGAAAACACCAAGAGTATTATTCATCGCATTGATCTTAGCATTTGTAATACTTATCCTTGTAATCATTCCTCTTTAATAATTATATTGAAAGGTCTTTCTTTTTCACATGTTTGTTCATTTAAATTATTATGTAAGAGAAAAAGAATATTAAGTTATATGGTTATATGATAAAGTTAATCAAATCAAGATTTGATCAGAATACTCAACTCTTCGCATCTCTAATTTTAAAGTTATAAAATCATGTCTATTTCTTAATCTTGTGGACATAGATCCTATTCAAGATATAATAAACAATGTTTACTACTTCAGCCAAAAATACAACGGTAAATTGGATTTACCAAGTAGAAAAGACCAACCTATTTCAATTAGGGTTCAATTCTTTCTCTCAGCAAGTCCTTTTTGTTGTAAAATTCTTGTAAAAGAAAAACTATGACTGATCCCTTCACCTTTATAGAATGTTTTTAGGAGTGTCATCTGCCATCTCCATGTGCATCCCATCAATTTTTTCAATATTTTGCATGAAAAAATCATTCTCAATCAAACATTTATTTTGCACAAGGACTTTGTGAGCAGATGTTTCCATGATTTTCAACAAGAATAATCCCTTTGCTGTTGGAATTATTGAAGTGAAACTGGGGGGTTGATCGGGCATACCGCGCGGCCTGGGCGGATAGTCTGGCGGACTGGTGGTGCGGCATGAGTAGTCTGTATTTGCGGCCTGGTTGGTTTAACCTTGGAGGTAGCCGTGCGGATAGGTTGATTATCCGCGGTTTGGGCGGACAGGTCTGGAGTGTGCGGAGTTCGCTCTATGCGGACTACTCTTGGAGCTCGCGTGATCGGCATTGGCATGTTCCCTTGATCTCAGATGATGCGGTTAGGAAGTAACCGCTAAGTTTGTGGTTAGACGAACTGGAGTAGATCAGGCGGACTGTGCGGACTGTTGTTCGTGTCCACAGAGGTCGTGCTTGATGTTCACTGGTTGCAGACTTGGTCATGATCTGTGACAAGTCCAGCTTGATCGCAGTGTCTGCATTGTCCGCCGGTTGATCGTTCGGTCTGTGCCTTGGTCGTGGACTTGTTGTTGCGGGCTGAAGCGATGTATGCGGGGTGTGTGGACTGAAGCTATGTCCGCTGCAACGTGCGGACTGATGCGGTGTCCACAGGGATGTGGGCTAGCCTCTATCCGGCCTTCTTTGATGACAGGCGGATAGGCTGGTGTCCGGCCTTGTCCATGCGGACTGGGCGGACTGCTCTATGCTAGATGCGGGCTGGGGTGGTGTTTCTATCCACTAGGGAGGTGACCACACTCTTCTTTGTGGCTATAAATAGGACCCCCTGTGATAACATTATTAACTGAATGAACAGTAAGTTGAACTTGGGTTAATTGCTGCTGCCTCGGATTTCTGTCTATGCGGTTTGAGAAGGATAATCGGTTTGTTGTTTGCAGGTTGTGCGGCTAACACTGAGAAACCAAGAATTTTGTGCTGACTGCGGTCACGAATCAGTGAAGCTTGCGGTTTACAATCAGCTGTTAGCAGCAGGGCGCAGTTGCGGCCAGCCGCTCTTCTCTCATTTAGCATTTGCAGTTCAATAACATGTCTGCCGGTCTGGGCGGTCTGTTCTTCAGTTCGGTAGCGGCTTGTTCGTCGTCTAACTGGCGTCTAGGCGACCTCAGCGGTCAGGCAGCTTGCAGTTTGCGGACAGCTCTTCTTCAGCCTGAATAACAGGTAGTCTGCGTGACCTCGCGGTCTCGACGGACTTTGCTGTTCAGTTCGGCAAGGGCGGCGGTCTCGGCCTCTGTCCGCCTGGCTTCTATTTTTTGTTGGTCTGTGCTTCCCTGTTTGTACTTGGCGAAATCATGTTTCACCATGTATACCTCTTGCCGTAAAGAAAATTGTTAATATATGACCTGCTTGTTACTTTCCTTGCATCTGATTTATTGAGCTTGGTTGTGGTGGGAGTGTTCCTGCGCCTGGTTTCTGCTTTCCACTTCATCAAGGTATCATCTTGATAGCTTCGGAAGTTTACTTGGTATCAAAGCTATCACCTTGATCATCTTAAGAAATTTTAACATGTATCAGAGGGAATAGAGGCTTGAGTAGTGATCAGCCACCAAGTTTGCTCATCTCTGGAAGTTTGTTAAATCAGTGATAGTGCAATGGATGGTGGGTTTGCAAGAGGTCTGGGTATTGAGCTTTTAACATCGACCAACTTTAAGAAGTGGAGGTCGTGCATGGAAATCTATCTTCTTGGAGAGGATTTGTGGGAAGTCATTTGTGGAGACAACATGGCAGAGGTTACTGCTGCAATTGGTTCTGCTGAAGAGGTGAGAGCTTGGAGGAAAATGAATGCAAAGTCTGAGTTTACTCTGAAGCGGGCTATCTCACCGAAGCTCTTTGATCACATCCTTGGATGTTCATCTGATGCTGAGATTTGGACTTCTCTTGATGGGTTGTTCAACAAGAAGAATGTAGTACGACTGCAGTTCTTGGAAAATGGGTTGGCGAGAGCCACTCAGGAAGACTTGTCTATCTCAACCTTCTTCCTTAAAATGAAGAACCTATGCACTGAGATATCAGCGTTGGACCTTGATTAGCCTATCTCGGAGGCGAAGCTCAAGAGGCATATCATTTGTGGTTTGCGGAAGGAGTATGTAGCTTTTGTGACCTTTGTTCAAGGCTGGGACACTCAGCCATCGTTACTTGAGCTGTAGAACTTACTGGCTTCGCAGGAGAGATTAGCAAGGCAGATGGCTGGTTTGACTGTCTTTGGAGGAGATAGTGAGGCTCTCTTCTAAGGAAAGAAGAAGAGATGTGACCAGAAGAAGAAACCTGTTGGAGATGGTCCATCAACTTCATATCAGCAAAATAAGAGTTTCTCTTCTAAGCATGGTGAGAAGAAGGAAGGACCAAGGTGTTACAGGTGCAATCAGCCGGGTCACTTCAAACGAGAGTGTAAGGTAAAGCTTCAGCTAGGTCATGCTGCAGGCAAGGAGGAGGCTTGCTCTAGTGTTGAGGGATATGGATGAGGGAATGCTTTCTGGACGGGCGTGTGTGTCTGTGCATTGTCTTCCATCAACTACCAAGATGACTAGATTATCGACTCTGGGTGTAGTCATCACCTCACCATGGATTAGTCGAAGTTCTCTTCGCTACAGGCCTACTCAGGTAATGAAGCTATGATTACTGTTGATGATTATATGTATGCAGTAGAGAAGGAGGGAGTTGTGTCTTTGGGTAGTGATAAGGAGCCACTTAGATTAAGGAGTGTTTATCATGTGTCGGGCATGAAGAAGAACCTCTTCTCAGTGACCAACGTGATATATGCGGGCTATCATGTTCTGTTTGGCCCAACAAAAGTGAAATTTCTCTGGAATGCATCAGCGGTAAAGGCTGATGTTCTTACATTGGAAGGAGAGTAAAGGACTTGTTTATTTTATCAACAAGCTCCTATATTGATCATATGAGAGCTAATTGTTGGGTCCATTGCACTCAATGTTCTAGATTTGAGGAAATCAATCTTGCCAATGATATACATAAAGTTGTATTTGATGAGTGCCTGAGTTCATGCATGCAGGGATGTCCTAGCAACAATGATGGGACAGGTAGCCTAAGTGTCTAGGTCAGCTAAACACTGACCTAAGATGTGGATAGACAGAAATCTATTTAAGTCCACAAACGTTGAGTGAGAATTATTCACTCAACGCCAAATGACTTATAGCGCTGAGTGAAGCCTATACAGTCAAAGCCAAAGTAGTGACAAGCTGATAAAGTGGCAAGTCCACAAGCGTTGAGTGAAGTCAAATCACTCAACGCCATATAGCAAAAGGCTGTGAGACTGGCTAATGTAGTAAAAGCCTAAGAAGAAATGTGCAGAAAAGTGGTTAAGTCCACAGGCATTGAGTGAGTATCACTCACTCAACGCCATACTCTATATTCGTTGAGTATTGCCTTATAAGTCAAAGCCACAGAAAATCTGTGTTGATATTTGGATAAGTCCAAATTCGCTGAGTGTAGCTTACTCACTCAATGCCAGATAAATAGAATAGAATCTATTAACTAGTGTGGAATTGAGTGGAGCTTACTCACTCAACGCCAAGGAGCAGAAAAATCTGGCTAAGGCAGAAAGCGTTGAGTGAGACATGCTTACTCAACGCTCTCAACGCCATGATTCAGAAAATCTGGCTAAAGCAAAAAGTGTTGTGTGAGGCATGCTCACTCAATGCTCTCAATGCTTAAGATGTTGAAGAAGCAGGAAATTTATTAAGGAAGAAAGCGTTGAGTGAGGAGTGCTCACTCAATGCTCTAAATGCCTAAAATACATATAGCATGGCTAAGGCACAAGGCGTTGAGTGAGGCGGGCTCACTCAACGCTCTCAACGCCAAGCATGCAGAAAAAGCTGAAGAATAAGCTAAGGCAAAAGGCGTTGAGTGGGGCATACTCACTCAACGTTGTCAACACCTAGATAGATAGAATTCTGTCTAAGTACCTTGGCATTGAGTGAAGCTCATTCACTCAACGCCTATTCTACTGATGCTCGATTTTGGCCAAGTCCATAGATGATGACATCAACAAAATCTACAATGTCAACTAATTTCAAATCAAGTACGAAGAATCTATAGAACACGACAAACTCTGCTAAGAAGCTACTGTACGGCTTCTTCCGTTAAAGCAAGGTTAAGCTGGATGTTGCAGGTGGGCCCCACTTATTTTTTAGAGTCATTGATCGGCGAACTACAAAAGGAAGAGATTTGCCAAGACACAAACAAATTTTAGGGCTTTATTGATTTCAAAAGTTGCGGTCGGACATTATCTTCCTCGCCATTGCTGTCGAGAAAAAGTCTTCCTACAAGAACCAAAAGTTCAGTGAGCTATTGCATCTTCATCTGCTACAACATAATCAGAAAGATTTCTGATAGAGAAAGAGAGTAGAGCCTTCATTCTCTAGTGGGCTAAGTTGGCTTCTTGAAGAATTCAAGATCAAGAGATTCATCTTCATCTCCAGCAAGATAAGAATCTTCATTCTGAAACTCTTCCAGCAGAGGTAGAACTTCTTCCTGCTGCTATGAAGAGAGATAGTGCTGAGACATCTCAGCCCTAGTTGTTGACACAGAAAAATATTTTTGTGTCAAATAAATTAAATCACCTTTTTCCCTGTAGGATCCAATTGGATCTGAGTGTAGGGCTTTTCAAGCCTGAGGTAGGGCAATATTGCCTGAGATATAGGAGAGTTAAACTCTCTGAGTTGTAGGATCCTGCTGGATCTGAGCTGTAGGACTTGGTATCAAGTCTGAGGTAGGTGAGTCATTCTCACTGAGTTGTAGGGCACTTGTGCCTGAGCTGTAGGATCCCAAGTGGATCTGAGGTAGGGCTTAACAACCTGAGCAGTAGGAGAGTCATTCCCTCTGAGGTAGAATCCTTAGTGGATCTGAGGTAGGGCTGTCCTCACAGCCTGAGTGTAGGGTCTTTGGCCTGAGGTTGGTGATCTGTTGATTACTGAGTTGTAGGCCCTTGTGGCTGAGTTGTAAGTCTTAGTGGAGACTGAGAGGTCCCGAGGGATCTGAGGTGTAAGCTCTTTGGAGCAGTGGTTTGGAGAAGTGCCTTGACTAACAGGAAGTTGGCAAGGTGGGAGGAGAGTGAATGTACCCACAAGTTGGGGAACCGCTATAAATCTGTGCGTGTTTTTCAGTGTTATTTTCTTTGTGCAGGTACTTGAAAGCTATTTACTGGCAACACACTAAGTACTAAAGGAAAATAAAATTAAAAGAAAATGATATCAGTGAGACAACCTATTCACCCCCTTATGTTGAAAGCTACCTTGAAATTAAAGACTTTCACTAATGATAGCGCAGCTATCTGATATGAAAGGCTGGGGCACGTATGGATGGACAAGCTGAAAGTCATGGTAGTGAGAAGCCTTGTGAAAGATTTGTCTAACCTGTCATCCTATGGTGATGATCATTTTTGTGCTAGATGTCAATATGGAAAGGCACATCGCCTTCCATTTGATAAGTCACAAACCAGGTCTAAAGCTCCGTTGGAGTGTGTTCATGGTTATTTGATGGGACCAACCGTCATGGCCAGCCTTGGAGGGAGAAGGTATATGCTCGTGCTAATTAATGACTGTACGAGGTACACATGGGTGTACTTCATGAAGGAGAAATCAGATGCTTTCTGGTTGTTCGTGGAGTTCAAGGAGCTGGTGGAGAGCTGGCTTGGCCTGCGGATCAAGAAGTTGAGAATGGACAACGGAGGTGAGTTCGTATCAACGGAGTTCTCTAACTTCTGCAGGAGCAAGGAATCTGGAGGGAGCTTACTCGTGCACATACTCCACAATAAAATGGAGTAGCGGAGAGGAAGATCCGTTATTTGGCGGAAACCTGCAAATGTTGGCTTCAAGCAAAGGGCATTCTGAGGTCCTTTTGGGCGGAAGGAACGGCCTGCGCAACCTACGTCATCAATCAGATGCCTCTGAGTCTGTTCAACATGAAGTATCCTTATGATTTTATGTTCAAGGAGAAGCCCAGTGTTGAACACCTTCAAGTGTTTGGATCAACCTGCTACGTACACGTCCCGGATGCTCTGAGGACCAAGCTTGATACAAAGGCGATGAAGCTTGTCTTTGTAAGCTATGATGAGTGGAAGAAGGGATAAAAGTTTTTGGATCTTGCGACGAAGAAGTTTGTTGTTTTAAGAGACGTCATTGATGAACTGACGTCATATGGAGGTTGCTCTATTAAGCTGCAGGAGAGCAGGTCTGATGGTGGGTAGGCAGAAGCTCCTAAGGATCTTCTGGTGGAGCTGTCGGTGTCACCCGGAGCTCCAGGTTTTTCAAACTCTGGGGCAGAGGCTTCTGATTCAGGAAGCAGGGGGAGCATTGCTCCAAATTTGCCTGAGAATGGAGATGATGAAGAAGATGCAGCGGAGGTGGTTAATAACGGTCAGACCCTTTGGAGATCGAAGAGGACCATTAAACCACCAGCTCGTTACAGCGATGGAAACCTGGTGAGCTTTGCCTCATGTTTCTTAGCAGGCCCCCTGGATGAGCGGGAGCCTTCAAAGTTTGAAGACGCCACTGGAGTCAAGGAGTGACAAGACATTATGGATGAGGAGATGGCAGCCCTCAGAAGGAACGAGACTTGGGACCTTGTGCCTAAGGTCGTTGGTGTTACTCCTGTGATGTGTTAGTGGGTATACAAGCTGAAGAAGAAGGTTGATTCTAGTATCAAAAAATACAAAGCTCGTCTAGTTGCTCGGTGGTTTCCCAACAATATGGCGAAGACTATGAAGAGACGTTTATTCCAGTTGCCAAGATGAATTCGGTGTGGGTGGTGATCGCATTGGCTGCTTGCCAAGGGTGGAAGATGGGGCAACTTGATGTAAAGAATGCTTTTCTTTACGAGGATACAGATAAAGACATCTTCATGGTTCAACCACCAGGTTACGTATCTGAAGATTATACGGACTATATCTGCAAGCTTCAGAAGACTCTTTATGGGTTGAAGCAGGCTCCACCTGCATGGTATGAGAAAATCGCTGAATATCTCCAGTTCTGCGAATACTTTGCCTCTAATTCAGATTCAAGCCTGTTTATGAAGAAGCAGGGGGAGCTTCATGTCTTGGTGTTGTTGTACATGGACGACATGATCGTCACTGGGAACTCTGAGGAGGAGGTAGCTAGGCTCAGGGCTGAGCTAGCTATACTGTGCGAGATGAAGGATTTGGGTGAGCTCCATCATTTCCTTGGACTCAAGGTTGAGAGGAAGAAGAGCGGGATACTTGTCTTTTAAATGGGCTATGCTGAGCGGATTGTTCATCGATTCGTCTTGAGGGAGGGAAGGAGTAGCCCTACTCCTCTGGATTGGGGCTTAAAGCTTCGACGTGGTGAGGGGAGGATTCTTCCCGATCCCTTGGTGTTCTATGCTCTGGTTGGGAGCTTGATTTATATGACGATTACAAGGTCAGACATTGCTTATGTTGTAGGCTGAGTTAGTCATTATATGACGGAACCAAGGAAGCCTCATCTGGTAACGGCGAGGAATATTCTGAAATATATGAAGACCACTTCTGATATGAGACTCCTCTATAGGAAGGACACGGGCTTTTCTTTGCATGGCTATACTGATGCTGATTATGGGGGAGACTCCAATAATCGAAAGTCGTCGTATGGTTATATTTTCACATACAGATTAGCGGGTATTTTTTGGTGCAGTAAGAAGCAAGACTCTGTGTCCGTCTCTACTACGGAAGCGGAGTACAAGGCTTCGGCCTTGGTAGCTCGGGAAGCCATCTGGCTGAGGAGGCTAGTAGAGGACGTCCATGAAGAAGTGTGAGGTCCAACTCTGCTTCGCGATGACAACGAGAGTGCCCTGAAACTGGTTAATAATCCAGTTTGTCGCGCGCGGACCAAACATATAGAGATTGAGCACCATTTCATTCGGTAGAAGGGTTTGGAGGGGTCTCTTATGGTTGAGCATGTGCGGAGCGAGGACAACATCGTGGATATCTTCACTAAGCCTCTATTGCAGAAGACATTTGAATGGTTACGAGGACTGCTGAGTTTGGTCACCACTTCTCACTTCAAGGGAGAGTGTTTAAATTATTGAAGTGAAAGTGGGGGGGGGGGGGTTGATTGGGCAGACCACGAGGCCTGGGCATACAGTCTGGCGGACTGGTGGTGCGGTCTAAGCGGTCTATATTTGCATCCTGGTTGGTTTATCCTTGGAGGAAGCCTTGCGGATAGGTTGATTATCCGTAGTTTGGGCGGACTGGTCTGGAGTCCGCGGAGTTCGCTCTATGCGGACTACTCTTGGAGCTCGCGATATTGGCATTGGCCTGTGCCCTTGATCTCAGATGATGTGGTTAGGAAGTAACTGCGGAGTTCGCAGTTAGATGAACTGGAGTAGATCAGACGGACTGTGCAGACTGTTGTTCGTGTCCGTAGAGGTCATGCTTGATGTTCACTGGTTGCAGACTTGGTTACGATCTATGACAAGTCCAGGTTGATCGCAATGTCCGCATTGTCCGCTGATTGACCGGGTGGTTTGTACCTTGGTCATAGACTTGTTGTTGCGGGCTGGAGCAGTGTCCGCGGGATGGGCGGACTGAAGCTATGTCCGCTGTAGCATGCAGACTGGTGCGGTGTCCGCAGCGATGCGGACTGGCTTCTATTCGGCCTTCTTGATGATAGATAGATAGGCTGGTGTCCGGCCTTGTCCATGCGGACTGGGAGGACTGCTCTGTGCTAGCTGCGGGCTAGGGTGGTGTTTCTATCCACTAGGGCGGTGATCACACTACTCTCCGTGCCTATAAATAAGACCCCCCATGTGACAGCATAATTAAATGAATGAACAGTAAGTTGAACTTGGGTTAATTGCTGCGGCCTTGAATTTTTGTTCGCGCGGTTTGAGAAAGATAACCAGTTCGCTGTTTGCTGGTTGTGCGGCTAGCACTGAGAAGCCAGGACTTTGGTGCTGACTGCGGTCATGGATCAGTGAAGCTTGCGGTTTACAATCAGCGGTTAGCAGTAGGTCGCAGTTGCGGCCAGCCGATCTTCTCTCCTTCAGCATTTCTAGTTCAATAACCTGTCCGCCGGTCTGGGCGGTCTATTCTTCATTTCGGCAGTGGCTTGTTCGCGGTCTAACTGGCGGCTAGGCGACCTCAGCGGTCAGGCAGCTTGCAGTTTGCAGACAGCTCTTCTTCAGCTTGAATAACGGATAGTCCCCGGGACCTCGCGGTCTCGACGGACTTCGTTGTTCAGTTCGGCAAGGGCGGCGGTCTCAGTCGTCTCGGCCTCTGTCCACCCGACTTCTATTTTTGTTGTTCTGTGATTCCCTGTTTATACTTGGTGAAATCATATCTCGTCATGTATACATCTTGCTTTAAAGAAGATTGTTAATACATGACCTGCTTGTTACTTTCCTTGCATCCGATTTATTGAGTTTGATTGTGGTTGGAGTGTTCCTGCGCCTGGTTTCCGCTTTCCGCTTCATCAAGTTGTCATCTTGATAGCTTTGGAAGTTTTCTTAGTATCAGAGCTATCACCTTGATCATCTTGTGAAATTTTAACCAGAGGGAAAAAAACTTATTTGATTACTTTCATGAAATATGATGTTCCATAACATATACATTTTATTAATACACATGTCAGCATCACATTGTCAGCAGATATTGCCCTTATCCAGAGAGAAAAAAAACTTAAAATTATAATCAGCAAACATAAAACAAAGTGAGATATTCTACTGAAAGAATGTGCATTAACCATGGAATCCGACATCCTGGCTCCAATCCCCAAAAGTGTGCTCCCTATATCCATTTTCCTTCATAGAGATCATCGATGTGACACTAATTGTAACACCCACATCCATCACATGGCATATAACAGAAGGTCCAGCTGGAACCCGACGCCATATGCCACAGACAGTCGGAATGGTTACATAAGAATATTCAAACATCCCAATTAAGACTACACGTCCTACATAGAGCATTCTAGCGGAAGCTTTTAAAAGTTGAAAGAACCCAAATCTTAAATCCATAATCATGAATGTCTACATCCACACAACAGGAATGAAACCGCAAATACACTGAAAAGGTACATGGCCTTATGGCCTTACAATAGTTCACTTAATAAATAGTGTCTTACAAACATCGGCTCGCAGGCCGGCCATACATGACAAAGTAAAAACAGTTATACTTTACGGCCTTCGAGGGCCAGCACTGCAACATGGGATCCAGCCCTCTATTTTGCACTCGGCTCCGTAGCACCTGCAAGCAACATTCCACCGCACGGTGGCAAACAGGCAACAGTCAGCAAAAGCCCACCAAATTATAACGACCCCATCCCTTTTCTCGGGACGGCGGTGCTCCTTCCCTGCATATCATTAGCCCAGCTAAATAATTATATAAAAACATACTTCGCCACAGGTGTAGGCTCGCACGGCCAAACACCCCGTGCACTCAGGGCACATTAATGGTGAATCCTGACACTTCAGCGTCTTCACCACCACCTCCAGGGTGGCAACAACATGAGCATTTTAGCCTTCCTGATCCTGTCTAGTCTAAGGCTCCTGACTATGCCAACGGCCAGTCTCCTTTTCGGGTCTCTCGCGCCGAACTACATAGCCCAGGTCCTATTCCACTTGCCTGTTGCTCAACCGCGTAGTTCACATTAAGACGTACGCACGAGCCAAGCTTCTCTCGGATCCCATAATTTTCCAATCAATCACATAACCCAGTTATGTTCAAGGCCGGTTCCCTGACCGCCAAGTTAGCAGAACACGTTTCCGCTCAGTTTTCCGGGTGCGCCTTGGAGCTAACCTCCAAGGATCCCTGCTGCAATCTATCGCGTAGAAACCCGAAAAACCCAAAGCACGGAGTCTTCTCCGGTAAATCATAACAAATGCAACATCACCGATCCAGACCAACATGTTCGGGTAGGCTTCACACACAATGCCTATGCCCGTACTTCGATTCCGGACTCTATATGCAACACAAGGGGGACTATTCACGTCAACCCCAAGGAACACCACGCACTCGCCGCACACACGCGGGAGCGGGATTCCCTATGCTGAAAGGAAGAGCTTCACATGCTCAAGTGGAGAATCGTTACCCTTGTAGTCCGCTTTGGAGCTATGTAAAAACTACACGGATGGAAATCTTCGCAACGAACTTTCCTCCACGGATCCGCTCTCAGATCTCGAAACGGTGCTCCGACGCTCCGCCGGTGGCCGAAATCCTCCTTCTTCCTCCTCACTCTAACTCCTTGGAAAGAGAAAGCTTGGAGAGAAATGAAGGATTAACTCCCATATTCCCGGCCTTGACAGAGCAGGAAACCATCTGGGCCATTGGATCTTACTAAAAGAAAATGAATGGCTCAGATCCGCTCAAAAATCCCCAAACCTGGGCCGAACACGGCTTGGCACACGGCCGTGTCCCAGGTCGTGTGCCTCGATCCAGGCACGATCGCCGAACACAGAGACTCATACGGTCTCAAACACGCCCGTGTCTCACTCGACACGCCGGTGTCGGATCCTCGACACGCCCGTGTCCGGGGGCATGTTACCCATAACTGTCACGGCAACGGACACGACCCAACTGAACACGGGTACTGACACGGGTAGGCACATGCCCGTGTCAAATGACACGCCCATGTCAATTAGCCGTGTTTCTAGCCGTGTCCTTCTCGGGATGAAAACGGCCAAAAACACCATCCAGACACGGCCTTGGACACGCCCGTGTGCTAGGCCGTGTACCCCTATACCAGCATCAAAAACCCCTTTTTACGCAACCAACCCAAATACCATTTTTGGGGCATTACAAATCTCCCACACTTAACGAATTTCGTCCCGAAATTAAGTAAAGGTACACAAACCTAAATAATACCTGAGTGGAATAACTCGGGGTACTCGTCCAACATAGTTCGCTCTCGCTCCCAAGAAAGCTCCTCACGTCCGCAATTATTCCAACGGACTTTAACCATACGGATATCCTTGTTGCGGAGTCGCTCGACTTCAACGTCTTCTATACGTGCTGGCCTGACCTTTGTTGTCAATTCATAATCAACTGGCACTTGATCAACCGCAACTATCTGCGAAGGCTATTGCACCGCCTTACGCAACACCGACACGTGGAACACATCATGTTGCCCACTCAATTCCGCCGACAGCTTCAATCTATACACCGCCTCGCCAACACGCTCCAGGATTTCAAATGGTCGAAGGTATCTCGGACTCAACTTCTTCAAGCGTTGAACCCGCGAGACACCCTTGAACGGTTTGATTTTTAAGTACACCCAGTCGCCAACATTGAACTCCACATTCCTATGCTTGGCGTTATAGTACTTTGACTGTCTGTCCCGAGCGATCTTCCACCGTTCCTCAATTGTCTGTATCAATGAAGTGGCATCTTCCACTGCTTGACGTTTGTAAAGCTTCGACTCGCCCGTCTCCAACCAAGACAACGGCGTGCGACACTTTCTCCCGTACAAGGCCTCGAAAGGCGCCATTACAATACTCGCCTGAAAGTTGTTGTTGTACGCAAACTCCACCATGTACAGGTGATCTTCCCACTACTTTCCAAAATCTAGGACGCACATGCGAAGCATGTCTTCCAACATCCGGTTGACCCTCTCGGTCTGCCCATCCGTCTATGGGTGAAAGGCTGTGCTGAACTTTAGCTTAGTACCCAACAGACTATGCACCAACCTACAATCATTCGACGTGAAGCGTCCATCTCGATCACTAACAATACTGCGGGGCACACCATGCAATCGTATAGTACAATATTCTCCACATATAGTTTGGCTAACTTTTCCACCAGATCTTCCTTCCTGATCGGGATGAAGTGCGACACCTTTGTCAAAATATCTACGACCACCCAGATGGCGTCGTTTCCCTTCTGCTACTTCGGCAAACCATGCACAAAATCCATAGATATGTCGTCAAATTTCCATTCCGAGATAGGAAGGGACTTCAAGAAACCCCCGGGCTTCAGGCATTCCGCCTTCACCAATGCACATGTACGGCACTTGGCCACATAAATTGCTACCTCTTTCTTCAATCCTGGCCACCAGAATAATTTCTTCATGTCTCTATACATCTTCGTACTTCCCGGGTGGATTGAGTACTTGGTATGATGAGCCTCATACATCAACTGCTCCCGAAGATTATCCGCACTAGGAACGCATAGACGACCGTCCTTCCTTAGCAACCCATCCTCAACAGCAAATTGGGAATTTGACCCATCCAACGACTCATCCAAGATCTGCTTCATGCTGTTGTCCTGAACCAAAGCCCGCCGAACTCTATCAGCTAGGTCACACTGCACCTCGCTCCAAAACAGTTTCACCTCAGCACTAGTCTGCTTGTCAATGCAATATATATTCAACGCCTCCAATTCATGGACCAATCTCTCAACATACTCCGATAACCAGTTGGCCTGCGCAGGAATCCTGCGACTCAACGCATCTGCCACTGCATTTCCTTTCCCAGGCACATAATGTATCTTGAAGGTGTAGTCCCCTAAAAACTCCATCCACCTCCGCTGCCTCATGTTCAGATCCTTTTGATCCAACGGGTACTTCAAGCTCTTATGATCGGTGTATATATCGACCTTCACACCGTACAAATAGTGCCTCCACAGCTTTAGAGCAAATATCACGGCTGCTAACTTTAAGTCGTGGACCGGATAATTCCTCTCGTGAGCCTTCAATTGTCGTGAACCGTAGGCTATCACACTCTCATGCTGTAGCAGAACACAGCCCAAACTACTGCTCGAAGCATCACTATAGATTTCGAACCCTTCGGTTCCACTTGGCGAACATAAAATAGGTGTCGTGGTCAACCGCCTCTTCAACTCTCCAAAAGCCTGTTCGCACTCCGAAGACCACACAAACTTCTGATCCTTCCTAGTCAACGTCGTGAGTGGTAGTGCTATCCGCGAGAAGTTCGCTACGAAGCGCCCATAGTAGCCAGCAAGCCCCGGAAAACTTCGTACCTCTGCCATTGTAGTCAAAGCAGGCCACTCCCGTATCGCCACTATCTTCGCCGGATCCACAGCTATCCCTTCTCCACTGACAACATGACCAAGGAACGCTATCGAAGATAACCAGAATTCACACTTGGAGAACTTAGCATATAACTGATTCCTCCTCAACGTCTCCAACACCATGTGCAGATGATTGTAGTGATCCTCCTCGCACTGCGAGTACACCAGGATATCATCGATAAATACTATCACGAAACGATCCTTGTACTCTCTGAACGTCCTATTCATCAGATCCATAAACACGGATGGCGCATTGGTCAATCCAAACGACATGACCGTGAACTCGTAATGCACAAACTACGTACTGAAAGATGTCTTTGGGATGTCGCTCTCCCTTATCCTCAATTGATAGTAACCGGACTTCAGATCTAACTTCGAATATACCGTTGACCCAACTAACTGATCAAATAGATCGTCAATCCTCGGAATCAGATACTTATTCTTTTTCGTAAGCTTGTTCAATTTCCAATAGTCGATACAAAGCCGCAAGCTCCCATCTTTCTTCTTAACAAAGAGAACCGGTGCGCTTCAAGGCAATGAACTGGGACGCACATAATCTTGCTCCAGCAACTCTTGCAGTTGCACCTTCAACTCCGCCATCTCTTTTGGCGCTATCCGATAGGGGGAGCGTGACACCGGTTTGGCACCCGGTACCATCTCTATAGTAAAGTCTATCTCCAGCTGAGGAGGGGCTCCTGGGAGATCGTCTGGAAACACATCGGGATACTCAGACACAACTGGGATGCTGTCAAGACTTGGCTTAGGCGTCGAAGTCTGCACTAATGTGACAAACAGCCCTGCTCCAGACCGAACTGCCTTAAACACCTGAAGGGCCGACATAAAAACTTTCCCTGACTCCTTCATGCCCGCAAAAGTAGTCTCCCGATCAGTGTTCAGACCCAACTTAACTTCCTTACGGTTGCAATCAATGCATGCACCCTGCTCCGAGAGCCAATCCATACCAAAGATTACGTCGAACTCTACTAACGGTAGAACCAATGCTCGCAAATCAAACTCCTGGTCTCCAATCCTAATCTTCACTACGCAGACCCTATCCGCGCGCACTGAGTACCCATTGGGCAACAACACATCCAACCTGTCTTTTGCCATCGAAGACGGAATCCCGATGCGCGATATAAATTTTTCGTACAAGAAGGAATGCGATGCTCCTGTATCAAACAGGGCTCTCGCCGGAAACTCAAAGATCAACACAAAGCCTAGCACCAACAAAAGTAAGCTAACAAATACGAAAGTAACAACTATGAAAGTTAAACCACTGTAATTTAACTCATACATGTCACCACGTCCGCTTGCTTTATGGCCTCTTGCAGACCAAGGTTGTAGACTCTAGGCTGGACTGGAGCATGATGGGACGCGGTTGACTCCACCGCCTTCCCTTTCTCCTCATAAGTCGCTCCAGGCTTCCTCTCGGACCTTACACGTCCGCTCCAACACTAATGAGAAAAATGCCCCATCTTCCCACAGTTGTAGCAAGCTCTTGGGACTCGACTTGTGGTTGCCCCTGACGCACCAGCCGAAGGGGCTGAGTTCGAAGTCCTCTGCTTCTTGTTCCATCTACGGAATCCCGACTTTGAACTAGGCACTTTGAACTCTGCCTTCTTTTCCCCTGAGTCCTTCTTCTCTTGCACCCTCTTCGCAACCTTTTCCAAAGACCGGGCCGAGTTGACCAAGGCTAGGAAGCCCTGCGCCTTAGGCCCAGTAAGGAGTAACTGTAGGTCACCACGAAGACCCTCATAAAATCGGTTGGTCTTCCTCTCCTCTTCCGTAAACATAGCCCCAGCATAACGACCCAACCGTGTGAACTCATGGAGATACTCGTCTAAGATTCTGGCTCCCTGAGTCAGCCCAAGATACTGATTCTCCATTTCCAACTTCTGAGCAGAGGGTAGGTATCTGGCCAAGAATAGTCTAGAGAATTCCTCCATCGACACATCAGCAAGTTGTCTTTCCACTAGAAGATGAAACTCCAACTCATCCCACCACAGCCTCGCTTCACCCGCCAAAAGAAAGGTCGCTATGGTGGTCTTCTGCTACTCCTCAGTTAATGTGGCTGTCAAAATCCTCTTTATCGAAGAGAGCCAGTCCTCAGCTTGAGCTGGCGTTCCAGTCCCGTCAAATACTGGGGGATGAAAGCCCATTACATGCTTAAGCTGCTTCTCCATAGCTCTCCTCGGCTCTACCAGATCAACAGCTGCGCGCTCCACCACTCTCGGCTCTGCCGCCCTAACCGGTTCTTGCTCATTCGCAGGAGGTGCGCGATGCATTTGCCCTGCAGCTTGGGCATTTATCATCACAAATACGGCTTCAGCCACCATCCTGATGGTTTCTGCTGAAGGAGATGTAGTAGGCATGTCTCTCGATGCACTACTTTCCGCCGATTGCGGACACCCTGATTGACCAGCACCGCTCCTAGCTACCTGTAGAAGCAAAGACACACGATTAGACGACAACCAAATTGCTAAAAGCAATCATTGGAACACTCAGATTTCACAAAACAAGTGTATTTTTTTCATTCTTAAGTGGACATTCATGGGTTCTTTTTGATATTATAACGATGACGCACACATGTGCTCACCACCCCTTAAAAGAATTCGCCCATGAATTCAGTTAAGCCTAACAGTAACCAGAGCTCTTATACCAAATTATAACACCCCCATCAATCACATGGCATATAACAGAAGGTCCAGCTGGAACCCGACGCCATATACCACAGACAGTCGGAAGGGTTACATAAGAATATTCAAACATCCCAATTAAGACTACACGTCCTACACAGGGCATTCTAGCGGAAGCTTTTAAAAGTTGAAAGAACCTAAATCTTAAATCCATAATCATGAGTGTCCACATCCACACAATAGGAATGAAACCCCAAATACACTGAAAAGGGACATGGCCTTATGGCCTTACAATAGTTCACTTAATAAATAGTGTCTTACAAACATCGGCTTGCAGGCCGGCCACACATGACAAAGTAAAAACAGCTATACTTTACGGCCTTCGAGGGCCAGCACTGCAACATGGGCTCCAGCCCGCTATTTTGCACTCGGCTCCGCAGCACCAGCAAGAAACATTCCACCGCATGGTGGCAAACAGGCAACGGTCAGCAAAAGCCGACCAAATTATAATGACCCCGTCCCTTTTCTCGAGACGGTAGTTCTCCTTCCCTGCATATCATTAGCCCAGCTAAACAATTATATAAAAACATACTTCGCCATAGGTGTAGGGTCGCACGGCCAAACACCCCGTGCACTCAGGGCACATTAATGGTGAATCCTGACACTTCAGCGTCTTCACCACCACCTCCAGGGTGGCAACAACATGAGCATTTTAGCCTTCCTGACCCTGTCTAGTCTAAGGCTCCCGACTATGCCAACGGCCAGTCCTCTTTTCGGGTCTCTCGCACCGAACCACATAGCCCAGGTCCAATTCCACTTGCCCGTTTCTCAACCGTGTAGTTCACATTAAGACGTACACACGAGCCAAGCTTCTCTCGGATCCCATAATTTTCCAAACAATCACATAACCCAGTTATGTTCAAGGCCGGTTCCCTGACCGCCAAGTTAGTAGAACACATTTCCGCTCAATTTGCCGGGTGCGCCTTGGAGCTAACCTCCAAGGATCCCTGCTGCAATCTACTGCGTAGAAACCCAAAAAACCCAAAGTACGGAGTCTTCTCCGGCAAATCATAACAAATGCAACATCACCGATCCATACAAACATGTCTGGGTAGGCTTCACACACAATATCTATGCCCGTACTTCGATTCCGGACTCTATATGCAACACAAGGGGGACTGTTCATGTCAACCCCAAGGAACACCATGCACTCGCCGCACACTCGCGGGAGCGGGATTCCCTACGCAGAAAGGAAGAGCTTCACATGCTCAAGTGGAGAATTGTTACCCTTGTAGTCCGCTTTGGCGCCATGGAAAAACTACACGGATGGAAATCTTCGCAATGAACTTTCCTCCAAGGATCCGCTCTCAGATCTCGAAACGGTGCTCCGACGCTCCGCCGGTGGCCGAAATCCTCCTTCTTCTTCCTCCTCTCTCTAACTCCTTGGAAAGAGAAAGCTTGGAGAGAAATGAAGGATTAACTCCCCTATTCCCGGCCTTAACAGAGCAGAAAACCATCTGGGTCATTGGATCTTACTAAAAGAAAATGAACGGCTCAGATCCGCTCAAAAATCCCCAAACCTGGGCCGAACACGGCTTCGCACACGGACGTGTCCCAGGCCGTGTGCCTCGATCCAGGCACGATCGCCGAACACAGAGACTCACACGGTCTCAGACACGCCCGTGTCTCACTCGACACGCCCGTGTCGAATCCTCGACACGCCCGTGTCCGGGGGCGTGTTACCCATAACTGTCACGGTAACGGACACGACCCAACTGAACACGGGTACTGACACGGCTAGGCACACGCCCGTGTCAATAGACACGCCCGTGTCAATTAGCCGTGTTTCTAGCCGTGTCCTTCTTAGGATGAAAACGACCAAAAACACCAGCCAGACACGGCCTTGGACACGCCCGTGTCCTAGGCCATGTACCCCAATACCGGCACCAAAAACCCCTTTTTACGCGACCAACTCAAATACCATTTTCGGGGCGTTACACTAATAAATTTCAAAACCATGGTGGATTCCATTTTAAACTGTCCTTTACTGATTTTATGAATAACATCAATCAATCATTGCAGCATGAATTAAAGAAGAATGGAGATGTTGCTTTCAATTATATATTAATGCTTGGCATCTTCTATTCTTCCCGCTTTTCATAGTGGAGTTCAATGCAATGCTTAATGTATTACTAAATGCAATGAAGATCAACAATTGATAAAACTATACCACCCATCACATTCTCTCTGATAAGCTTTGTTATGGATCAACTCGACGTCCCGGTCGGGCCGAAATTCTTGGACCGTCTTATCTCTCGGGACGGTGGAGCGCGCATACATCCAAAAGAGTGGGTTGATTGTACACAAACAATTTTAACGTGAAAAAACCCCTCAACTAGGTAAAAAACCACGTGATCGGATATGTGCCGGTCAAAATCCACTATTTCCTGGAGGTTACAGCTGGTTTGTGAAGTCGAGGGTGACATGCCACCTCTCATTACAATTATGGGGTGAGAGAGCACTTTGCACACGGCGGACGACTGGCCGTCGCGCCGGGAGTTGTTACAGATTGCACTTTGCGCCGGTGGTCTTCAGATAGCGACTTGCTGATTCTGGGTAATAGGCGGCACACTTGGTCTTGCAGTTGCTGGGGCCGCTTGGAACTTGGGCAATTGGGCTTCGCCGGGTGGTTGCGACTTGACCCGCTTGTGGCTCGGGTGTGGCTTGAAGGTGGCTCGGAGGTGGCTCGTAGGAGGAAACTGATAGAGCTTCGACCTGAAGAAGAAGAAGACTCCGAAGAGAAAGATCAGAAGAAAATGATAAATGAGGAGGCCTGAGGCTCCTTTTATAGGCTGCAGGAGGTGGTTATGTTGGTTACGTAGCTATCCGCACACCATAACCACCCTCATAAATGTTTCTACTATAGTTCTTGATGTGTGTATCCCGCTATTTGGAGACCGCTATTAATAAAATATTAAAATATTAAATAAATCCCCCCACTAACCCGGTGGTTATTGGGTGGTTATGGGCGGATCTAATGACAGAGGAAGCTTCTCCTCGATCGGACGGCGGGAGCGGGCCTCCACGGGCGGCCGGCGATCGCGCCACTGCCTTCGACAGGGGAGGTCATTGACGGCCGAGGAGGGGCGGTCGGCCCGGCCGACCCTTGGCCGCAAGGCGGCGGCAGCAGAAGGGCCAGTCGGCGGCCGCCCCTTGACCGCAAGGCAGTGGACAAGGAGGGGCGGCCGGCTTGGCCGCCCCATAGCCGCGAGGCTGCGGACAGGGAGGGGCGGCCAGCCTGGCCCCCTGGCCGCGATGCGGCGGCCAGGGAGGGGCGGTCGTCCCGGCCACCTGGCCGCGAGGCGACGGCCAGGGAGGGGCGGCCGGCCTGGCCCCCTGGTCGCGAGGCGGCGCACAGGGAGGGGCGGCCTCCCTGGCTCCCTTGCCGCGAGGCGACGGCCACGGAGGGGCGTCCGGTCTAGCCCCCCGGCCGCGAGGCGGCGGCCGGGGAGGGGCGGCCGGCTTGGCCGCCCCGTGGCCGCGAGGCGACGGCAAAGAAGGGATGGCCGGCTTGGCCTCCCTCTGGCCATAAGGAGGAGAACAAGGAGGGGCGGCCGGCTTGGCCGCCCTATGGTCGTAAGGCGGCGGCCAAGGAGGGGCGGCCGGCTTGGCTCCCCTTCAGCCGTAAGGCGGCGGCCAAGGAGGGGCGGCTGGCTTGGACGCCCCTTGGACGTAAGGCAGCGGCCAAGGAGGGGCGTTCGGCTTGGCCGCCCTTCGGCCGCAAGGCGGCGGCCGGCTTGGCTGCCCTTCGGCCGCAAGGCGGCGGCCGGCTTGGCGGCCCTTCGGTCGCAAGGCGCCAGCCAAGGAGGGGTGGCCGGCTTGGCCACCCTTCGGCCGCAAGGCAGCGGCCAAGTAGGGGCGGCCGGCTTGGCCACCCTTTGGCCGCAAGGCGGCGGCCAAGGAGGGGCGGCCGGATTGGCCTCCCTTCGGCCGCAAGGTGGCGGCCAAGGAGGGGCGGCGGGATTCGCCGCCCTTCGGCCGCAATGCGGCGGCCAAGGAGGGGCGCCCGGCTTGGTCGCCCTTCGGCCGCAAGGCGGAAGCCAAGGAGGGGCGGTCGGCTTGGCCGCACCTTAGACGCAAGGCGGTGCCAATGAGGGGCGGCCGGCTTGGCCGCCCCATGGCCGCAAGGCGGCGGCCAAGGAGGGGTGGCAGGCTTGGCCGCCCCTTGGCCTCAAGGCGGCGGCCCAGGAGGTGCGGACGGCTTGGCCGCCCCTTGGCTGTAAGGCGGCGGCCAAGGAGGGGAGGCCGGCTTGGCCGCCTTGCGGCCAAGGAGGGGCTGCTTCGGAAGAAGAAAAACAAGGATCTTTTTCTGTTCACTTTCATGGCGGCAATTGTGGAGAATGGTGATGGACTTGCGCTGGCAAGCGGTTGTTCCATGCAAACTCGGGTAAAAACTGTTAGTGTTTATTTTGATATAGGAGAAACGATAATCATGCCTGAGGGAGGAAGTTGTTGCTTCCGTTCTCGCGACGGTGCGAGGGGTGCGTACTGGCGTGTACGAGCACGTGTGCGAGGACACGTGCTAGAGGGCGTCTGGGCGTCCTGCGGAGGTGTGGGCAGTCGCGCCTGCACTGTAACGTGCGCGATTGGTCGTGCATGTAACTACGTTCTAGATCGGAGCATGCGCAGGCGTGCGCGGTTGCGTGCCGTTGTGCGTAGGTGCTAGCGCGAGTGCGCACACGGGCGCATCCACGCGCGTGAGGGCGTGCGGGCGCATCCGCGCATGCCTGATCGCACGGGCGCGAGCCTGATCGCACGGGCACGAGCGTGCGCTATCGTGCGGGCGCGCGCCTGATCGCACGGGCACACGCCTGATCGCGCGGGCACGGTCCCGCGTATGCGATCCTGAACGCGCGATCCAATGCGCGCGCGATTCCCCTCCCGTTCGCGCGCTCGTAATCTCGCGCGCGGGCGCACTTATGGGCGCGCCCAACACCGAGCGCGGTGCGCGCGTCTGGCCGTGCGGGGGCCAGGCCGCGTGCGTCCTAGCGTGCGCTCTTGGGCGTGTGTGTTGGCTTGCGTGCGCGTCTGTGGCCATGCACGGATGGCTTTTGGCCAGGCTTTTTTAGCCTAACATTTTACACTTTGTGACAGGGCTCGAAACGTAATGCTCGGCCGATGCGTCTTCGCTCTTCTCTTACCGAGGGCCAAGTTGCAATTTGGAGGAGGTGATTCAGCCTTTTTGCCGACTTTGAAGTGAGGATACCGCGTGCTGAGGAGATGGTGCAGAATCCTCCTCGTGGCTGGTTGATGATTGGCAAGACTACCTTGAGATCGTTATTTTGGTTCCCCCCGTGCGAGGAAGTGGTTGAGATTCTGAAGTTTTGTGGCGTGCCGATTTCCCAGTTCACTCCCTTGGGTGTAGTGCACCTTATGGGATTGGTTGTCATCTTCCGGCGAGCATGGTGAGAAACTTTTTTTGGATTACTTTCGGGACTGGTGCGATGTTCGCTCTGACGGTGGTGAGCGCGTGGAGATTTGTTGCAACAAGAATTGGTTTGATTTTGAAGTTCGGATAGACCATCGCCACGAAAATACTTTGTTTTATTATGTCAGGAATTCTTGGGGCTTGCTGGAGCTGTGGAACGCGTTGCCTGACCGTTGTTGTCGCCAAAAGGGAAAGGAGCGGGAGTTCACTCCAATACTTGGATTTTCAGAGCCTCGTGAGCTGGCTATCCATATGTTCTGCATTTCTTCGTTCATAAAAGAGAATCGCTTGCTGCAGTGTGGCCTTTCTTCAGTCCCTTGGAGGACCGCTGTGACGTCTTTGAGTTGTAGTCGAAAACAGAAGGCCGTTGTAATTTCTTGAGGTGGCGGGAGATCGGCGCCTTGTTTGTCTTCTCCGAGTGATGATTCTCCTTATGGTGGCCGTGGTGGTTCGCTTCCTGAGGTTCAGGTGCTTGGTTCGTCTGCCCCTATTCTTTTCCTGCGGAGGTAGTGGCTCTGAGGCTAACTTCTTCTTTGAAAGCAATGAATGAAGTGATAAGTAAGCTTGATCATTTTTGGCTCTACTTTATTATTGTATTGCACTAACTTCTCTCTTTTTTTTGCAGATTGAGGCTTAGGTTCAGATTTTCGTCACCTGGAATGACCATTATGTGAGTTTGAAGGGGGGATATCTGGCCTTTCAGGAGAAGTTTCAAGCAACGGCGGGCTCTCTTGTCGCTTTGAAGGATGTCGTGATCGGGATGTTTCTCGATTTTGCTGGATGGGATTGGAGCTGAAGGCGGAGTTGAAGGAGACTCGGGCTTCCCTAGAAGTGGAGAAGTCTTTGGTGGAGAGGACTACGTAGATGCTGAAGTGTACTCTAGAGGAGACTTCTCGTTTGGAGATGGAGCTTGGTGCGGCAAAGGCCCAAGTGGAGGCGCTGTCTTCCGACAGCCTTGTGTCGGAGTTGAAGGCTGCTAGCCTTGTGTAGTATATGGAGTCTCTGGATTACATGCGGGATCGGTGCTTGATCAGCGAGGAAGTTCGCAAGAAGATTTGGAGCAAGGAGGTGGAGCCTCAAATGAAATATGCTCGAGAGTTGTCCCTCAGGCATGGAGTCTCGAAGGCTTTTTGTCTTGTTAGCATGAGTTTAGGATGCGACGTGTCCGGCCTCAACTTTGATGACCTTTCTAGCGATGTGGGATCTGATGTTGACGCGGCTGACGTGTAGCGGCGTTGTTTTCTTCTATTAGTGTTTGTTTGCATTTTTTGCTTTTTCAGTAGCTCGTTTTTGTTGTTTGACGGTTATTGACTGGCACGTTTGCGCATGTATTTGTATGTTGTTGTAATGTGATTTGTGTCTTTTCTCTTGCCTGAGCACTATTTAGCTCGTAATGTTTCTTTGTGGGGGCTATAATTATGTCTGTAGTTGGTTAGTAACTTAGTTCGCACTAGGATCTCTCGCTGCTTAGTTCACACGAGGATCGCTCGTGGCTTAGTTCGCACGGGGATCGCTTGTGGCTTAGTTCGCACGGGGATCGCCCGCGACTTAATTTGCATGAGGATCGCCTGCTGCTTAGTTCGCATGAGGATTACTCGCGGCTTGGTCGTGAGGGGGCAGGCCCTGACGACGTCCTGGTGTAGAACGGCAGGTTCAGTGAATAGATTTTGTATTCAAACCGCATGCGCAGTCTTACCTTTCGGACAAGGATCGCTGGCGGCTTAGTTCTCATGGGGATTGCCCGCGGCTTAGTTCGCAAGGGGATCGCCCGCAACTTAGTCTTACCTTAAACTAGTCGGACACTGTTAAAAATAAAATATAATGTTTAAACAACTGATCGTCTATATGCGTCCGTTCTTGCGGTTCTTGTTATAAAGTTCAAATATGATCAAAGCATCTATGAGGGAGTTCAAAATAAGGAGTCACTGATATTCAAGGCTACGGCTCCTATTGTCTTGACTTGATTAAAGTAGCACGTCTTGGTTTTTCCGCACAACTCCTGTCCCTCCACTAGTGGGGAATTTCAAGGCGAGGTGCGAGATCGAAGGAATGGTTTTAAAGATCGACTAGATAGGCCTTCTGAAGATTGCGTTGTAGGGCGAGCTTGAGTCTATTATGACGAACTGGATTACGCATGTAACTTGCCTTGGAAACTCTCCCATAGTGACTGGTAAAGTAGTCGTCCCTTGCACTTGGACTGGATGGTTGTCGAAGCCGTAGATGGGTCCGGCTGCTGGCGTAAGATGTTGGACTGTAAGTTTCATACTTTGAAGAGTGGAGAGGAATAAGACGTCGACTGAACTTCCATTGTCGACGAGTTTCCTTTCAACCTTGAAGCAGGGAACTCTGATTCCTGCGCTGATCACAAGAGGCTCTTGGTGGGGTATCTGGATTTGTTCAAGGTCTTCATCACCGAAGGCTATGGTAGAGTCTTGCTTGCGTCCTCCGTCTTCGTGAACATCCTCTCCGGCACTTATCAAAAATATATGGGTAAAGAGAATTGGCGACCCGACGATAGTTTCGATGTTTTCGATTATCTGCCTGTCACTGGCTCCTCCTTTCCAAGAGTCCTGCTGATCTCTTGCCTGCCTAGGGGGAGCTTGCTGATCATGTTGGCTCCCTTGAAACAATATGCCTAGGAGTCCCTAGCAAACTAGGAACTCGATTTCGTCTTTTAGTCTTGCACACTCTTTTGTGGTGTGACCAGTTCCCCGATGGAATTCTCAATACTTTTATTGATCGCTTCTGGGATTTGGGGGAGGCTGCTTGGGATGGTACAGAGCCAGTTCGTTCTGTATGGCATATAGTATATTCGTGCGAGTGATGTTCAACAGAGTGTAATCTCGGGATGGCTGGTCCCTCTGGAAATCGCGCTGTCGCTGACCATTTCGACGTTCTTCCTTAAATCTTCCCTCCTAGGCTTTTGAGGGCTGTTCTTTATTCCTCTTAAGCTTCTGGTCACCATCAAACTGTTGACGTTGGGCATCAATAGCTTCATCTGCTGCTATCTGTGCTTCCATGCGGTGCACAATGTATAGTTATGAAAGTGCAAGCTAGATCTGATATACTCTAGATGGGGGTGAATAGAGTATGGTGCTTAAAAATTTTTTACAATAGTTGTTGTAATCTGAGTGAACAGGGAAGCAAATTGTAAATCTAAACACAGCAGCTATCTAATCACAATCTACAAAAAAAACTAATCACAGATCACAGCCAGAAACAAAAATAAAGACAAGCAACCAGAAGACACAAGGAGCTATAGTGGTTCCCCTAAACTTGGGTACATCCACTCTTCTACCACCCTAGGTAGGAATCCACTGCAGGATGAGTTGATCAGGTGTCCTGGGCACCAATGAGCTTTTGATAAGGTGCTCAAAAACCAAACCAGATTTTTTGATCAGGTGTCTTGCCACCAATGAGCTTTTGATAAGGTGCTCAAAAACCAAACACAAACTTTTGAAGGGAGTTTGAAAAACCCTTTACAGAGGTGGGGATGAGAGAGTGATGGAAGTATTCTCTTTCTCAGAGCCCTGAGTTCTTGAGATGTTCAGGAAATGAAGCTTTGTTGTAGGGTGATAGGCCTTCAGAAAGTTGATCTCCAGCAAATGATGATTTCAGCAACAGCTGAAATGTTAGGTGTCTGGAGTCTTGAGTGATGATGGCCTTGAACACTTGAAACAAAAGAGATCTGAAGATTTCAGATGGTTGATCTCTTTTTGGTGATGGTGTTCTTGTATGAATTCTTTGAGACAGAGAATGTCTACAGTTCTCTTTCTTTTTCTCTTGAGTGATTGTTGTTGAGAAAGATGTTGTTCCAGAGAAAAGTTGTTGCAGAGAATATTTTTGTTCTTCTTCTTGTGCACTCTCTTCTTCTCGTTGTTCTTGTCAGAAAAATCAAAAATCCTATCTTTTATTCCTTTTGTTCTGAATAGAAATGATCCTCTATCCAGAATAGTCGTTAGTCTGTCATTAATTACATCCTTAATTGCAATTGTCTTCTGGGGGAAAGTCCAAAGAAACATTCCTTGATAATCCCTTGAAACTTGCTCCAGAATAAATGAAAACGGCTACAAAATCTTCTGAATTAATTGCTGACAATAACTCATTAACTGTCTGAATTTTGAATCTTAAAAGTCATTTAACTCTTCAGAAAAATGTCGAACTGAGCTCTACTATCGTCTGAAAGATATGGTACCTAAACACCTAGAGGGGGGGGGGTGAATAGGTGACCTAATCCTTTTTTTAAACTTTAATGGCAGCAAACAGTTAATATCACAGATTTCTGACTATGTTATCACAGCAAACAAACAGCATACACAGCAAATCACAACACAGCACAGCAGACACAAGGTTTTATAGTGGTTCCCCAATCTTTGGGTACATCCACTTTTCCCCTTCGCCTATCTAGCAGTGTACTAGATTCGGACAAACTTCTCCACTAGCTCAGAACCCAAATTGGTTCCTACACCTCAGGCCCAAAGCCTTACAACTCAGCTTTATCCCAAAGCCTACACTCAGCCACAAAGGCCTACACTCAGTCACAAAGGCCTACACTCAGCCACCCAGGCCTACACTCAGAGATAACAATCTCCTACACTCAGGCCCTCAAGCCCTACCCTCAGCCTTTATAATTATAGGCTTACAATTCACTCAGATCCAAAGGATCCTACAAGATAAAAATGATTATAGAAATAATAACTCAACAACTCTGAAACAAGAGTGGGGAGTTGAGAGTTTCTTGATGAGTTCTTGGAAGAACTAAGCTGGATTCAATCTGACTTAGCTTTCTTCAAAGCTTCTTGAGTAGAAATGAATAAGATTGTCTCCTTCTGCAGTTGTTCCTTGACCTCTGCCACTTAGAATTCAGAATAGATCTGAACCCTTCTTCTCAGCCTAGTTCCAACGGCTGATTTCTTGGATGGAGCCCTCTCTCTCCAACTTCTTAGATCTGCACTTGAACTGCAAGATCTTCTTGTCTTGATACTTTGTGTACCACTTCAATAACTTGTTCAACAATAATCTGAACCAGTTGATCATCCTTTTCTGTAGACAGCATAGGCCTATTTATAGGCCTTCTTCATGGTAACCGACTGGTCCGGTTCATAACTGTCTTCTGACATCTCTGACAGGTACTGTAGACCGGCTGGAACGGCAGCTGTCAAATCATCCAGTCATTTCTTGAAAATCTCTAACTGTCTGAAAGTGTCGAGACTTTCTGTCTTTAAGTGTCGACACTTATAATCCAATTGTCGACACATGCTGTGTAAGTGTCGACACAAGTCTACAAGGTGTCCACACAACTCCTTGTATGTCTCGACACAGATTCTTCTTCAGGTGTCGACACTGAAATTGAGTGTCGACACAAGTACTTGTTCTTCTTGCTTTTGCTGAATTCTTCTAAGTGTCGACACATCTCCTTTGTGTCGACACAACTACTTGTGTTGAATCTGTTAAGTGTCGACACTGCTTCTTGGTGTCGACACATAGTCTTCTATGTTGATACTTGCTGAGTGTCGACACAGCTCCTTGTGTCGACACTTGATTCTTCTGTTGAGACTTCAGCTGAGTGTCGACACATTCCTTTAGTGTCGACACTTGTACTTAGAATATTTTGGAGATAATTCTGTTCTTTGCTAAGTGTCGACACAGCTCCTTGTGTCGACACTTTCTTCAAGTGTAGAGTCTTCTGCTAAGTGTCGACACATTGGTCTGGGTGTCGACACTTACTTCAAGTGCTGACATTTCTGTTGAGTGTCGACACATTATACTGCGTGTCGACACTTGTACTTAGTCTCTGCAGACTTTTGTTGAGTGTTGACACAGCTCCAAGTGTCGACACTTTCTGGTGTAGACACAGCTTCACTGGGCGTCGACACTGCTGTTAAGTTTCGACACAGCTTAACTGCACTTTTCTTCACTGAGTGTCGACACAGCTCCTTGTGTCGACACTTTGTGTCTGGTGTTGACTCTGCATCCCAGGTGTCGACACAATGACTCCAAGTGTCGACACTGCTTGTCTGGGTGTCGACACAAGTCTTCTTAAGTGTCGACACTTTCCCTCTGGGTGTCGACACATGGACTTAGGAACTTTTTGCTTCATTCCTGCAAATACTTATCCTGCACATGTAACTCAAATTACATCAAATACATTTTGATGTATATTATTGAGTTGGGTGAGGCTTCTTCAAATCAGGTACATTTAGACCAATGTACCCAACAATCTCCCCCTATTTGGAGAAGTCATAACCCTTAGTCAATGATATACACCATTCATAATTAAAAATTACAAAATGATGTAAAGCAGGTTATATTCAGCAGGGTAAACTTAAACATGTATTAATTTCACACATGTATACACATACATCAACACAGAACAAATAAGAAATAGACATATTCACAGAACAATCATGAAATATATTGATCACATATTGTTCTAACATTTGTCTAATACATTTTCAGTAGTTCACAAAAATGTTTTACATTCAAAAGATTACAAAATAATCTTCAAGTAAATTCTTAATCTATTTCTGGTCAGGTTCTTTGATAACTATTCCCTTGCCAGCTTGGACTTTAGCTTGGACAACAGCATCAGCAGTTTCAGCATCAGCAGGCTTCTTGCCTTTTAGATCTTTCTTTTTGAGCTCTTCAGCTTTGATCTTCTGCCTCTCAAAATAGTGATATGGCTTAGGAAAGTAGTTGCTAGGCTCCACTGCAGTAGGAGGTAGCTTTCCCATCTTTGTCTTCCTTCTATACTGAACTATTGCTTCCTGCCTGATCTCATGTTTTCTCTATTCAGCTTCAGAAAACCACTTGTTCCTGTCATGAGTGTTATCCTTGGCAGCTTTCCAGGCAGTTAATATTATGTTTCTAGAGGTAGGGCTCCACTGTTCAAAGTCTGGTCTTTGCTCAGCTTGTTCCCTAAACCTCTTCTTTGACAGTCTTGTCTCTTCCTCTTTCTGCAATGCCTCTTCTTCTTTTTGTAGAGCTGCTTGCATAGCTGCAGATATAGGCTGAATAACCTTTTCAATATGGACATTGTCCTTGCCCCCAGATGGGCTATACATAGTCTGGACATCAGCATGAATCATTTCAAAATCTGGAGGTGGATAAATGACTTGAGCTACTTCTGGTTGCTCACCTCCAAGATATGCAGGATTAATGCCAGATTCAGCAACATCATTGTCATCATATAGAGGAGGATATCCAAGTGTAGCTCTGATAGAATTTGAAATCCACTTAGCATGGTCATAGCTTGCCTTGACTAACACTCTCTCCCCCTTTATGACTTCTCTAGCCATGTGGTCTCTGACATCATCCTTCTGAAATCTTATTTGACTATCCAAGTATCTGACTCCATCTTTAAAGTATGGTTTGAGCTTTGTAAGTTGTTCAGAAATGACTTTCTGGGAGTCTTGGATAGCAGTTTTAACAGCATTGATTTCTTCTTGAAATACTTTATCAAAGTCAGCTTTAATAGCAGCAGTAGAAGTAGAGGGTTCAGCGGCTTTGTTCTTCAATTCAGTGACAATAACATTATGTGAAGCAGTCAAGTTGTCATTCATTCTTAACTGATTTTCAAGAACATATCCTTGCTTCAATGCTATATCATCTACCTGTGCCTTGATCTTCTCCTGGTGTGTTGCCAAATACACCACTGCATTTCCACCCTTGTGGAAGCAGTCTGTCATCTCTTTCTTGTTAAGATTCATCTCAAACCTTATAGACTTGATGTCCTGGGCAAGATCAAACTGTAATGATTTGTGCCCTTCATCTACATAAATCTCTATGGCCTTCCGATGTTCATCCAACTTGATTTGAATTGCCACCATCAGTGTACTATAATCAACTGATGGTGCTTGCTGAACTAAAGGTTGTGGAGCAACAGATTGTAGAGCCTTTTTGTAGCTTTGGCTCCTTCTCTTGAACACATAAAGCTTCTTTTTCTTAGCCCTGGCAGTCTCCTCATCTTCAGAGCCTGAGGAACTGGCAATGTCAACCCTCTCCTGAGGGCTTGGAGGCCTTTCAGCTTGCACATCAGGTGCCTGCTCAGTTTCTGTCCTGGCAGTGTCTTCAGGAACCTGTACTTGCTCCCCCTCAGCAGCAGCATTCTCTCCATCAGCAGTATCCTTGTCCATGTCAAAATCTTGTTTGTCTAGATTTAGGAATAAATCCTCCATTGTGTATTCTGGTGGTGAAGAAGCTGGAGACAGTCTTTGCTCTTCAACCACTGGATCAGGAACCACTTCTTGTACAGCAGATGTGTCTTCTCTAACAGCATCTGGTACTTGACTATTCATCTGAGTTTGCTGATGATCATCAGACAAATCAGTATCTTCTACAAGAAATTCTAAAGTATTTAGGTCAGTGAGTACCTCTTGTATGATGGTGGTGGCTTGCTTACTTTCCAGTGTAGATGGTGCTTCTACAACTGGAGGCTCCCCCTGGCTGTGATCCCTGTGGATGGGGCTAGCTTGAGGCAGCTCCCCTGGATCTCAGCAGCCTCTTGAGGAGCAGGAAATTTCACTACAGTCTCTTCCTCCTGGTCATCTGGAGTGAACACAACTTGTTGTTCACTTTCAGAACTGCTGGAGGACTCTTGTGCCACTGGAGCTATTTTCCTTTTCTTCTTTGGAGGAGTGTCTTTCTCAGTAACTATCTTCACAGGGGTTGGCATTTCCTTGGACAACACCCTGTCCCATCTTGAAAAGATTCTTAGATCCATCTTCCTCATATGGTTTATCTTTCTTCCTGCAGCAGTACTCATTACCTCTGGTATCACACCAGCTCGGTATAGACTAATGATTCTGCCCAGGTTGGGCTTCTTCAAGCTCTCCTTAATCTTCTCAAAGACTATAACTGACCAATCAGTTCTTATAGTGAAGATAATTCTTGTCATTATACTGAACATGGAGGCAGACACTCTGTCATGCCCTCCTGGCTTACTGAGTAAGACTTTTCCCACTATCTCAGACATGAATTTTCCTTGGCTGTTCATTCCTTTCCTGTTAAATACAGAGTCTATCTTCATTTTTGGATCAAGTCCACACCAGGTTAGAGCTTCCCTGGTCCTTGAAGCTGTAACTTCTTCTTCTTCTTGAGTTTTTGGAAGCTGTAGAATCTTCCTTAGACTTTTGGGGGATACCTTAACCCTTGCACCATGAACTCTGGATTTGATTTTGTATCCAGATTCATCTATCTGAGCTCCATTAAGGAATTCAAGCACCTCTTTCTTCCAAATCTTTGTAGGTTCAGAAACTAAGTATTCTAATCCAGAATCGGCGACTAGGGTAACTACCGCCTGGATTTCTTGATCTGCTTCTTCAAACGCGCCGCGCACCAGCTCATATCCTTCGTTGACGTTCTCCTCTAGCTTAGGCGCCATTAGGGTTTGTAGAATTGGTCTTGAGAGAAGAGAGGTGTCGACACAGTAGTTTTGGTCTCGAAACTTTGAAAGCGTGTCGACAAACAAAGACAAAACCCGATTTATACCTTTCTGATTTTGAAGATGAACAGGCGGGACAGCTAACTTGAAATGTGTCGACACTGGCAATAAGTGTCGACACTGACTTATAATGTCTCGACACATATGTGTCGACACAAGTTTAGTCAACAGATTTTATGTGTCGACACTTGGTTATGTGTCGACACAACATATCTCGACACATTGTCGAGACTTTACTTAGAAAATTCTGAGTAAAACTTAAGTGTCGACACCATATTGGATGTGTCGACATCTACTTGACATGTGTCGACACTAACAATCTGAAGTGTCGATACCACATTCCTAGATGTGTCGACACCTTTTTCCTGAAGTGTCGACACCACTATTCTGTGTCGACATAGACTTGTCTATGTGTCGACACCTTTTTACTTAGCCATTTTTAATTCTGTAAACTTACTCTAAGTTTATCATTCCTAGTTCAATTTTAAATCTATTGAACTTAGCTTCTTCTAGGGGCTTAGTAAACATATCAGCTACTTGATTATCAGTTTTAACATATTCTAATAAAATATCTTCTCTTTTTACATGCTCCCTAAGAAAATGATATTTAATTTCAATATGTTTTGTCCTACTATGAGATACAGGGTTATTAGCTATTGAAATAGCACTAGTAGAATCACAGAAAAGTGGAGTTCTACTTACCTGAAATCCATAGTCCTCTAGCTGATGTTGAATCCACAGAAGTTGAGCACAGCAACTTCCTGCAGCCACATACTCTGACTCTGCTGTGGAGATAGTCACACTAGTTTGCTTTTTGCTACTCCATGAAATTAATCTCCCACCTAGGAATTGACAGGTTCCAGTAGTACTCTTTCTATCTTCTTTGCATCCTGCAAAGTCTGCATCTAAATAACCTGTTAGTTCAAAATCTCCATTCCTAGGGTACCAGAGGCCTAGATAGGGAGTGCCCTTTAGATATCTCAATATTTTTTTAACTACAGTCAAATGAGACTCTTTAGGGCAGACTTGATACCTTGCACAAACACATGTAGCATATATGATGTCTGGTCTACTAGCAGTCAAGTATAATAGAGAGCCAACTATCCCTCTATACAAGGTTTCATCCACAGGTTTCCCTGCATCATCCTTGCTAAGAGACACACTTGACCCCATTGGAGTCTTCATGGTACTGGATGAATCCATACTATACTTCCTTATGAGTTCTAGGGTGAACTTGGACTGACATATGGATAAACCACTTTCAGTCTGTTTAACTTGGAGACCCAAGAAAAACTTCAGCTCTCCCATACTACTCATCTCAAACTGACCTTGCATCAGTTTTGCAAACTTTTTGCAAAGACTGCTTTCAGTAGACCCAAATATAATGTCATCTACATATATTTGGACTAGTATGACTTTGCCTCTAGATTCCCTAAGGAATAGAGTCTTATCTATTTTCCCCCTTGAGAACTTGTTCTCAATGAGGAAACTAGATAGGGTTTCATACTAAGCCCTAGGGGCTTGCTTTAACCCATATAAAGCTTTCCTAAGTCTATAGACATGATGAGGTAGAGTTGGATCAACAAAACCTGAAGGCTGCTCCACATAGACTTCTTCCTTAAGATTACCATTTAGGAATGCTGACTTGACATCCATTTGATATACTTTGAATCCTTGATAGGTTGCATAGGCCAAGAACATCCTTATGGCTTCCAGTCTGGCTACTGGAGCAAAGGTTTGATCAAAATCAATAACTTCTTCTTGACTATATCCTTTAGCAACCAGTCTTGCTTTATTCTTAATGATGACCCCTTGTTCATCCATCTTATTCCTGTAGATCCACTTAACTCCTATTATATTGTGGTCTCTAGGTCTAGGAACAAGTTCCCAGACCTTGTACCTTTTGAACTGATTAAGCTCTTCTTGCATTGCTTCAGTCCATTGTGGATCCAGTATTGCTTCTTCAAACTTCTTAGGTTCAACTTGAGACAGAAAGCTGGAGTAGATTGCTGCATTCATGTATCTGCTCCTGGTTTGTACTCCTTGTCTTGGATCTCCAATAATCTGCTCTACTGGATGATCTCTTAGATGCCTGTTGGCTGGAGGCATTCTTACTTCTGGTTGAACCAATTCAGCATCTCCATCATGCTGTTCTCCTTGTATTTCTTCAGCAATTGGCACATGTAGTTCTCCCCCTGGACAATAGCTACTCTCCTCTCCTTGCTGTCTTGCAGCAGGTACTTCTTCTATAGTAAGCTTGTCCATTTTCTTTGATAAACCTGTGGGGCTGCATACAGTACTAGACAACTCATTATTAATAAGTTTAGTCTCATCAAAAACTACATGCACAGATTCTTCTACAACTTATGTAGTCAGGTTGTAGACTCTATAAGCCTTACTATTATTGCTGTACCCAACAAAAATTCCCTCTTGGGACTTGGCAGCAAACTTAGTTAAGTAAGACTTCCCATTGTTAAGTATGAAGCATTTGCAACCAAAGATCCTAAAGTAGGATAGGTTTGGTTTCCTGCCTTTCACAACTTCATAGGGGGTCTTGTTGAGCCCTTTAGTGATGGTAGCCCTATTTATAACATGGCATGCAGTGTTGACTGCTTCAGCCCAGAAATACTCTGGCAGTGATGTATCACTTAATAGGGTCCTACCAGCCTCTATCAAGGTTCTATTCTTCCTCTCAGCAATGCCATTTTGCTGAGGTGTTCTAGGTGAAGAGAATTCTTGAAATATCCCAAAGTCTTCACAAAGTTTTGTCATGCTTTCAGACTGAAACTCAGTACCATGGTCACTTCTAATCTTGACCACTGTACTGTTTAGTTCATTCTGAATTTGCTTGACAAAACTATAGAAGACACTAGGTGTTTCAGATTTCTATCTTAAGAAGAACACCCAGGAAAACATTGAGTAGTCATCTACAACTACAAGGGTATAGACCTTCCTACCTAAGCTGTGAACTGGCATTGGACCAAAGAGATCCATATGCAAGAGGTATAAACACCTCACAGCATCTTTGTTTTCTATGCTTCTAAAGGTGGATTTAGTCTGCTTGCCCTTTTGACAAGCTGAGCAAATACCATCTTTAACACACTTAACTTGAGGACCATTCCTCACTAACTCTTTGCTAAAGAGTTTGCTAATAGTCTTGTAGTTAAGATGGGCTAGCCTCTTATGCCATTTGACACAATGAGTGACTGTCTCATCAGCTACAAGACAAACTGGAGAACCATTGTTCTCAATCATAATGTCTAGGCAGTAGACATTCCTCTTCCTATAACCTGTCAAAATGATCTCTTGATCACTTAACCTCTTGATATGACAACCATTTTTAACAAATGAGATGTCATACCCTACATCACTTAATTGACTTATACTTATTAGGTTGTGTTTCAACCCTTTAACATAAGCCACTTGAGTAATGGTAACTAAGTTACTAGAAATGTTACCAAACCCTTTGATGATTCCTTTTTCAGAACCACCAAAGGTAACCTTTGGACCATCTTTTATTGGAATGTAGTCCCTTAGTAGTCCCCTTGTTACAGTCATATGTCTGGAACATCCACTGTCCAAGTACCATGTTGGGGTATGGCCACTTGGACTTACCTGCAAAACAGATTAATGAACCTTAGAACCCAATGAATTCTTGGGTCCTTGGTACTTATTAGTTTGCAATCTGACAAAGCTACCCACTGGCTTTCCAACAGGTAGTTTGGTACTCACTTTGGCACTGACATTCTGCCAACAGTCCACTGCAAAATGGCCAACCTTGCCACAGCACCAACATTCAAACTTGTTATACCTTTGCTTAGGTACAGTCTTTGCTGTCTTATTTACAGCAGACTTGTTGAATGTTGGGGCTTTGCCCTTGGACTTAGACTTAGACTGCTCAGTCCTAGCAGGTCTAATAAAGCCCAGTCCAGCCTTGCCTTTATGATGAACAAATTCATCAATTAAAGGTAGCACTGACTTAGGTTTAGAAAACCTAGCAACAAGCTCTCTCTCTTTCTGAAGATTGATCTCCAGACTCTTGATTTGATCATTTTTAAATGATATAGTACCCATTTGAATCACTGTTATGTGCTTCAACCTGGCTATCTCATTCAGTTTTTGATCATAAGACTTCTCAAAATATGTTACAGCAGCTTTTAGATCAGCAATTTCCAATGCCTGACTTTTGGCAAGGGTCTTGCTTTTCTTGTAAGCTTGTAACAGCACTTTATATTCATCTATAAGCTGATGAATATCATCCTCAGACTCAGATACACTTCCATCACTTGATGAAGATGAATCTGATTCTGTACTAGAACAAGAAACTGAACTTAGTGTTGAACAATGTACCTTACTGGGTCCTTGCTGTTCCAGGATTTTGTCTCCTTCTGTCAAAGCCATTAGCCCTTGGTATTGACTGTCTTCTTGTTCATAAATAGACTCCATGATCTGCATGAATTCTTCTTCTTCTTCTTCAGCAAACAGCCCTATGTAGGCCTCAGCCTCAGACTCAGTTTCTGAAGAAGAGATATCTGATAGAGTCTTCTCCTTCTTGGCAATAAAAGACTTCTCTTTCTTGCCTTTGAAATGAGTCTTTTTCCTGTCACCAGATTCTTTCCTCTTTTCAGGACAGTCTGCAATAACATGGCCATGTCTATTGCAGCAATAGCACACTATCTTAGAACTAGTTGCCTTGCTAGATTTAGTCCTTTTCTTGTCATTCTTTGAAGACCTCTTTTTCTGATAAGAGTCTTCCTTTCCTTGTGATGTAGAAGGCCTTGACCTCCACTGTTTCTTTTTCAAAAACTTCTGAAAGTGTCTAGTGAAAGCAGCAAAGTCTTCATCACTTTCACTGCTTCCTGATTTGGTGCTGACTGTTTCATCTGATTCTGAATCAACTACCTCTGGAGGTGGAGTTGATGACTTATTCCTGCACTTTCTGAGGACATCTGTCTTGAAAGCAACTGATCTTTCCTTGTGATCAGTCCTTGTTGATTTCTCCTCCTCTTTTCTCACTGTCAACTGCATCTCATATGACAATAACTTGCCAAACAGTGTAGGAGGAGGAATTTCCCCCAACTTAGTCATTTCTCTTATGGCACAGATCTTGGTGTCCCAATCTTTGGTTAGGGACCTTAAGAACTTGTCATTTAGTTCATAGTTACTGAACCCTCTTCCATAAGACATGAGTTCATTCACTATTCTGTAGAACTTCTTGTAGCACTCAGTTATGCTATCACCCTTTCCTTGTCTAAAACTCTCATACTCTTGATTTAGCAAGGATTTTCTATCTTGTCTAACTTCTTCAGATCCTTCCATATACACTATAAGAGTGTCCCACATTTCTTTGGCTGTCTTACAGTGTATAAGATTCTGAAATGTTGCATCATCTATGGCACTTACTATAATGTTTTGTGCCCTCTTGTCCATGGTGGCTAGGACAATCTCATCCTTAGTCATTTCAGAGAAATCCTTTGGAGTTCTCTGATTTGCATCTAGAACAGATATCTTCATGGGCACATATGGCCCCTCCTTTACTGTGATGTAGATTCTAGGGTCTGAGGCCTCCATAAACAGCCTTACCCTTTCCTTCCAAATCCCAAAGATTTCCTTTCTGCATATGGGCAATTTCATGGAACCCAATTCCTTGTGATTTTCAGAGGAACCCATGGTTCTTGATTTTCTTGATTACTGAATTTGACTTAGACTGAATCTGCCAATCAGGATCTCCTCAGACTGTTAGTCCTTGTTTTGAGGAACCTGGCTCTGATACCACTTGAAAGATATGGTACCTAAACACCTAGAGGGGGGGTGAATAGGTGACCTAATCCTTTTTAAACTTTAATGGCAGCAAACAGTTAATATCACAGATTTCTGACTATGTTATCACAGCAAACAAACAGCATACACAGCAAATCACAACACAGCACAGCAGACACAAGGTTTTATAGTGGTTCCCCAATCTTTGGGTACATCCACTTTCCCCCTTCGCCTATCTAGTAGTGTACTAGATTCGGCCAAACTTCTCCACTAGCTCAGAACCCAAATTGGTTCCTACACCTCAGGCCCAAAGCCTTACAACTCAGCTTTATCCCAAAGCCTACACTCAGCCACAAAGGCCTACACTCAGCCACAAAGGCCTACACTCAGCCACCCAGGCCTACACTCAGAGATAACAATCTCCTACACTCAGGCCCTCAAGCCTTACCCTCAGCCTTTATAATTATAGGCTTACAATTCACTCAGATCCAAAGGATCCTACAAGATAAAAATGATTATAGAAATAATAACTCAACAACTCTGAAACAAGAGTGGGGAGTTGAGAGTTTTTGATGAGTTCTTGGAAGAACTGAGCTGGATTCAATCTGACTTAGCTTTCTTCAAAGCTTCTTGAGTAGAACTGAATAAGATTGTCTCCTTCTGCAGTTGTTCCTTGACCTCTGCCACTTAGAATTCAGAATAGATCTGAACCCTTCTTCTCAGCCTAGTTCCAATGGCTGATTTCTTGGATGGAGCCCTCTCTCTCCAACTTCTTAGATCTGCACTTGAACTGCAAGATCTTCTTGTCTTGATACTTTGTGTACCACTTCAATAACTTGTTCAACAATAATCTGAACCAGTTGATCATCCTTTTCTGTAGACAGCATAGGCCTATTTATAGGCCTTCTTCATGGTAACCGGCTGGTCCGGTTCATAACTGTCTTCTGACATCTCTGACAAGTGTTGTAGACCGGCTGGAACGACAGCTGTCAAATCATCCAGTCATTTCTTGAAAATCTCTAACTGTCTGAAAGTGTCGAGACTTTCTGTCTTTAAGTGTCGACACTTATAGTCCAAGTGTCGACACATGCTGTGTAAGTGTCGACACAAGTCTACAAGGTGTCGACACAACTCCTTGTATGTCTCGACACAGATTCTTCTTCAGGTGTCGACACTGAAATTGAGTGTCGACACAAGTACTTGTTCTTCTTGCTTTTGCTGAATTCTTCTAAGTGTCGACACATCTCCTTTGTGTCGACACAACTTCTTGTGTTGAATCTGTTAAGTGTCGACACTGCTTCTTGGTGTCGACACATAGTCTTCTATTTTGATACATGCTGAGTGTCGACACAGCTCCTTGTGTCGACACTTGATTCTTCTGTTGAGACTTCAGCTGAGTGTCGACACATTCCTTTAGTGTCGACACTTGTACTTAGAATATTTTGGAGATAATTCTGTTCTTTTCTAAGTGTCGACACAGCTCCTTGTGTCGACACTTTCTTCAAGTGTAGAGTCTTCTGCTAAGTGTCGACACATTGGTCTGGGTGTCGACACTTACTTCAAGTGCTGACATTTCTGTTGAGTGTCGACACATTGTGCTGGGTGTCGACACTTGTACTTAGTCTCTGCAGACTTTTGCTGAGTGTCGACACAGCTCCAAGTGTCGACACTTTCTGGTGTAGACACAGCTTCACTGGGTGTCGACACTGCTGTTAAGTTTCGACACAGCTTAACTGCACTTTTCTTCACTGAGTGTCGACACAGCTCCTTGTGTCGACACTTTGTGTCTGGTGTCGACTCTGCATCCCAGGTGTCGTCACAATGACTCCAAGTGTCGACACAAGTTTTCTTAAGTGTCGACACTTTCCCTCTGGGTGTCGACACATGGACTTAGAAACTTTTTGCTTCATTCCTGCAAATACTTATCCTGCACATGTAACTCAAATTACATCAAATACATTTTGATGTATATCATTGAGTTGGGTGAGGCTTCTTCAAATCAGGTACATTTAGACCAATGTACCCAACATCGTCGAACTGAGCTCAGCGATTTGGACTTAGACAGCAACAGAGATCGTCGATCTGAGCTCAACTATCGTCGAACTGAGCTCAGAGATAGAGAATCAATACTGGAGTGAAGATCGTCGAACTGAGCTCGAAGATCGTCGAATGGAGTTCGACGATTTGTTGAAGTTGAGCTCAGCGATCGTCGAATGGAGTTCGACGATCCGTCGAAGTGAGCTCAACGATCGTCGATTGGAGTTCGACGATTCGTCGTACTGAGCTCGACGAAATGTCTTAGTCTCCAAACTGAAAAACCTTGGTCTTGAGGGCAGCTTCCAAACATAACTACCAACCCTTAGACTTAATTCTAATTAACCTTTAGATCTATACAAAGAGGTCAAACACAGGTTTCCTAAAGACATAGTGATCCTGACCCAAATTAGTAATAGGGTGTTCCAACAATCTCCCCCTATTTGGGTAAGGATTACTATTTACAAAAATTGGAGAAATACAAGCAACAATATACAAAGCAAAAAAATAACAACCAACAACATTGCAAAATCACAGATAAACTATCTTAGACAGATCAGAAATCAGAATAATTGTCACCTTACAGAATTACTCTTTCTCCTTGCTCTTTATAAGTTTTATTTTTCTATTTAGATTAAGAGCTTTCTTCTTTGATCTTCTGTCATCAGCTACACCTAAAGAAGTTTGTTGTTTAGGCCTTGGTACCACAGCTTCAGGGTGCAGCTCCATGTATCTTGAAAGAAATTGTACCTAATCACCTAGAGGGGGGGGGAATAGGTGACTTTAATCTTTATAAACTTTAAGGCAGATTTAATCACCATTCCAGGTTCCACTTAGGAATTGACAGGTTCCAGTTGTACTTTTCCTATCTTCCTTGTAGCCTGCAAAATCTGCATCTGAATAACCTGTCAGTTCAAAGTCTCCATTCCTAGGGTACCAAAGGCCCAGATAAGGTGTGCCCTTAAGATATCTCAAAATTCTTTTGACTGCTGTCAAATGAGATTCTTTAGGGCAATCTTGGTACCTAGCACAGACACATGTAGCATACATGATATCTTGTCTACTAGCAGTCAAATACAATAGGGAGCCAACTATCCCTCTATACAAAGTCTCATCTACAGGTTTCCCTGCATCATCTTTGCATAAAGACACTGTTGACCCCATAGGAGTTTTCATGGTACTGGATGATTCCATACCATACTTCCTTATCAACTCTAGGGTGAACTTAGACTGGCATATGGATAAACCATTCTCAGTCTGTCTAACTTGAAGACCCAAGAAGAACTTAAGTTCCCCCATACTGCTCATTTCAAATTATCCTTGCATAAGTTTTGCAAACTTTCTGCAAAGACCACTTTCTGTAGACCCAAATATGATGTCATCTACATATATTTGGACTAAGATAATCTTACCTCTAGATTCCCTAAGGAATAGAGTCTTGTCTATTTTCCCCCTTGAGAATTTGTTCTCAATGAGGAAACTAGACAGGGTTTCATACCAAGCCCTAGGGGCTTGTTTTAACCCATTCAAAGCCTTCCTAAGTCTATAAACATAATTAGGTTTAGTAGAATCAACAAAACCTGATGGTTGTTCTACATAGACTTCTTCCTTCAGATTTCCATTCAGAAAGGCTGACTTAACATCCATTTGGTATACTTTAAACCCTTGATAGGTTGCATAGGCAATAAACATCCTTATGGCCTCCAGTCTGGCTACTGGAGCAAAGGTTTGATCAAAATCAATACATTCTTCCTGCATATATCCCTTAGCAACCAGTCTAGCTTTGTTCTTCACAATAACTCTATGTTCATCCATCTTGTTCCTAAAGATCCACTTAGTTCCAATTATGTTGTGGTCCTTGGGTTTAGGAACAAGCTCCCAGACCTTGCATCTCTTGAATTGGTTCAGCTACTCTTGCATTGCCTCAATCCAATGAGGGTCTAGGATAGCTTCTTCAAATTTCTTTGGCTCTACTTGGGATAGAAAACTGGAGTAGTGTACTGAACTTAGATTTATGCTCCTTGTTTGTACCCCTTGTCTGAGGTCTCCAATAATCTGATTGGCTGGATGATCTTTTAAATGTCTATTTGCTGGAGGTAGCCTGTCTTCAGGTTGTACTCCTTTAGCTTCTTCAACTTGCTGCACTCCTTGGTCTTCTTCTACATCAGGTGCATCTAGTACTCCCCCTGGACAACAGCTACTATCATCCACTTGCTGACTTGCAGTAGAATCTTCTTTAATAGTGAGCTTGTCCATCTTCTCAGTCACACCTGTAGAGCTGCAAACACTTCTAGACAATTCATTGTTAATGAGTCTAGCTTCATCAAACACTACATGTACTGATTCTTCTAAAACTTGAGTAGTCAAGTTGTTGACCCTATAAGCCTTACTGTTGTTGCTGCACCCAACAAAGATCCCCTCTTGGGATTTAGCAGCAAACTTAGTTAAGTAAGACTTACCATTGTTAAGTATATAACATTTACAACCAAAGATCCTGAAATAGGATAGATTTGGTTTTCTGCCTTTCACAATCTCATAGGGGGTCTTATTGTGGCTCTTGCTGATAGTAGCCCTATTAATTACATGACATGCAGTGTTTACTGCCTCAGCCCAGAAATATTCAGGGAGAGATGTGTCACTTAATAGGGTTCTACCATCCTCAATCAAGGTTCTATTTTTCCTTTCAGCAATGTCATTTTGATGAGGTGTTCTTGCTGAAGAAAATTCCTGAAAAATTCTAAATTCTTTACACAGTTTTGTCATACTGTCAGACTGAAATTCAGTACCATGGTCACTTCTGATTTTGACCACTGTACTGTCCAATTCATTCTGAATTTGTTTAACAAAGCTGTATAAGATACTTGGAGTTTCAGATTTCTGTCTAAGGAAGAATACCCAGGAAAACCTTGAGTAGTCATCCACAACTACAAATGTGTAGACCTTCCTACCAAGGTTGTGAACTGGCATAGGACCAAAAAGATCCATATGCAAGCGGTATAAACACCTCACAGCATCTTTGTTCTCAATGCTATTAAAGGTGGATTTGGTCTGCTTGCCCTTTTGACAAGCTGAACATATCCCATCCTTTATACACTTAACCTGAGGATCATTCCTCACTAACTCTTTGCTAAAGAGTTGGCCAATTGTCTTGTAGTTAAGATGGGCTAGCCTCTTGTGCCATTTGACATAATGAGAGACTTTCTCATCAGCTACAAGACACACAGGAGAAACATTGTTCTCACACATAATGTCTAGACAATAGACATTTCTCTTCCTATAACCTGTCAGAATGATCTTTTGATCATTTGACCTCCTGATATGACAACCATATTTGACAAATGAGATATCATATCCTAAATCACTCAGCTGACTTATACTAATGAGGTTGTGTTTCAAACCTTTAACATAAGCCACTTGAGTAATTGTTATAAGATTGCTAGAAATGTTACCAAAGCCTTTGATGATTCCTTTTTCAGAACCACCAAAGGTGACTTTAGGACCATCCTTGATTGGTGTATAGTCCTTCAGCAATCCCCTAGTTCCAGTCATGTGTCTGGAACATCCACTGTCCAAGTACCATATTGGGGCATGGCCACTTGGACTCACCTGCAAAAAAGATAATTTACCTTAGAACCCAAAAACTTCTTGGGTCCTTGGTGCAAGTTAGTCTTACTCTTAACAAAACTACCTGTAGCATTTCTAGCAGGCAGTTTGCTACTCACCTTGGCATTTGAATTATGCCAATAGTCTATGGCAAAGTGGCCTATCTTGCCACAGCACCAGCACTCAAACCTGTTGTATCTTTGTTTGGATACAACCCTGGCTGTAGTATCTACAGTAGGCTTCTTATTGAGTACTGGGGCTTTTCCCTTAGACTTGGAATGTACAGTCCTGGCAGGTTTAGTAAACCCCAATCCAGTTTTACCTTTTTGAGAAATGAACTCATCTATCAAAGGTAGAATAGACTTTGGTTTAGAAAGCCTTGCAACTATATCTCTCTCCTTCTAAATACTAATCTCTAGATTACTGATTTGATCATTCTTGAATGTAATAGTCCCCATCTGAATAACAGTAATGTTCTTCAGCCTGGCTATTTCATTAAGTTTCTGATCAAGCAACTTATCAAAATCTGTTGCAGCCACTTTGAGATTAGCAATCTCCTTAGCCTGACTCTTGGCCAAGGATTTGCTTTTCTTCAAAGCTTGCAACACTACTCTATATTCATCAATCAACTGATGAATATCTCCTTTAGATTCAGATCCACTAACATCACTTGATGCTGATGTATCTGAATCTGACTTAGTACAAGAAATTGAACTAACAGAAAAATTTTGTACCTGACTTGGTCCAGGCTGATCCTGAATTTTGTCTCCTTCTGATAAGGCCATCAGTCCCTGACACTGATTGTCCTCATGCTCATATATAGAGTTCATTAACTAGATGAACTCCTCTTCCTCTTATTCAGCAAACAGTCCAATATAAGCTTCAGCTTCTGAATCAGTTTATGAAGATGACATATCAGACATACTTTTGTCCTTCTTAGCAACAAAGGACCTTTCCTTTTTGCCCTTGATCTGAGTCTTCTTCTTATCAGTTGACTCTTTCCTTTTCTCTGGACAGTCAGCAACAACATGTCCTTGTCTGTTACAACAATAACAAACTATCTTTGATGATGTAGTTTTACTTGACTTGGGCTTTCTCCTGTCATACTTTGATGACTTCTGTGAAGTGGATAGCTTAGACCTCCACTGTTTCTTCTTTAGAAACTTCTGAAAATGTCTAGTAAAAGCTGCAAAATCTTCATCACTCTCACTGCTTTCAGAATTCTTGCTTTCTGACTCATCTGTCTCAGTCTCAGCAACTTTTGGAGGTGGAGATGGAGACTTACTTTTATATTTCCTAGTGGCTTCTGTCTTGAAAGCCACAGCTCTTTCTTTATGCTCAACTCTGGTAGTCTTCTCCTCCTCCTTCCTTACCATTAACTGCATCTCATATGATAACAGTTTTCCAAACAATGTTGGAGGAGGAATGTCTACTAATTTGGTCATTTCCCTTATGGCACAAATCTTAGTATCTCAGTCTTTAGTTAGGGATCTCAAGAACTTATCATTCAGCTCATAATTGCTGAACTCTCTTCCATAAGACATCAATTCATTGACAATCCTATAGAATTTCTTGTAGCACTCAGTTATGCTATCATACCTGCCTTGTCTGAAACTTTCATACTCTTGGTTTAACAAAGATTTCCTGTCCTGTCTAACCTCTTCAGAGCCCTCCATGTACACTATCAGTGTGTCTCACATTTCCTTTGATGTTTTACAGTGTATCAAATTTTGAAATGTGGCATCATCTATTGCACTTACAATTATATTCTGGGCCCTCTTATCCATAGTGGCCAGAATAATCTCATCCTTGGTCATTTCAGAATAGTCTTTTGGAGTTCTCTGGTTTGCATCCAGAATTGATACTTTCATTGGCACATATGGCCCTTCTTTGACTGTGATATAGATCCTAGGGTCAGAGGCTTCCATAAATAGTCTAACCCTTTCTTTCCAAATGCCAAAGATCTCCTTTCTGCAGATTGGCAACTTCATGGAGCCTAGTTCTTTGTGATTCTCTGTTGAACCCATTTTCTTGATTTTCTTGATTATGCTGAATCTGCCAATAGGATCTTGTACTCAGACTGTTATGTCCTTTTTGAGTAACCTGTCTCTAATACCACTTGAAAGAAATTATACCTAATAACCTAGATGGGGGTGAATAGGTGACATTAATCTTTATAAACTTTAAGGCATATTTAATCACAGAATTCACAGAACTATAAACAGCATACACAGAATCAGACATACACAGAGTACACACAGTTTTATAGTGGTTCCCCAAGGTCTGGGTACATCCACTTTCCCCCTTCGCCTATCTAGTAGTGTACTAGATTCGGCCAAACTTCTCCACTATTCCTCAGATCCTCAGATCTTACACTCAGAACCCCAACCAGGTTCCTACAACTCAGGCTCAAAGCCCTACCACTCAGTCTTCACCAAGACCTACACTCAGCCTTCAACAAGGCCTACACTCAGCCCTCAACAAGGCCTACACTCAGAGAAATGGATCTCCTACACTCAGGCACACAGGCCCTACCACTCAACCTTTATAATTTCAGGCTTACAACTCAGATCCCTTAGGATCCTACAAGAAATTAAAATTACAATGAATATAACCACAACTCAGATTGAGAGAGAAAAGTTGTCTGGTTTCTTGAAGAGTTCTTGGAAGAACTTTGCTGAGATCAACCTCCCTTGGCTTCCTTCAAAGCTTCTTGAATTTAGAACACAGTAGGGTTGAGTCTCTATGCAGATGATCTTCAATCACTGCTGACTTAAGAATCAGATCTCAATCTGAAACTTTCTTCACAGTCTGGTTCAATAGCTGTCTTCTTAGAAGGAGCTCTCTCTTCAACTTCTTAGATCTTCTGATCACTTCAATTGATTGTTGTTAATCATCTTCTTCTGTTGACAGAATAAGCCTTTATATAGGCTTTCTTCATGGTGACCGGCTGATCCGGTTTCTAACAGACTTCTGACAGTTCTGACAGTTGCAGTAGACCGGCTGGAATGGCAGCTGTCAAGTCATCCAGTCACTTCTTGAATTTTCTGTAACTATCTGAAAGTGTCGAGACAGTCAGTCTTTAAGTGTCGACACTTATAGACTAAGTGTCGACACAAGTAGACTAAGTGTCGACACAAGTAGACTAAGTGTCGACACTAGCCTTCATGGTGTCGACACAACTCCTTGTGTTGTAGAAATTACTTCTCGACACTGCTTCTTTAGAATGTGTCGACACTGATCCTGTGTGTCGACACAAGTCTTCTTCTTCAATCCTTAGTTGATTTCTGCTAAGTGTCGACACAACTCCTTTGTGTCGACACATCTTCTTGTGTTGAACTTGTTAAGTGTCGACACATCTTCTTGGTGTCGACACATGCCTTCTGTGTTGATACTTTAGCTGAGTGTCGACACATCTCTTTTGTGTCGACACTTGTACTTAGACTTTATTGAAATTTGCTGAGTGTCGACACAGCCTCCTAGTGTCGACACTTTCTTCATGTGTTGAGACTTTAATTGTGTGTTGACACATCTTCTTTATGTCGACACTTGTACTTAAACTCTGTTGAAGTTTGCTGAGTGTCGACACAGCCTCCTAGTGTCGACACTTGTACTTGAACTTTGTTGATGTTTTGCTGAGTGTCGACACAGCCTCCTAGTGTCGACACTTTCTGATGTCGACAAAGTTCCTCTGGGTGTCGACACTGCTTCTAAGTGTCGACACTGATTCTTTAGACAATTCTTCACTGAGTGTCGACACTGCCTGTGTAAGACCCCCCCCCCCCTCCCGGATCCCAAAACACGGCACGAAGGGGAGTCTTATGCCTGGAACAGCCGCCTTGCGGTAACATTAGCACACGGGCTAACATGTACCACAAGACGCCTATTCCGCCGGCTACAACCATATCAATATAAATGCCAACCCAGCCAAATAAATAAACAAGAGAAGTCAAAATCCACACTAAGTAATATATAATGTCCAAAACATCAATAATGAGAAGCTAAACATGCTTCTACAAAATATCAGAGTACAGCTAATCATTGCCCAAACGGGCTACATCCGAGTAATCAAAATACTAACATCAGTAACCGACGGTATCGACGGCACCGTCACATCAGGCCCTGTCGTCCTGGCCTGGCTGTCCTGCTGCGTAGTCTGCGGCTGCTCTACCTGCGGTGTGTCCTCCTAAAAAGGTAGACGTAGCAACCGTTAGTCGAAACGACTAAGTGGTTTCACATCCGCTCCCCCGGCGACTCCTCAGCACCGGGCGGAGAAAAGGAACAAGAGTATAGTATATAACAAGTATGCAAGTAAAGGAGTATAAGCAGGTGGCAAGGTACATGAATATAATGTATAATCTAGCAGTTCTACAAGCTAACATCATATATCAACAGGTGTAAGGAAATCTACAGCAGGAAAGTAACTTAACTTATAAGAATGCCCATACAAACTTATAAGTTAAGGGTCGGGTTACATAAAGTAACTCATCGTATAGGAGTGCCCATACAAACTTATACGATGAGGATCTTGTTGTGCAATGTATGAAATGCTATGAATTCTATGCAATGACTCACCCATGCACACCCATGCAATTGATATGTCGACACAGACTATAGTTCCCACTTTTCGAGCAGGTAGCTAACCTCTCAGGCATCAGCCGCCGTGGCCAGGCGATGATAGTAGAACGGGCACTTCTACTACTAGGTGGGTATCACACTACTTCACCTAGGCCTCCGTACGCCTCAACGCTAAGAACACAACAGCAGATCCCATGCGTACTATGGCCCAGCGGGGTCTTGGGTAGATGTGCACCAAGAACACAGCCCGAACTGGCCTTGTGTGACCCGGAAGGGGCCTCAGAAGAAAGCACGAGGACACAGCCCAACCGTTCACATGGCCGGAGGGGCCTTGGGATGTGAACACCGAGGACACAGCCCAAACCGACCAAGTCTAACTGCCAACTCCCGTCGGTGTGACGACTGGCGAGCCCGTAGACCTGCCACACTATCCTTAACCCAGGATTACGACACCGCGTGTCGACTCACACCACATGCAAATACCACATCAACATATCATGGAAGGGGCCTCGGAAGTAAACACGAGGACACAGCCCAACCATCCATCCACACCTTATCTCAACACAACCAAAACAAGTGACGGTCAACACCGCACTTACATCCCTTCGCAATACTACCCGTAGGGAGTCGACGCTCTAGGTATTGGACTACTAGACTCATTTCATTAACCAAACATGTCCATGATCATAATCTATTCATCTATATGACTTTCCAAATGATGACAATGTAATATAAACATGATGCGCATATAAAGATCCATCATACTTTTCATTTGATAATGTCATAATATAAACATGAAGTGCACAATTATCAATTCTTCAATTCCTACCAATTCAGTTCGTTTAAATAATATTGTTTCTCAATTTGATAATATGAAATCTGCAACAAATGATTAATCATTCATCCAAGTCAAGTGTCTTGCATTATTAATTCCACCGAATCAAAATCCATTTTCCATTAAGCCCAAAATTTAGGTGCAGGCTGAATCTGGACAGCAACTTCGACCGGAGATTCACGAAGTTACAAGAATCCGATGAAGATGTGTAACCCCACGATGGAAATGTCTTTCTGAGTTCTACAACTCTCGTATTCAGACCTCAACCCAGATTTGACATTATCCTATTTGAAATCGGACTTGAAGTCCGCTGCGTACAGAACACAGTTTCTGCATACATGATTTATTGAACACTAATTTCGTTTAGACTTTCCCGTGGCTACAGACTTCGCCAGAAGTCGTGTAACCATTCGTTGGAAAGGTATTTTCAAGGGCTTAAACTTTCGTGTTTAGCCGAAAGCCCAGATCTGGCCATGTCATACTTAAAAATGGCCACGAAGTTCGCTGCGCGCAGAATACAGATTCTGCACGCATCTTAAGGCGGAATGAACGGCATCAGTTCATCTTCCTCCTCAAGGCGATTCTTCCCAAATCATTCCAGAAAACCTCCTCCCTTATTCACCCTCAAGAGGCCAAAATTCTTCACGAAAGCATTCTCAATCATCATATAGAAGAAGAGAGTGGTTGAAGAGATCTAAAATCTAGAACACAAGTCCTAGAATGGCCAAACCTAGAAGACTTCTTCTCTCCAGCAAGACTCTCTTGAGCCGATGTCTCTCCTAGGAAAATAACTATAGATCTAGCACCAAGGGAGAGGGTAGGAAACTCACATTGGCACCAGCGGTACCACCATTTCCAGCCATGGATCTCGTAGTTCTCCTTGGCGGCATCTACTCTTTCACGGCGATGGCGGATCTCCTTCGGTAGAACTTGCTCCAGCAGTTTCCCTCTCACCAAGAGTTCTCACAGGAATTTGGGGATGAAATGAACATGAAAACAGCTAGGGTTTTCTGTCCCCCTTATATATAAAAAGTGACACGGGTAGGGACACGGCCGTGTCCTTACCCGTGTCCTTTCTGGCGAAGCGGCAACGACAGTTTCCATGTTGGTTCAATATTTGACACGGCCGTGTTCCTGGCCGTGTCCTTGCCCGTGTCCTTCTCGGGTTGCATCTCGACGATCCAGCAAAATCGTCGACTCGACACACACGGGTAGGGACACGGCCGTGTCGCTACCCGTGTCACATGATGTCGACACAACTCGTCAGACTCGACACGGCGTGTCGAGTGTAACTCGACACACACGGGTAGGGACACGGCCGTGTCGCTACTCGTGTCACATGATGTCGACACAGCTCGTCAGTCTCGACACGGCCTGTCGTGTGTAACTCGACACACACGGGTAGGGACACGGCCGTGTCGCTACCCATGTCACATGATGTCGACACAGCTTGTCAGATTCGACACGGCGTGTCGAGTGTAACTCGACACACACGGGTAGGGACACGCCCGTGTCGCTACCCGTGTCACTACCCGTGTCACTACCCGTATCACTACCCGTGTCCCTACCCGTGTCACTACCCGTGTCACTACCCGTGTCACTACCCGTGTCTCTCTGCACTGATTTCTCCACTTCTCCACAAGTGCAGTCCAATTCCCTGCACTTCTCAGGACTTGAGTCAACCCTCCTGACTCAACAACACACACTAGGGGCCTAGAACGATTCGGGACGTTACAAATCCTATAAACAAAATAAAAGATTTCGTCCCCGAAATCAGGCTTAGGCTGTGGGGAGAAAAGCATAACAGGAAATTAAATATATTCTTTTAAATAAGATTACCTTGAGCAACCAACTCCGGGTAGCGTTGCTGCATCAAATCCATTGGCTCCCATGTATACTCCTCCTTCCCATGATTCGACCATAGCACCTTCACCAAGGGTACACTTTTGCGGCGTAATATTCTTGTCTCGCTGTCAACAATCCGCACTGGCTCTAGTCGCACAGACCTATCTGACGCCACTGTACCATCAGTAGTGGGAATATATTGGTCTGGCCGCAACAGTGATTTTCGAAGCGACGACACATGGAACATGTCGTGGAGATTTTCTAGTTCTGGAGGTAACTCCAACCGATAGGCCAACGAGCCGATCCTTTCTAGTATAATATAAGGACCAACATACCTTGGGCTGAGCTTTTTCACCCCACGTACCCGCGACACACCATGCATCGGCCGAATCTTGAGAAACACTTTTTCGCCCACTTGGAACTCCACCATCCGGTGCTTTTTATTGTAATATTTCGCCTGTCGACTTTGAGCCTCCAACATGCGATCCCGTATCAATCTGACCGCCGCATCAGTATCATCTATGTATTTGTTTCCCAATGCCTTCGGATCTTCATCTTGCACCCAAGACAAGGGAGTCCTGCACCTTCTTCCGTAAAGGGCTTCATGGGGCGCCATGCCGATGCTCGCCTGATGGCTATTATTATAGGAGAATTCCACTAGTGGCAAGAGCCTTTCCCATGGCTCTCCTCTGTCCAGCACGCATAACCTCAATAAATCTTCCAGTGTCCTGATAGTCCTTTCAGACTGCCCGTCCGTCTGTGGGTGGAATGCAGTACTAAAGGTTAGGCGCGAGCCCAAATACGCCTGTACCGCCTTCCACTCATTGGATGTAAACCGACCATCCCGATCCGAAATAATTGTCTTGGGCACGCCATGATACCGTACAAATTGCTCCACAAAAAGGCGTACCAAAACATCCACGTGTGCTTCCTTCTTCATTGGTATGAACCGGGCTACCTTTGTTAGTCGATCAACAATAACCCACACTGAATCATTCCCGGAGCGGGAACGAGGTAACCCATGAACAAAGTCCATGGAGATATCCTCGAACTTCCATTCGGGGATGGGCAGTGACTGCAACAAACCACCGGGACTCCTGCATTCAGCCTTCACTCTTTGACATGCTTCACAATTAGTGACAAAATACCGGACATCCTTCTTCATTCCCGGCCAACATATGGTCTTTCGCAATCCGGCGTACATCTTAGCAATACCCGAGTGCACTGAATATTGAGAGGAATGTGCCTCTCTCAAGATATCCTCCCGAATTTTGCCGCCCTTGGGAATATAGAGTCGGCCACGAAAATAAACGAGGTCGTCTTTAAGTGTGTACTCATCGGTGGTCCCATCTTCAATTTCCTTGATTGCCGGGGCCAAGGCCGCATCCATTCCTTGCTCCACCCGAATCCGGTCTCGGATATCACAAACTATGCTCATGTTGGCCAAATACTCCGCATACTCTGCCGAAGGAGCCTTGAATACTAGAGTAATTTCCATCTCCTCGATCATCCGAGCCAACTCCATACTCATCAACCGAGACTCTAGGCTAGAGCCTGGCGCTTTTCTACTCAAGGCATCGGCTACCGAGTTCGCTTTCCCGGGGTGGTAGTTCATGGTGAACTCATAGTCGCATAGAAATTCCAACCACCGTCGTTGTCTCAGGTTCAACTCCTTCTGAGTGTGGACATACTTCAAGTTTTTGTGATCGGAAAAGATCTCGCAGTGGACGCCATATAAATAATGCCTCCAGACCTTCAAAGCGAACACCACTGATCCCAACTCCAAATCATGAACCGGGTAATTGATTTCATGTTTCTTTAACTGCCTTGAAGCATAAGAGATCACATGCCCGTGCTGCATCAATACCGCTCCCATCCCTTGATATGACGCGTCCGTATAAACCTGAAATCCTTCCTTCCCTGACGGAAGTGCAAGGATGGGGGCGGAGGTAAGCCTATCCTTCAACTCTTGAAATGCTTCTTCACATTGAGGTGTCCACTCAAACGACACACCCTTCTTCGTCAAGGAGGTAAGAGGAAGGGCAATCTTGGAAAACCCTTTCATGAACTTGCGGTAGTACCCAGCAAGTCCAAGAAAGCTTCGTACATCGGCCGCCGACTTCAAGGGCGACCACTCCTTCACGGCTCGCACCTTTGCTGGATCCACCGTTAATCCTGCTCCACTGATCACATGCCCCAAGAAGGCAACCTCCTTAAGCCAGAATTCACACTTGCTAAACTTGGTATATAAGGCGTGCTCCTTCAATTTCTTCAAAACCAAGGTCAGGTGCTCGACATGCTCCTCCTCCATCTTTGAGTAGACCAAGATGTCGTCGATGAAAACAATGACGAAGATGTCCAAATATGGTTCAAACACCTTGTTCATCAAGCTCATGAAGGCCGAAGGGGCATTTGTGAGCCCAAACAGCATTACTGTGAACTCATACAAACCATATCTCGAACTTAAGGCTGTTTTCTGAATGTCCCCTTCTTGTATCCTCAACTGATAGTATCCAGAGCGCAAATCCAGTTTAGAGAACCAATGTGCTCCCACTAATTGGTCGAACAACTCGTCGATCCGAGGTAGCGGGTAAGTGTTCCGCACCGTCAGCCGATTGAGTTCCCGATAATCTATGCATAATCGCAGGGTTCCATTCTTCTTCTTCACGAACAGCACAGGGGCTCCCCAGGGTGATGAACTGGGGCGAACGAACTCTGAATCCACCAGTTCTTGCAATTGAACTCTAAACTCCGCGAGTTCTTTCGGAGCCATTCTGTACGGAGCCTTGGATACAGGCTTGGCACCTGGTACTAGATTGATCTGGAAGTCAACCTCTCTATGCGGAGGTAATCCTGGTAGCTTCTCAGGAAATACCTCGGGAAAATCCCGCACAACCCGTACATCCTTTAATTCCAACGCTTCCTCCTTCAACTAGAACCAGATCATGAAGACCTCCTCCCCCTTCATATGAGCTTTTACAACCTGGACGGAAGATAACATCATGTGAGGCGCGAAGCCAATACCTTGGAAGATGACGTCAGAGTCTCCATGTCTCAAATAGATCCGCTTCTCCGCGCAGTCGATCCTCGCGAAGTGCCAATCCAGCCATGTCATGCCCAAAATGATGTCAAACTCCGGCATTCTCAGAACCGTGGCCGGCGTATCAAAGGCATTCCCATCAATAAATAACTCCAACTCGCACTTGGCGGTTGCGATCATCTCCGAGCCATCCGGGAGGCGTACACATCGGGCTATGCCAGTGAAGTACTGTACACCCTCCACGTCTTTTATGAAATCCTCGGACACAAAGGAGTGTGAGGCACCGGTATCGAACAGCGCATAGACTGTCTTCCCGCCAATAATCACGGTGCCTAAGTACCAACAACCAAAACTTATTGCTAGTGGCTAGTAAGTTCTAATCAATTCAAGTTAGACCATGCAAATATGTAAATTAATTAAATCATACCTGCAATCACATCTTGTGGGTTCCATTCCTGCGCCATGTTAAGCGCGTACACCTGATCCCGGACCGGTCCGGGGTTTCCTCTTGGCGGTCCTCGTCCTCGACCACGCATATATCCCCGCCCTCGTGGAGCTGCTGGAGGGAGAGCAGGAGGGAGAGCAGGAGGGGCGTTCCCATATAGCTGCGGGCAAAAACGCAGGATGTGGCCCGGCTGGTTGCATTCGAAGCACACCAGACCACGACGCCCTTCAGGTTGTTGAAATCGCTGAGGCTGTGGGGGTGGAGGCAACGCAGGCGGCTGCGGAACTGGATGCTCCACCCTATAGTTTCGGTGGACACGCCCTCCACCTCTTTGATAACCTCTTCCTCCTTTAAAGTCCCGTCTCCTTCTATTACTTGGGCCGGCTTCCATCACGTCCTCCGCAGGCCTCTTACTACATCCCAGGTGGTCCGCCTCTAATCTTTTCGCCATATCAATGATCTCCGCCAAGCTACCATCCGCTATAAACAAAAGGGACTGCCTTAGGGGATCTCGCAGCCCTTTATAGAAGCGCTTGGCATAACCTCTGTCATCCAACTCATAAGAATCCGCAAACCTTGCGAGATGCTGGAATTCCCGCTGGTATTCTGTAACCGACTTTGATCCCTGCTTTAGTAGAAGGAACCTCTGCTCAAGCTCATCTCGGACCGATGTAGGGATAAAGTGCTCCAAGAAAACACCCGAGAATTCACTCCAACTTATCTCAGTGTAGATCCGGCCTTGGAAGGTAGAGCCCATGAGGGACTTCCACCACCTCTTCGCATGTATGTCTAAGACGGACACTGCCAATGTCACTGCCATGTTGGCTGGGCAACGGATACCAGCCAACAACTCCTGTATCGTGTCTAGACATTCCTCTGTACGTACGGCTGACTCCATCCCAAGGTAGACGGGAGGGGAGAGAGCCCGGAAGGTGCTCAGCCAGTTGGAGCTCGGGGCCTGTTGTTGCACCGGAGCCTGCTGTGCCTTAAAAGCATCAAGAATGGCGGTGAGCGTCTGCCCCAACTCAGACTGTTCGAACTGAGTGGGTATGGGAGGGGTAGGAGTACCCCCCATCGGCTCAACATGCAGTGGAACCTACACATACACGACAAATTTGTGGTCAGGTTGGCTAAACTTAAGGTCAAAGTTGGACAAACTTAATGTGAATTACATATGGGCACACCACTGCTTCCGCTAAGTCAGTTTGTCCCCAAACTGACTAACCAAACGGGGGTGGCACCATTGTTGAATGACTTCCTAGTTGAGGATCGTGGCAAACTGATACCATTTGTAAGACCCCCCCCCCTCCCGGATCCCAAAACACGGCACGAAGGGGGAGTCTTATGCCCGGAACAGCCGCCTTGCGGTAACATTAGCACACGGGCTAACCTGTACCACAAGACGCCTATTCCGCCGGCTACAACCATATCAATATAAATGCCAACCCAGCCAAATAAATAAGCAAGAGAAGTCAAAATCCACACTAAGTAATATATAATGTCCAAAACATCAATAATGAGAAGCTAAACATGCTTCTACAAAATATCAGAGTACAGCTAATCATTGCCCAAACGGGCTACATCAGAGTAATCAAAATACTAACATTAGTAACCGACGGTATCGACGGCACCGTCACATCAGGCCCTGTCGTCCTGGCCTGGCTGTCCTGCTGCGTAGTCTGCGGCTGCTCTACCTGCGGCGTGACCTCCTAAAAAGGTAGACGTAGCAACCGTTAGTCGAAATGACTAAGTGGTTTCACATCCGCTCCCCCGGCGACTCCTCGGCACCGGGCGGAGAAAAGGAACAAGAGTATAGTATATAACAAGTATGCAAGTAAAGGAGTATAAGCAGGTGGCAAGGTACATGAATATAATGTATAATCTAGCAGTTCTACAAGCTAACATCATATATCAACAGGTGTAAGGAAATCTACAGCAGAAAAGTAACTTAACTTATAAGAATGCCCATACAAACTTATAAGTTAACGGTCGGGTTACATAAAGTAACTCATCGTATATGAGTGCCCATACAAACTTATACGATGAGGATCTTGTTGTGTAATGTATGAAATACTATGAATGTTATGCAATGACTCACCCATGCATACCCATGCAATTGCTATGTCGACACAGACTATAGTTCCCACTTTTCGAGCAGGTAGCTAACCTCTCAGGCATCAGCCGCCGTGGCCAGGCGGTGACAGTAGAACGGGCACTTCTACTACTAGGCGGGTATCACACTACTTCACCTAGGCCTCCGTACACCTCAATGCTAAGAACACAACAGCGGAGCCCATGCGTACTATGGCCCAGCGGGGTCTTGGGTAGATGTGCACCAAGAACACAGCCCGAACTGGCCTTGTGTGACCCGGAAGGGGCCTCGGAAGAAAGCACGAGGAAACAGCCCAACCGTTCACATGGCCGGAGGGGCCTCGGGACATGAACACCGAGGACACAGCCCAAACCGACCAAGTCTAACTGCCAACTCCCGTCGGTGTGACGACTGGCGAGCCCGTAGACCTGCCACACTATCCTTAACCCAGGATTACGACACCACGTGTCGACTCACACCACATGCAAATACCACATCAACATATCATGGAAGGGGCCTCGGAAGTAAACACGAGGACACAGCCCAACCATCCATCCACACCTTATCTCAACACAACCAAAACAAGTGACGGTCAACACTACACTTACATCCCTTCGCAATACTACCAGTAGGGAGTCGACGCTCTAGGTATTGGACTACTAGACTCATTTCATTAACCAAACATGTCCATGATCATAATCTATTCATCTATATGACTTTCCAAATGATGACAATGTAATATAAACATGATGCGCATATAAAGATCCATCATACTTTTCATTTGATAATGTCATAATATAAACATGAAGTGCACAATTATCAATTCTTCAATTCCTACCAATTCAGTTCGTTTAAATAATATTATTTCTCAATTTGATAATATGAAATCTGCAACAAATGATTAATCATTCATCCAAGTCAAGTGTCTTGCATTATTAATTCCACCGAATCAAAATCCATTTTCCATTAAGCCCAGAATTTAGGTGCAGGCTGAATCTGGACCGCAACTTCGACCGGAGATTCCTAAAGCTACAGGAATCCGGTGAAGACATGTAACCCCACGATGGAAAGGTCTTTCCGCGTTCTACAACTCTCGTATTCAGACCTCAACCCAGATTTGACATTATCCTATTTGAAATCGGACTTGAAGTCCGCTGCGTACAGAACACAGTTTCTGCATACAGGATTTATTGAACACTAATTTCGTTTAGACTTTCCCGTGGCTACAGACTTCGCCAGAAGTCGTGTAACCATTTCGTTGGAAAGGTATTTTCAAGGGCTTAAACTTTCGTGTTTAGCCGAAAGCCCAGATCTGGCCATGTCACACTTAAAATGGCCACGAAGTTCGCTGCGCGCAGAATACAGATTCTGCACGCATCTTAAGGCGGAATGAACGGCATCGGTTCATCTTCCTCCTCAAGGCGATTCTTCCCAAATCATTCCAGAAAACCTCCTCACTTATTCACCATCAAGAGACCAAAATTCTTCACGAAACTATCCTCAATCATCACATAGAAGAGAGAGTGGTTGAAGAGATCTAAAATCTAGAACATAAGTCCTAGAATGGCCAAACCTAGAAGACTTCTTCTCTCCATCAAGACTCTCTTGAGCCGATGTCTCTCCTAGGAAAATAACTATAGATCTAGCACAAAGGGAGAGGGTAGGAAACTCACATTGGCACCAGCGGTACCACCATTTTCCAGCCATGGATCTCGTAGTTCTCCTTGGCGGCATCTTCTCTTTCAGGCGATGGCGAATCTCCTTCGGTAGAACTTGCTCCAGCAGTTTCCCTCTCACCAGGAGTTCTCATAGGAATTTGGGGATGAAATGAACATGAAAACGGCTAGGGTTTTCTGTCCCCCTTATATATAAAAAGTGACACGGGTATGGACACGGCCGTGTCCTTACCCGTGTCCTTCCTGGCGAAGCGGCAACGACAGTTTCCATGTCGGTTCAATATTTGACACGGCCGTGTTCCTGGCCGTGTCCTTGGCCGTGTCCTTCTCGGGTTGCATCTCGACGATCCAGCAAAATCGTCGACTCGACACACACGGGTAGGGACACGGCCGTGTCGCTACCCGTGTCACATGATGTCGACACAACTCGTCAGACTCGACACGGCGTGTCGAGTGTAACTCGACACACACGGGTAGGGACACGGCCGTGTCGCTACCCGTGTCACATGATGTAGACACAGCTCGTCAGTCTCGACACGTCCTGTCGAGTGTAACTCGACACACACGGGTAGGGACACGGCCGTGTCGCTACCCGTGTCACATGATGTCGACACAGCTTGTCAGACTCGACACGGCGTGTCGAGTGTAACTCGACACACACGGGTAGGGACACGCCCGTGTCGCTACCCGTATCACTACCCGTGTCACTACCCGTGTCACTACCCGTGTCACTACCCGTGTCACTACCCGTGTCACTACCCGTGTCTCTCTGCACTGATTTCTCCACTTCTCCACAAGTGCAGTCCAATTCCCTGCACTTCTCAGGACTTGAGTCAACCCTCCTGACTCAACAACACACACTAGGGGCCTAGAACGATTCGGGACGTTACAGCCTGTATGTGTCGACACTTTTCCTCTGGTGTCGACTCTGCATTTCTGGTGTCGACACAATCACTCCAAGTGTCGACACTGCTTCTCTGGGTGTCGACACAAGTCTTCTTAAGTGTCGACACTTTTCTTCTGGGTGTCGACACATGGACTTAGAAAATTTTAAGCTTTCCCTGCAATTACTTAACTTGCACAAGGTAACTCAAAATAGATCAAATACACCTTGATGTATATCATTGAGTAGGGTGAGGCTTCTTCAAATCAGGTACATTTATTCCAATGTACCCAACATATCTTTCAGAATCAAAGAACTTGCTGGAGGCATATCTTTCAAGTTCCTTCTTTCTTTGTTCTGACAATGTAGTAATGCTGGAGGTGTCCTTGCCTTGCTCTCTGGCTTTCTTAATTTGATCTAAGGCAGCTAATTCTTTCATCCTAGCAGTCCATGCAGTAGGATTATTCTCTGGATCCTCAAAGGGCACTGGAGGCTCATATCTGTTGGAAGGATTATCTGGAGGAGATCTGGATGAGACTAATTCTTTCAACTTGTAGGGAAAAGGACCTGAAGTTGTATTGAAGCTTGTCCTTCCCTTGAGTATGGATGTTGCCTTGAATAGCCTTTGGAGTAAACTTGGAATTCCCTTTGGTTTCCTCTATAATTTCCTCTCCTAGATTGATATCCTCTGGATTGGCTCCCCCTATATTGCGATCTTTCTTGAGGCCGATAGGGGGTTTGACTTCTGGCAGAGGGATGAGTAGCTGAGCTTCCACCTGCACCTGCATCAGGAGGAGGTGGTGGAGGAGGATGAGGAGGATGAAACTGAGAGGAACCTTTCTCATATGTTCTTTTTTTCTTCATGGCTTTCAATTGATTCTTGGAATATTGCATCCAATGTTCAGTTATAGGGCAGTCATGAAGAATGTAATAAGGTATGTCATTGGTATCTTTGACTTTGGCTGGGGGAACTCTTTTCATAGCTTTGCTTCTTGCTTTTCTTTTCCTGGATATAGTAGCAGAAGAATCATCAGAATCAGTCCTGAACTGATCACTTTCAGAGCTTTGCTCATCACATTAAGCATCAATCCTTTTCAGATAATCTTTTTGAAGTTGGGTTGGAGCAGATGAGACAGTGGTGACAGCAGTTGTAGCAGCAGCAGTAGAAGGAGAAGTAGAAGAAGCACTAGCAGAGCGGATTACATTAGGAGATACACAACTTGCAGGAGCAACATTCTCAGAAGATATAGCAGCAGTAATAACAGCAGTAACTGGGGCAGCAACAGATTCAGAGAAAACAGTTTCAGAAACATTCCTTTCAGATACAATAGTTGCAGCATCAGTAATAACATCAGTAATAACATCAGCAATAGCAGTAGGCTCAAAATCAAATGCCTCTGTCTGCATATCCTCAGAAACTAAAACATCAGCATTGTTAGCAATATCAACAGTATCAGCAGCAGCAACAGAAATAACAACATTTGCAGCAGTGAGAGCAGCATAAACTGAATGTACAAAGGAATGAATAATGCTGGTGTCACATCTTGAAAAGGGCACAATGGCCTTGGAGAGATCCTCTGATGGTTGGACTGCAATTTGCTCTGGAAGACAGCTGAAGTAGACTGAATCAAAAGCTGATAATAAGGACCTAAGGTCCAATGAGAATACTACAACCTGTGGAGGTGTTGAAACTGGAGCTTGACCTGAAGAGACAGCAACAGGGACTGAAGAAATGGCAGCAGCAGGCAATCTAACATCTTCATGAGGCATCTCCCCCTGCCTAGATTCAGAGAGAGCTGGATCAAGGCACCCAGATGAAGCGATTGCCTGAGGAGGAAAGATGGAAGAGAGCCTGGCAGATAAGTCTGCAACTGACTTGAAGAGTGGAGCCAAAGAGGTCTCCAGTAGAAGTGATAGCCTGGGAGCTATCAGCTCATATAATTTGTCAGCTAAGGCTGGAATATCTACATGCTCAGTAGGGACTGGAGCAGAGGTAGAGAAGGATGGTGGAGCAACTGGTGATGTTGGAGGAGAGCTGGTGGATGGTAGAAGTGAAGGTTGAGGTGTGGGGATTGTGGAGATGGAAGAAAGTGGTATGGAGATAGAAGGTGTGAAGGAGGGTTGATCAATGATATCTTGTAGAAGCTGTTGATATGATGTGGATGAGGAGGGTAGATCAGGAGGGGATGAAGGTGAGTCATCCATGAAGGAATCATCTAGAAGTGTGGAAGATGGAATGTGGGATGATGTGTCAATGTCTAGGTGAGGGTAGTGATGTAAAGGGTGGAAGATTTCTTCTGTGAGAGTAGGAATTGGAGATGGAATTGATGTAGGAGATGGGCTGGAAATAATGATGGTGGATGAAATTTGAATGGTGGAGGTGACTGGTGGAGATGAAATAAGAGTTGGAGGAGGAGAGGCAGGAGGCAAGTCTTCTGCAGAGGCAGAGACTTGAGGGGAAGAGACTGCAAGAGTCCTTGTGCCTGAAGTGGTGCTTACAGAGGGCCTGCTGGGCTTCACTATCTGTCTGTCTCATTTTCCAAACAGGGCACAGGACAGTCTCTTTGAGGCATTGATGTGCATCCCAGATAAGACTAGCAGGGCAGGGCACCTGTTTTGGAGAAACAGCCCTAGGATCCTTCCATAATTGAGAAAATTCTTATTTATTTTCTTCTTAATCAGATCAAAGAAGATCTCTCACCAGTTTAACTGTTTCTTATCCACTAAGGCTCCCATCAAGGACAGCTGATACCTGGAGATGGTATCATGTGCTGAATGCTTGGCCAATAGAACCTTTCCCACTACATTAGCTAAGAACCTGTATTCAACAGCTAAGTTCTTTTTCAGCAGCTTGCTAGGGTTTGCATCAGAATGACCCATTCTATCAAGCATGGTAGAAAATTCCTCTCCAGACAATTCAACAGAATCTCTTCCAGAATTTAATTGAAAAACCTCTGTCAGAATGGTAGGTGTCAGAGGTCCCTGAGTTCCAGAAATTGAACCAACCACTGTATTTTGGTCCTGGTTGTGGGCAGTATAGACCCACTCCTTAATCTCATCAGCAACCAATTTGATTCTTGTGGACATGATGGTGACTAGCTTTTGCTCCTTGAACAGTTCCAGAATGTCTTGGAAAATCTGATCACTAGTGCTGAAAGACTCCATGTCTATATCAATCCTGCATCAAACATTATGGCGGATAGAACGGCAACTGAGACGGCCATTGTTACCTGCAAAAATCAACAAACAAACGACCAAGTGTAGAGATGTTTGGAGGGAAAGAGAATTTTTGCAGAGAGATTGAAAGCGCAAAAGGAGAACGACGGTCGAACAATGAATTTTATATTAGGGTTCGACGCAGAAAAGGAAAGATCGTTGAACTCAGTTCGACGATCTGGGTTTCTAAAGGAATCAGAAAGGTCTTCAATATCGTCGATCTCTGTTCGACGATATTGGAGAGCGTCGAACTTGGTTCGACGATAGTTCAGAAAACAAAATCGTCGAGCGCCGTTCGACGATCGTTGACCTGGAGAGATAGTTGAACACTATCTGAGAAGCGCTGAACTCAGGTCGATGATTTCGGAAAGCGTCGATCTCCGTTCGACGATCTGGGGGAAAATCATCGAGCGTAGTTCAGAGACCAGAAATACACTCTAGACACTAGAAAAATCAAGATGTTTGCCTAATCTTGGTCAATTTTTAAACTTTTAAAATCTTGGATATTATTTTAGACTTCGTCCATCTAACATTCCTAACTGATTTAGGAAGAAAGTGTGTTTCTTTTCATCCAAGGATTTGGTGAAAATATCTCTCATTTGCAAATCAGTTGGGATATATTGAAGTTTAATTTTATTCTTCTCAACATTATCCCTTAAAAAGTGATGCCTAATTTCTATGTGTTTTGTCCTACTATGGAGGACTGGATTTTGAGCTATAGAAATAGCACTGGTGTTATCACAAAATATTTTTGACTTCTCTAAGTTGTAGCCACAGTCTAGGAGTTGGTTTTGAATCCACAATATTTTTGAACAATAACTGCCTGCAGCCATATATTCAGCTTCAGCAGTTGAAGTTGACACAGAAGTTTGTTTCTTGCAAAACCAAGAGACAAGTCTGTCACCAAGAAACTGACAAGTTCCACTGGTGCTTTTCCTGTCAATTCTGCATCCAGCATAATCAGCATCAGAAAATCCAGTTAAGTCAAATGCTGAATCTTTTGGATACCAGAGACCTAGATTTGGACAACTTTTAACATACCTGATAATCCTTTTTACTAATGTTAGGTGTCACTCTCTAGGGCTCACTTGGAATCTAGCACATATACATGTAGCAAACATTATATCAGGTCTACTAGCTGTAAGGTACAGTAAAGAGCCAATCATTGCTCTATATGTTGTCTGATCAACAGGTTTCCCATGTTCATCAGCATCCAATACAACATTGGTAGGCATAGGTGTTTTCATACAAGATGCTTCAGACATACCAAATTTCTTGACCAATTTATTTGCATACTTGGTTTGAGAAATAAAGATGCCTTCAGCATGTTGTTTGACTTGCAATCCTAGAAAGAAGGATAGCTCACCCATGCTACTCATTTCAAATTTAGAATGCATTAGGTCGGAGAACCTTCTGCACAAATTTGAATCAGTAGAGCCAAAAATAATATCATCCACATAAATCTGTACTAGTAGGGTATGGGACTTATGGGTTCTAATAAAAAGAGTTTGGTCTACTCTACCCCTTATAAATCCATTTTTCAGGAGAAAGCATGCTAGGGTCTCATACCATGCTCTAGGAGCTTGCTTGAGACCATATAATGCTTTGTTCAATTTAAAAACATAATCAGGATAGGTTGGAGAGATAAAACCTGGAGGTTGTCTGACATAGACTTCTTCTTTGATGTATCCATTGAGAAATGCACTTTTTACATCCATCTGATATACCTTGAAGCCTTTGTGTGCTGCACAAGCTAAGAAGATTCTGATGGCTTCCAATCTTGCAACTGGTGCAAAAGTCTGGTCATAATCTATGCCTTCTTCTTGAGAGTATCCTTGAGCAACTAGCCTTGCCTTGTTCCTTACAATTACTCCTTGATCATCCAATTTGTTTCTGAACACCCACTTTGTTCCAACAATGGAGTGATCCTTAGGCTTTGGTACTAGTTCCCAAACTTTGTTCCTTTCAAATTGATGCAACTCTTCTTGTATTGCAATGATCCAGTGTGGATCTTGCTCTACATCTTGAATGGATTGAGGTTCAATTTGAGATAGGAAGCAAGTGTGCAACAAGTTTTGGTTGACCTGATTTCTGGTTTGCACACCAGCTGAGATGTCTCCAATTACTTGGGAAATTGGATGGTCTCTTGATGTTACTAAATCAACAGGGGGTGTTGATTATTCACCAACCTGTGTTGTTGTTTTCTCTTGTGGTACAACAACTGGCTCTTCAAGTTGTTTTTCTTCAATATGTTGAATGCTTTCTTCATCTTCACTGCTTTCCTACTTTTGATTAATCTGTAACCTGTTCAAATCTTCAGCAAGAGAATGTACCTGCAAAGGTTCTATGCTAGAAGTGTTCTTCTCCTTGAAAGATATGTTAGATTCATCAAATGATATGTGAATAGATTCCTCAATTTTAAGAGATGATTTATTATATACCCTATAAACCTTACTGATCATGGAGTATCCCAGAAACATTCCTTCATCAGCTTTAGCTTGAAATTTTGCTAAATATCTCTTGTCATTATTATGAATATAGCAAATACATCCAAAAATTTTAAAATAATCAACTTTAGGTTTCTTCCCTTTGAGTAATTCATAGGGAGTCTTGTCCTTTAGTTTATGTATTAAACTTTTGTTCAACACATAGTTGGAGGTGTTCACTGCCTCTGCCGAAAAAGATAGAGGAAGGTGAGCATCTGACAACAATGTAGTGGCAGATTCAATAAGGGTTCTATTTTTCCTTTCAGCTACCCCATTTTGTTGAGGAGTTCTAGGAGCTGAGAAAGTGTGTCTGATCCCTTCACTATGACAGAACTCTTGCATAAGAAGAGAATCAAACTCTGTCCCATGATCACTTCTGATCAGGGCAATGTGAGTATTGAACTTAATCTGTATGCATTTGAGAAACTCTGTCAAACACTTAAAGTTATCAGACTTCTTTCTCAGAAAGAACACCCATGTGAATCTAGAGAAGTCATCTACAACTACTAAAGTGTAAGATTTCCCTCCTAAGCATTGTACTGTAATGGGTCCAAAAAGATCCATGTGTAACAGATACAAAATCCTAGGTGAATCACTCTTGTTAAGTGACTTGAAACTGTTTTTAGTTTGCTTGCCTAGTTAACAAGCCCTGCAGAGTCCTTCCTTCTTATAGGGGCCAGAAGGTAGTCCTCTAACAAGGTTGTCCTTGGATAGCCTAGCAATGGTTCTAAGGTTTAAGTGTCCTAGTCTCTTATGACATAAAACATTAGGTCTACAAACAGAATTAAACAGGCAAATGTCTACATCTGTTGAAAGAAAATCTACTAAGTAGATGTTACCTTTCCTTTTACCTGTCAACACAGTTGTGTTGTCCTCTGACTTGATCTTGCATAAGGATTTGTTGAAAGTCACCTGGTAGCCTTCATCACATAGCTGACTGATGCTGATCAAATTGTACTTCAGTCCTTCCACATAGCATACCTTCTTGAATGTTACTGTCCCAATCTAGACTGCACCATATCCTTTAGTTTGTCCAAAGTTTGAATCACCAAATATGACTTTGGGTCCAAGCTTGGCTTTAAAGGATGTGAGGTTGTCCTTGTTTCCTGTCATGTGCTTTGAGCACCCACTATCCAAGTACCATTGTTGGTTTGATGTTGGATAGGTCTTCACCTGCACATAAAATAATTCACTTGTTTTTGACCCAGTTTACCTTGGGCCTAGGTTGATAACCTTTAAACTCAGAAAATAAAGACATCCCAGGTTGACTCTTATAACCTTCAAGATGATATCTCCTTGGAGGTATTATCCATTCAGTATAAGGGTTAAAGCTTTGGAATGAAGGACCCCTAGGATTGGATTTTGATTTGCCCTTGAGAGAATTTCTAGAGCTCTGATCTCTGTTCGACGATCGTGGAGCTGCATTTGACGATCTTGGGTCAGATCGTCGAGCTCCATTCGACGGGCGACTGTGGCAGAGTTCAGAAATTAGAGATCGTCGACCTGAGTTCGACGATTTTGCCTGAGATCGTCGATCTGCGTTCGGCGATCGTCGAGCTCCGTTCGACGATTTCTGCTGGAACTTGGTTTTCTTAGGCAGATCAGAATTCTTCCTAGCTACCTCTACAACTCCCTTCCCTTTATCAGAAATAAACTTGATTGGGGTTGTTAGAACTATAGGTTGGTTGGATGAAGCACCCAATCCCAGTGTACTATTGAATCTGGAGTTTACTGTGCTTGTGATGTCCATCAGCTTGATACTTCTCCCATTAAGGGATTCTTCAAGCTTCTTGGCCTCTGATAGCTCACCTTTCAGTGAAGCTATCTTCTCCCTACAGCACTCCAACTCCTCAGAGAGTTTGAGATTTTCTGACTTTAAGATACTATGTTCAGATAATTGATTTCTGAGAGAAATAATTTCCTTCTCAGATTTTAGTAAGTCTAAACATAATGCTTTAAACTCAGACTTAAAGTCCTCAGAATTGAAATCAAAAGAACTAATTACCTGGTCCTCCTCAAGTTGAGTCTCTGAGTCTGACTCTGACTCTTCTGCATCTGAATTATGTTGAGAGGCATTGATTACCATCATGTAGAACTCCTTCTCTTCAGCATCATCTTTATCATCACTGGAGCTGGATGAAGCTTCTGACTCCTCTTCAGTCTCACTCCATGATTCAGCAACAAATCCCTTCCTTATGTGTTTGTTCTTGCTAGAGGAGGGTTTTCCATTGCCATTCTTCTTGAAGTCCTTATCTCTTCTTCCTTCTCTCTTATCCTTTCTGTCCTTATTTTTGTTCCCTGGACAGTCAGGTACAATGTGCCCTGGATTCTTGCAACCAAAGCAAACAATTTCTTTGTTATTTGATCTATCATACCTTGGCTTGTCATGCTCTTTGTATGATCTCTTCCTGAAGTCCTTCCTGGTCATCTTGTAAAATCTTTTGGCCAGCAGACTAAGTAGCTCATCATTGCCTGTGACTTTGTCTTTAGGCTGATCTTCAGTTGCTTTGAAAGCTATTGTCTTTTCTTTTCTTGTGGCTGGTAAGGCAGCCTTCTGCTCTTCTTCTCTATTTTTGATGAGCAGCTCATAAGATTTGAGCTTGCCCAAGAGAGCTTCTGTTGTAATCTCATTCCGACTCCTGGCATCCTTGATAGGCCAGATCCTTGAGTCCCAAGTGCTTGGGAAGCATATTAGGATTTTATCATTTAGTTCTGTCAGTGAGATCTCTTTATCCAAAGTCTTGAGTTCATTGACTATCAGACTGAGTCTGTTATACATTTCAGCTACTGACTCAGCTTCTCCTTTCTTGAAATTCTCATATTGGGATATAAGGTGGGATCTCGTGTCCTTTCTTTCATCAGCTGATCCTGAGACTATTTCAGAGAGCTTATCCCAGATTTGCTTTGCTGAATTACATTCAACCACCTTTTGAAAAATGTCATCAGACATAGTCTGGGCTAAGATGTTCATAGCCTTTGCATCTGCTACCTTCCACTTCTTGATATCAGCATATGTTCCTGATGGAGGTGGAACAGCATTTGTGCTTGTGTTCTCTGGAGGTCTTGGACAAACTGTCAAAATAGAATTAAAAATGTCCTCGTCAATAGAATTCATGTATAGTCTAATCCTTGCTTTCCAAAGTGCAAACTTAGACAGATTGCACATTGGAGGTCTGGTGCTTGCATAATCTTTGTTTTGGACCATGATTGGTGAAGAAATAATCTTATAACAAAATCAAAACAAGCAGATCTAACTAGGGATCTTGGGGTTCAGGTGTTAGCCTGTGCAACCACTGAGATGTGGTATATTTAACCAACCTCCCTCTGATACCAATTGAAAGTGCAAGCTAGATCTGATATACTCTAGAGGGGGGGTGAATAGAGTATGGTGCTTAAAAACTTTTTACAACAGTTATTGTAATCTGAGTGAACGGGGAAGAAATGGTAAATCTAAACACAGCAGCTATCTAATCACAATATACAAAAGAAACTAATCACAGATCACAGCCAGAAACAAAAATAAAGACAGGCAACCAGAAGACACAAGGAGCTATAGTGGTTCCCCTAAACATGGGTACATCCACTCTTCTACAACCCTAGGTAGGAATCCACTGCAGGATGAGTTGATCAGGTGTCCTGGGAACCAATGAGCTTTTGATAAGGTGCTCAAAAACCAAAGCAGATTTTTTGATCAGGTGTCTTGCCACCAATGAGCTTTTGATAAGGTGCTCAAAAACCAAACACAAACTTTTGAAGGGAGTTTGAAAAACCCTTTACAGAGGTGGGGATGAGAGAGTGATGGAAGTCTTCTCTTTCTCAGAGCAGCTGAGAAGACTATGTGGATTCAGTGATGTTGTCAAAGCTCCCCCTGAGTTCTTGAGATGTTCAGGAAATGAAGCTTTGTTGTAGGGTGATAGGCCTTCAGAAAGTTGATCTCCAGCAAATGATGATTTCAGCAACAGCTGAAATGTTAGGTGTCTGGAGTCTTGAGTGATGATGGCCTTGAACACTTGAAACAAAAGAGATCTGAAGATTTCAGATGGTTGATCTCTTTTTGGTGATGGTGTTCTTGTATGAATTCTTTGAGACAGAGAATGTCTATAGTTCTCTTTCTTTTTCTCTTGAGTGATTGTTGTTGAGAAAGATGTTGTTCCAGAGAAAAGTTGTTGCAGAGAATATTTTTGTTCTTCTTCTTCTTGTGCACTCTCTTCTTCTCGTTGTTCTTGTCAGAAAAATCAAAAATCTTATCTTTTATTCCTTTTGTTCTGAATAGAAATGATCCTCTGTCCAGAATAGCCATTAGCCTGTCATTAATTACATCCTTAATTGCAATTGTCTTCTGGGGGAAAGTCCAAAGAAACATTCCTTGATAATCCCTTGAAACTTGCTCCAGAATAAATGAAAACGGCTACAAAATTTTCTGAATTAATTGCTGACAATAACTCCTTAACTGTCTGAATTTTGAATCTTGAAAGTCATTTAACTTTTCAGAAAAATGTCGAACTGAGCTCCACTATCGTCGAACTGAGCTCAGCGATTTGGACTTCGACAGTAACAGAGATCGTCGATCTGAGCTCAACTATCGTCGAACTGAGCTCAGAGATAGAGAATCAATACTGGAGTCAAGATCGTCGAACTGAGCTCGAAGATCGTCGAATGGAGTTCGACGATTTGTTGAAGTTGAGCTCAGCGATCGTCGAATGGAGTTCGACGGTCCGTCGAAGTGAGCTCCACGATCGTTGATTGGAGTTCGACGATTCGTCGTACTGAGCTCGACGAAATGACTTATTCTCCAAACTGAAAAACCTTGGTCTTGAGGGTAGCTTCCAAACCTAACTACTAACCATTAGACTCAATTGTAATTGACCTTTAGATCTATACAAAGAGGTCAAACACAGGTTTCCTAAAGACATAGTGATCCTGACACAAATTAGTAATAGGGTGTTCTAACAAGTTAGCTTGGGACAGTTTCTCTCATCAGTGCGGAGTAGAATCCACTGGGGTGAATCCCTCTAAGGAATACTCCTCTTAACAGCTCTGGATGTACTCTAGGGATCTAACGGGCTTCCGCGGTGAACCGGTGGAAACATTCCTTCAAAGATTTCCCCTCGTTTTGGCGGATTCCTGACAAGTGTGAGGGATCTTGGACAATTCTTCGGTTGGCGATGAACTGATTGTTGAACTGCCTAGTGATCTCTATAAAGTTCGTGATAGTTCCTTCCCTTAGAGAGTGGAACCAAGTTCGAGCTTGACCTTTGAGAGTGGCGGGGAAGACTTGACAGAGTAACTGATTAGGTGCGTTATAGATCCTCATAATTGTGGTAAAGTGGTTGACGTGTTCTAGCGGTCGTCCGTCCCGTCGAAGGATTCTTTTGAAGCCATGTGGGATTGGATGGGCCAAAACTAGGGGTGCAAGCGGGGAGCCTTGTTGAAGCGGTCGACGGGCATGAATATCTCGGCGACCAACCTGCCTGCATTCCTCGGCGATCACTTCTTGTATATCCTCGCGAGTGAATCTTTCGTGGAGGGGTAAGCGGGGCTCTTCTTCTAAGATTTGGTCACGACGACCAGCTTCGACTGCTCTGAGTAACGGGTGAGTGGAATTAGTGACTTCAGAGAATTCTTCCGACGCTTCTCTTCGAGGAGCCTCCCTTGGTTGGCCATGGCTTAGTGGAGGCGAGGGATTAGCTGGTGTGAGCGGCTGAGCAGGAGGTGCCCTCATGTTCCTGAGCAGAGTGAGCATTTCAGTTTGTTGCTCCTCCATCTGCCAAACTCGTCCCTCAAATGCTATTACTGGGGGAAGAACCGTTTCTGCCTCGAGAGGTACATCTATAAGTAGATGGGAGCGGGCTGGCTCAGTGTGCCCCCCCTGGGACGGATACTTCTACTGTCCGGGCATTTCTTTTGCCATTAAAGATGTTCCTTTGAAGCTGTCAAGTTGGAGGTTCTATTGCTTCGTACCGCTGTGCAGAGGGTACGATCTTCTGAATATGTTTGGGAACTCGTTTCCCATAGATGGCGTCAAAATGTTGCGGACCAACTCGACGTACCGGTCGGGCCGGAATTTTTTGACCGTCTTAGCTCTCGGGACGGTTGAGCGCACACACAGCCAAAAAAGTAGGTTGATTGTACACAAGCAGTTTTAACATGGAAAAATACCTCAACAGGGTAAAAAACCACGTGATCGGATCTGTGCCTGTCAAAATCCACTATTTCCTGGGGTTATAGCTGGTTTGTGAAGTCGAGGGTGACAAGACATCTCTTGTTACAATTATGGCGTGAGAGAACACTTTGCACGCGGGGGACGACATACCATCGCACCGGGAGTTGTTACAGATTGCGCTTTGCGCCGGTGGTCTTCGGATAGCGCCTTGCTGATTCTGGGTGAGAGGCGGCACACTTGGTCTTCAGTTGCTGGGGCCGCTTGGAACATGAGCGATTCGGCTTTGCTTAGTGGTTGCGACTTGACCCTCTTGTGGCTCGGTTGTCGCTCGAAGGTGGCTCATAGGAGGAAACTGGTAGAGCTTCGACCCGAGGAAGAAGAAGAAGAGTCTGAAGAGAAAGATCAGAAGAAGATGATAAATGAGAAGGCATGAGGCTCCTTTTATAGGCTCCGGGAGGTGGTTCCGCGGCTATCCGCACACCGTAACCACCTTCATAAATGTTTCTCTATAGTTCTCGATGTGCGTATCCGGCTATTTTGAGACCGCTATTAATAAAATATTAAAATATTAAATAAATCTCCTCACTAACCTGCCGATTAGTGGGTGGTTATGCGCGGATCGAACGGCTGAGGACGCTTCTCCTCGATCGGACGGCGGGAGCGGGCCTACACGGGGATCGGCGATCTCGCCATTGCCTTCGCCGGGGGAGGTCGCCATCGGCCGAGGAGGGGCGGCGGGCACGGCCGCCCCTTGGCTGCAAGGTAGCGGCCGCGGAAGGGGTGGCCGACGGCCGCCCCTTGGGCGCAAGGCGGCTGCCAGGGAGGGGCGGCCGGCTTGGCCGCCTCTTGGCCGCTTGGCGGCGACCACGGAAGGGGCGGCCGGCTTGGCTGCCCCTTGGCCGCGAGGCGGCGGCCATGGAATGAGCGGCCGTCGGCCGTCCCTTGGCCGCGAGGTGGCGGCCAAGGAGGGGCGGCCTGCTTGGCCGCCCCTTGGCCGCAAGGCGGTGGCCAAGGATGGGAGACCGACTTGGCCACCCCTTGGCCGCAAGGCGGCAGCCGGGACGGGCCGGCGGCCGGCGGGGTGGCCCCGGTGGTGGTTCCTTTGGTGTGCACAATGGGACGGTGCGCGGGAGTATCAAGTGTGGTGATCGCGTGCGCGGTCAAACTCATGATCTCACTTCTTTTGTGTGGAGATCATTGAGGTGAGGCTATGTGCACCTTTATCTTCTATAAAATAGAGTTCATTCCCAACAAGCTTATATGAATTTATTTGGCGATTATACACCCATATATACATTAATATTCTTGCATGTATATTACAAAAAAACATTAAAACAAATTCCAATTTAGGATTTTCATTTTCGGATGATTAGATTAAAAATTAGATCTTTTGATTTAGGAGAGATTGATTTATTTTAAAGTTATGTATATTATAATATTAAAATAAAATTGAAGTGCAATAATCTGCTTGGAAACATTTTGTTTATTTATTTATTTTGTAATTTTGATTAGAAATATAATATTATTTAGATATTGATTTCTATTTAATATATAATTATAGTTGAAAGAGCAGCTAGATCTGATATACTCTAGAGGGGGGTGAATAGAGTATATTGTGCTTTGAAACTTTTTACAACAATTGTTGTAATAAGAGTGAGCAGGGAAGCAGTTGAAAATCTAATCACAGAACTAAACTATACAAAAGCTAATCACAGAATAATCAAGGCCAGAAACAAAAATAAAGACAAGCAGAACCAGAAGACACAAGGAAATATAGTGGTTCCCCTAAACTTGGGTACATCCACTCTTCTACCACCCTAGGTAGGAATCCAGTGCAGGATGAGTTGATCAGGTGTCCTGGGCACCAATGAGCTTTTGATAAGGTGCTCAAAAACCAAATCAGATTTTTATATCAGGTGTCTTGCCACCAATGAGCTTTTGACAAGGTGCTCAAAAATCAAGCTCAAACTTTTGAAGGGAGTTTGAGAAACCCTTTACAGAGAGGGGGTGAGAGAGTGATGGAAGTCTTCTCTTTCTCAACAACTGAGAAGACTATGTGGATTGTTGATGTCAAAGCTCCCCCTGAATCCTTGAGATCTTCAGGAAAAGAAGCTTTGCTGAGGGTGATAGACCTTCAAAGATTGAACTCCAGCAATAGATGATTTCAGCAATGACTGAAATGTTGGATGTCTGGAGTCTTGAAATATGTTGGCCTTGAACACTTGAAAACTAGAGAGATCTGAAGATTTCAGAAAAGGTTGATCTCCTTGGATGAGTGTTCTTGAGAATTCTTTGAGACATAATATTTTGTTGAAGATTACTGATGTCTGTCTATGTGTGTCTGTAATCTGTATATCTCTCTGTAACCTGTCTCAGAGATTCAAAAAATTCTTCTCTTTTATTCTCTGGTACTGAACAAAACATTCTCTGAGAAGAATAGTCGTTGGCCTGCATTAATTGCATCCTTAATTGCAAAATCTCTTCTGGAGGAAAGTCCATAGAAATATTCCTTGAAACTTGGTCCAGAAATGAATGAAAACGGCTAGGAAATCTCTGAATTAATTGCAGAATAACTCCTTAACTGATTTGAATTTGAATCTAGAAACATCCTTGAAGTTATCTGAAAATGTCGAACTGAGCTCTGCTATCGTCGAACTGAGCTCAGCGATATGGACTAATACAGCAGCAAAATATCGTCGATCTGAGCTCAAAGATCGTCGAACTGAGCTCAGAGATAAAGATCCAAAGCAGAGTCAAGTTCGTCGAACTGAGCTTACCGATCGTCGAATGGAGTTCGACGATATGATGAAGTTGAGCTCAGCGATCGTCGAATGGAGTTCGACGATCTGTCGAAGTTGAGCTAGACGATCGTCGATCGGAGTTCGACGAGTCGTCGTGCTGAGCTCGACGATATGACTTAGTCTCCAAACAGAAAATCCTGGTCTTGAGGGCAGCTTCCAAACCTAGACTTCTAACCCTTAGACTCAATTCTAATTAACCTTTTGAGCTATACAGGAGGTCAAACATTTGTTTCCTAGAGACATAGTGATCCTGACCCAAATTAGTAATAGGGTGTTCCAATAATCTCCCCCTATTTGGGTTAGGATTACTATTTACAGACTTTGGAAAAATTAAATAACAACATTCAAGCAGCAAAACAGAAAAGCAACAAGCTAGACAATTGCAGAACCACAGAGATATATATCATCCAGATAGTAATCAGAAATCATAGAAATTGTCACCTTACATTGTCATTTCTTTTCCTTTCCCTTAACAAGTTTGATCTCTCTGTTGGGATTGAGGGCTTCCTTCTTTGATCTGGTATCATCTGCTGCACCTAAAGATGTTTGCTGTTTAGGCCTGAGAACTACAGCTTCAGGATGCAATTCCATATACCTGTCAGAATCAAAGAACTTGCTTGATGCATATCTTTCTAGCTCTTTCTTTCTTTGTTCAGATATTGTTGAGATATTAGATGAATCTTTTCCTTGCTCTCTAGCCTTTTTGATCTGATCCAGTGCAGCTAGTTCTTTTAATCTTGCAGCCCAAGCAGCTGGATTGTTCTCAGGATCCTCAAAAGGTACAGGTGGCTCATATCTGTTAGAGGGATTGTCTTGAGGAGGCCTGGAAGACACAGTTTCTTTCATCTTATAGGGAAAAGGACCAGATGTTGTATCAGTTGAAATTTGTCCTCCCCTGGAATATGGGTGTTGCCTTGAGTAACCTTTGGAGTAGACTTGGAGATCACTTTGATTTCCTCTGTATCCTCCTCTCCTGGATTGAGAACCCCTGGATTGGCTTCCCCTATTATAAGATCTAGCATGAGGCTGATAGGGGGCCTGACTTCTGGCTGGGGGTTGAGCTGCAGAGCTTCTACCTGCACCTGCATCAGGAGGAGGTGGTGGAGGAGGATGAGAGTGTTGGAATTGTGAGGAACCCTTTTCATATTTTCTCTTCTTTTTCATTGCCTTCAGCTGATTCTTAGAGTACTGCATCCAGTGCTCAGTGATAGGACAGTCATGAAGAATGTAGTATGGAATATCATTGTTGTCTTTGACCTTGGCAAGAGGTACTCTCTTCATGGCTTTGCTCCTTGCCTTTCTTTTCCTAGCAATGGTAGCAGAAGAGTCATCAGAGTCTGTTCTAAATTCATCACTTTCAGAGCTCTGGTCATCATAAAGAGCATCTATTTTCTTCATCAGATCCTTCTTGAGCTGTACAGAAGCAGATGAGGCAACAGAGGGTGTAGCAGCAGGTGTTGAAGTAGTAACAGCAGTGACAGCAGCAGATATTGAAGGTGTTGCAATTGGAGTAGAAGCAGTAACAACAGCAGCAGCAGCAACAATAGGCTCTGGAGAGGTGACAGCAGCAGCAACAGTCTCACTAACAACAGCATCAACAGGAGGAGTATCATCAGAAACTGCAGAAGGCTAAAACTCAGGTGCCTCTGACATAAGAATTTCCTTGGAAATTGGCTCAATAGCAATAATAGAAATTTCAGCAGCAGTATCAATATTTTCAGCAGCAGTAGATGCAACAATATCAGAAGCAACAATAATGCTTTCATCAGAAGAAGCAGCAGCATACACTGAGTTGACAAAAGAGGTGATGATGCTTGGGTCACAGCAAGAAAATCGCACAAGTGCCTTGGATAGATCCTCTGGGGGCTGGACAACAGTTATCTCTGGCAGACAGCTGAAATATGCAGAATCAAAATTTGAAAGCAAAGACCTGAGGTCTAATGCAAAGATTGCAGCAGGAGGAACTTGATCTTGAGACACAGCAGCAGCAGTAACAAGAACTGAGGAAGCAGCAGTAGGCAGGCTCACTGAGTCATCAACAGCAGCAGCAATAGACAGGCTCACAGAAACAGCAGCAATAGCAGCAGCAGGAAGACTCACTTCATAGGGCATCTCCCCCTGCCTAGATTCAGACAAGTCAGGATCAAGACACACTGATGTAGGGGCTGCCTGAGAGAATAGAGAAGAGAGCCTGACAGAGAGAGCTGCCACTGACAGGTGTAGTGGAGCCAAGGAGGTCTCCAACAGAAGAGAGAGCCTGGGGGCAAGCAACTCATATAACCTGTCAGCAAGGGCTGGAAGGTCTACTTGCTCAAGGGTGACTGGAGCAGAGGTAGAAGATAGAGGAGCAGCTGATGGTGAGGGTAGTGGAGAGCTGGTGAATGGTGGAAGGGATGGCTGAGGTGTTGGTAAGGTGGAGATGGAGGACAGTGGGATGGAGATAGATGGAGTGAATGTGGGTTGGTCAATGATTTGTTGTAGAAGGTCTTGAAAGGAAGTGGAGGATGAGGGTAGCTCAGGAGGAGAGGATGGTGAATCATCCATAAAGGAATCATCAATGAGGGTGAAGGATGGAATGGAGGGTGATGAAGTGGCATCTGGTTGAGGGTAGGAGAATAATGGATGGATGTGGTCTTCTGGTGTTGGAAGAATAAGTACTGGAGTTGGTGTGGATGTTGGAGAGGGGCTGGAGATGATGATGGTGGATGGCGTTGGAATGGTAGATGGTATGGGAAGAGATGGAATTATAGGAGGAGGAGGAGAGGCAACAACAGCAGGCAGGTCATCTGCAGGGGCAGAGACCTGTGGGGAAGTGACTCTGAGAGTCCTTGTGCCTGAAGGAGTGCTGGAGGAGGGCCTGCTGGGCTTGCTGATTTATCTGTCCCATTTTCCAAAGAGGGCACAAGACAGTCTCTTGGAAGCATTGATATGGATTCCAGAGGAGACCAGCAAAGCAGGGCACCTGTGCTGCAGAAACACCCCAATAACCCTTCCAAAGTTGACAAAACTTTTGTTGATTTTCTTCTTGATAAGGTCAAAGAAGACTTCTCCCCAATTCAGATTTTTCTTGTCTACAAGGGCTCCCATGAGTCAGAGCTGATACCTTGAAATTGTATCATGAGCAGAGTGCTTAGCCAGTAGCACTTTCCCAACAACATCTGCCATGAATCTGTATTCCACAGAAAGGTTCCTTTTGAAGAGCTTGCTAGGGTTGGCCTCTGAATGACCCATTCTGGCAAGCAGTTCAATATACTCTTCTCCAGACAAGTCAGCAGTATCTTCACCATTTCTCAACTCAAAAACCTCCGATAAAATTGCTGGTGTTAGAGGTACCTGTGTCCCAGATATTGACCCAACAATGGTGGAGTTGTCTTGATTGTGGGCAGTGTAGACCCATTCCTTGATCTCATCAGATGCAAGCTTGATCCTTGTGGTCATAATGGCAGTCAGGTTCTGCTCTTTGAATAATCCCAAAATATCTTGAAAAATCTGGTCGGTTGTGCTGAAGGATTCCATGTCAATATCGAAACCAGCATCAAACTTCATGGTGGCTAGAACATCAACAGACACAGTAATGGGTACCTGCAAAAATTCAACAAACAAAACGACCAAGTGCAGAACTGTTTGGAGGGAAAGAAAATTCTTGCAGAGAAATCGAAAGCACAAAGGAGAACGACGGCGAAAAATGAATTTTATATTAGGGTTCGACGCAGAATTGGAAAGATCGTTGAACTCAGTTCGACGATCGAGGCTTCTAAAGGAATCTGAAGAGTCTTCAACATCGTCGATCTCCGTTTGACGATATTGGAGAGCGTCGAGCTCTGTTCGACGATCGTTCAGAGAACAAAATCGTCGAGCGCCGTTCGACGATCGTTGACCGGAAGAGATAGTTCATACTATCTGAGAAACGCTGAACTCAGGTCGACGATTTTGGAAATTGTCGATCTCCGTTCGATGATCTTGGGGCAAATTGTCGAGCGCAGTTCAGAGATCAGAAAAATTCTAGACACTAAGAAAAATCAGGATGTTTGCCTAGTCTTGGTCAATTTTTAAGCTTTCAAAATCTTGGATATTATTTAAGACTTCCTCCATCTAACATTCCTAACTGATTTAGGAAGAAGGTGTGTTTCTTTTCATCCAAGGGCTTGGTGAAAATATCTCCCCTTTGTAAATCAGTTGGGATATACTGTAGTTCAATTTTATTCTTTTCGACATTATCCCTTAAGAAATGATGCCTAATCTCTATGTGTTTTGTCCTACTATGGAGGACTGGATTTTGAGCTATGGAAATAGCACTGGTGTTATCACAAAAGATTTTAGACTTCTCTAAGTTGTAGCCATAGTCTAGGAGTTGATTTTGAATCCACAAGATTTGTGAACAACAATTGCCTGCAGCCATATATTCAGCTTCAGCAGTTGAAGTTGACACAGATGTTTGTTTCTTACAAAACCAAGAGACAAGTCTGTCACCAAGGAACTGACAAGTTCCACTGGTGCTTTTCCTGTCAATTCTGCATCCAGCATAGTCAGCATCAGAGAATCCAGTTAAATCAAATGCTGAATCTTTTGGATACCAGAGACCTAGATTTGGATAACTTTTAACATACCTGAGAATCCTCTTTACTAGTGTTAGGTGTGACTCTCTAGGGCTTACTTGGAACCTAGCACATATACATGTAGCAAACATTATATCTGGTCTACTAGCTGTAAGATACAGTAAATAGCCAATCATTGCTCTATATGTTGTCTGATCAACAGGTTTCCCATGTTCATCAGCATCCAATACAGCATTAGTAGGCATGAGTGTTTTCATACAAGATGCTTCAGACATACCAAATTTCTTAACCAATTCATTTGCATACTTGGTTTGAGAAATGAAGATGCCTTCAGCATGCTGTTTGACTTGCAATCCTAGAAAGAAGGATAGCTCACCCATGCTACTCATCTCAAATTTAGAATGCATCAAGTTAGAAAACCTTCTGCACAATTTGGAGTCAGTAGAACCAAAAATAATATCGTCTACATAAATCTGTACTAGTAGGGTATGAGACTTATGGGTTCTAATGAAAAGAGTTTGGTCTACTCTACCCCTTATAAAACCATTTTCCAAGAGAAAGCATGCTAGGGTCTCATACCATGCTCTAGGATCTTGCTTGAGACCATATAATGCTTTATTCAATCTAAAAACATACTCAGGATAAGTTGGAGAGATAAAACCTGGAGGTTGTCTGACATACACTTCCTCTTTGATGTCTCCATTTAAAAAAGCACTTTTGACATCCATCTGATATACCTTGAAGCCTTTATGTGCTGCATAAGCTAAAAATATTCTGATGGCTTCTAATCTTACAACAGGTGCAAAAGTCTGGTCGTAGTCTATTCCTTCTTCTTGAGAGTATCCCTGAGCAACTAGCCTTGCCTTGTTTCTTACAATTACTCCTTGATCATCCAGTTTGTTTCTGAATACCCATTTTGTTCCAACAATGGAATGATCCTTAGGCTTTGGCACTAGTTCCCATACTTTGTTTCTCTCAAATTGATGCAACTCCTCTTGCATTGCAATGATCCAGTGTGGATCTTGCTCTGCATCTTGAATGGACTGAGGTTCAATTTGAGATAGGAAGCAGGTGTGCAACAGGTTTTGGTTGACCTGATTTCTGGTTTGCACACCAGCTGAGATGTCTCCAATTATTTGGGAAATTGGATGGTCTCTTGATGTTACTAAATCAACAGGGGGTGTTGATTGTTCACCAACCTGTGTTGTTGTTTCCTCTTGTGGTACAACAACTGGCTCTTCAAATTGTTCTTCAATATGTTGAGCATTTTGTTCATCTTCACTGCTTGCATCCCCTTGAGTAACCTGTAGCTTGTTCAAGTCTTCAACTAGAGAATGTTCCTGCAAGGGTTCTATGGTAGAAGAAATCTTCTCCTTGAAAGACATGTTAGATTCATCAAATGATATATGAACAGATTCCTCAATTTTTAAAGATGATTTGTTATAGACCCTATAAGCCTTGCTGATCATGGAGTATCCCAGAAACACTCCTTCATCAGCTTTAGCCTGAAATTTTGCTAAATATTTCTTGTCATTGTTATGAATGTAGCAAATACAACCAAAGACTCTAAAATAATCAACTTTAGGTTTCTTCCTTTTGAGTAATTCATAGGGAGTCTTTCCCTTTAGTTTATGTATCAAACTTCTACTCAGCACATAGTTGGAGGTGTTCATTACCTCTGCCCAAAAGGATAGAGGAAGGTGAGCATCTGACAACAATGTAGTGGCTGATTCAATAAGGGTTCTATTTCTCCTTTCAGCTACCCCATTTTGTTGAGGAGTTCTAGGAGCTGAGAAAGTATGTCTGATCCCTTCACTCTGACAGAACTCTTGCATAAGAAGAGAATCAAACTCTGTCCCATGATCACTTCTGATCAGGCAATGTGAGAATTGAACTCAATCTGTATACATTTGAGAAACTCTGTCAGACACTTAAAGTTATCAGACTTCTTCCTTAGAAAGAACACCCAAGTGAATCTAGAGAAGTCATCTACAACTACTAAAGTGTAGGATTTCCCTCCTAGACTTTGTACTGTGATGGGTCCAAAAAGATCCATGTGTAACAGATACAGTATCCTAGGTGAATCACTCTTATTAAGTGACTCAAAGCTGTTTTTAGTTTGCTTGCCTAATTGACAAGCCCTGCAGAGTCCTTCCTTCTTGTAGGGGCCAGAAGGTAGTCCTCTAACAAGGTTGTCCTTGGATAGCCTAGCAATAGTTCTAAGGTTTAGGTGTCCTAGTCTCTTATGCCATAAGATGTTTGGTCTACAGACATAATTAAACAAGCAAATATCTACATCAGTTGAAAGAAAATCCACTAGATAGATGTTACCTTTCCTTTTACCTGTCAACACAGTTGTGTTGTCCTCTGACTTAATATTGCATAAGGCTTTGCTCAAGGTCACCTGGTAGCCTTCATCACACAACTGACTGATGCCTATTAAATTGTGCTTCAGTCCTTCCACATAAGCTACCTTCTTGAAAGTTACTGATCCAATCTGGAGTGCACCATATCCTTTAGTCTGTCCAAAATTTGAATCACCAAAGATAACCTTGGGTCCAAGCTTGGCTCTAAAGGATGTGAGGTTGTCCTTATTCCCTGTCATGTGCTTAGAGCACCCACTATTCATGTACCATTGCTGGTTAGATGTTGGATAGGTCTTCACCTGCACATAAGACAATTCATTTGTTTTTGACCCAGTTTACCTTGGGCCTAGGTTGATAACCTTTAAATTCTGAAATGAAAGACATCCCAGGTTGACTCTTATATCCTTCAGGATGATATCTCCTTGGAGGTATAATCCATTCAGTATAAGGGTTAAAGATTTGGGATGAAGGACCCTTAGGATTGGATTTTGATTTGCCCTTGAAAAATTTTCCAGAGCTCTGACCTCTGTTCGACGATCTTGGAGCTGCGGTCGATGATCTTGGGTCAGATCGTCGAGCTCCGTTCGACGGTTGACTATGGCTGAGATCAGGTACTTGAGATCGTCGACCTGCGTTCGGCGATTTTGCCTGAGATCGTCGATCTGCATTCGGCGATCGTCGATCTTCATTCGGCGATCGTCGATCTCCGTTCGACGATTTCTGCTGGGACTTAGTTTTCTGGGGCAGATCAGAATTTTTCCTAGCAACCTCTACAACTCCCTTTCCTTTGTCAGAAATGAATTTGATTGGAGTTGTTAGAACTATGGGTTGGCTGGATGAAGCACCCAAGCCCAGTGTACTGTTAAATCTGGAGTTCACTGTTCTTGTGATGTCCATCAGCTTGATGCTTCTCCCATTAAGGGATTCTTCAAGCTTCTTGGCCTCAGAGAGCTCACTTTTCAGTGAAGCTATCTGTTCCATACAGCACTCCAACTCCTGAGAGAGTTTGAGGTTTTCTGACTTTAAAGTATTGTGTTCAGATAAATGATTTCTGAGAGAGATAATTTCTTTCTCAGACTTTAGCAAGTCTAAACACAATGCTTTAAATTCAGATATAAAATCCTCTGAATTAAAATCAAAAGAACTGATTACCTGATCTTCTTCAGGTTGAGTGTCTGAATCTGACTCTGACTCCTCTTCTTCTGAATTATGCTGTGAGGCATTGATTGCCATCATACAGAACTCTTTCTCTTCTGCATCATCCTCATCATCACGGGAGCTGGATGAGGCTTCTGACTCCTCTTCAATCTCACTCCAGGATTCAGCAACAAACCCTTTTCTTGTATGTTTGTTTTTGCTTGATGAAGGTTTGCCATTGCCATTACTCTTGGAGTCTTTCTCCTTTCTTCTTTCTTTCCTGTCCCTTCTGTCCTTGTTTTTGTTTTCTGGACAGTCAGGAACTATGTGCCCTGGTTTCCTGCAACCAAAGCAAATAATGTCTTTATTATTGTTAATGGACTTGTCATACCTTGGCTTATCCTGCTCCTTGTATGATCTCCTTCTGAAGTCTTTTCTGGCCATCTTGTAGAATCTTTTGGCCAACAAACTGAGTAGTTCATCATTGCCTGTGGCTTTGTCTTCAGGCAGATCTTCAGTTCCCTTGAAGGCTATGGTCTTCTCTTTTCTTGTGGCTGGTGAGGCAGCCTTCTGTTCTTCTTCTCTATTTTTGATGAGTAGCTCATAAGATTTGAGCTTACCCAATAGAGCTTCAGTGGTGATCTCATTCAGACTTCTGGCATCCTTAATTGGCCAGATTCTTGAATCCCAAGTGCTAGGGAAGCACATTAGAATCTTGTCATTGAGTTCAGTTAGTGAGATCTCTTTATCCAATGTTCTGAGTTCACTAACAATTAGACTTAGCCTGTTGTACATATCTCTCACTGAATCAGTTTCTCCCTTTTTGAAATTCTCATATTGAGAGATGAGATGAGATCTCCTATCCTTTCTCTCATCAGCTGAGCCTGAGACTATTTCTGAGAGTTTGTCCCAAATTTCCTTTGCTGAATTGCATTCAGCCACCTTTTGAAATATGTCATCAGACATTGTCTGGGCCAAGATGTTCATAGCCTTGGCATCAGCTACCTTCCATCTCTTGATATCAGCATCTGTTCCTGATGGAGGTGGAACAGCATTTGTACTTGTGTTCTCTGGGGGTCTTGGACACACTGTCAAAACAGAGTTAAAAATATCTTCGTCAATAGAATTCATGTACAGTCTGATCCTTGGTTTCCAAAGTGCAAACTTGGATAGATTGCACACTGGAGGTCTGATGCTAGCATAATCTTTGTTTTGGGCCATGATTTGTGAAAACAAAATCTAATAATAAAATACAACAGAAAAACAGATCTAACTTGGGATCTTTGGGTTCAGGTGTTAGCATGTACAACCAATCAGGTATGGTATGTTCAAGAACCGGGCTCTGATACCAATTGAAAGAGCAGCTAGATCTGATATACTCTAAAGGGGGGTGAATAGAGTATATGGTGCTTTGAAACTTTTTACAACAATTGTTGTAATAAGAGTGAGCAGGGAAGCAGTTGAAAATCTAATCACAGAACTAAACTATACAAAAGCTAATCACAGAATAATCAAGGCCAGAAACAAAAATAAAGACAAGCAGAACCAGAAGACACAAGGAAATATAGTGGTTCCCCTAAACTTGGGTACATCCACTCTTCTACCACCCTAGGTAGGAATCCACTACAGGATGAGTTGATCAGGTGTCCTGGGCACCAATGAGCTTTTGATAAGGTGCTCAAAAACCAAATCAGATTTTTTGATCAGGTGTCTTGCCACCAATGAGCTTTTGACAAGGTGCTCAAAAAACAAGCTCAAACTTTTGAAGGGAGTTTGAGAAACCCTTTACAGAGATGGGGTGAGAGAGTGATGGAAGTCTTCTCTTTCTCAAACAACTGAGAAGACTATGTGAATTGTTGATGTCAAAGCTCCCCTGAATCCTTGAGATCTTCAGGAAAAGAAGCTTTGCTGAGGGTGATAGGCCTTCAAAGATTGAACTCCAGCAATAGATGATTTCAGCAATGACTGAAATGTTGGATGTCTGGAGTCTTGAAATATGTTGGCCTTGAACACTTGAAAACTAGAGAGATCTGAAGATTTCAGAAAAGGTTGATCTCCTTGGATGAGTGTTCTTGAGAATTCTTTGAGACAGAATATTTTGTTGAAGATTACTGATGTCTGTCTATGTGTGTCTGTAATCTGTATGTCTCTCTGTAACCTGTCTCAGAGATTCAAAAAATTCTTCTCTTTTATTCTCTGGTACTGAACAAAACATTCTCTGAGAAGAATAGTCGTTGGCCTGCATTAATTGCATCCTTAATTGCAAAATCTCTTCTGGAGGAAAGTCCATAGAAATATTCCTTGAAACTTGGTCCAGAAATGAATGAAAACGGCTAGGAAATCTCTGAATTAATTGCAGAATAACTCCTTAACTGATTTGAATTTGAATCTAGAAACATCCTTGAAGTTATCTGAAAACGTCGAACTGAGCTCTGCTATCGTCGAACTGAGCTCAGCGATATGGACTAATACAGCAGCAAAATATCGTCGATCTGAGCTCAAAGATCGTCGAACTGAGCTCAGAGATAAAGATCCAAAGCAGAGTCAAGATCGTCGAACTGAGCTCACCGATCGTCGAATGGAGTTCGACGATATGATGAAGTTGAGCTCAGCGATCGTCGAATGGAGTTCGACGATCTGTCGAAGTTGAGCTAGACGATCGTCGATCGGAGTTCGACGAGTCGTCGTGCTGAGCTCGACGATATGACTTAGTCTCCAAACAGAAAATCCTGGTCTTGAGGGCAGCTTCCAAACCTAGACTTCTAACCCTTAGACTCAATTCTAATTGACCTTTTGAGCTATACAGGAGGTCAAACATTTGTTTCCTAGAGACATAGTGATCCTGACCCAAATTAGTAATAGGGTGTTCCAACAATAGTTTATCCCTAATTTGACCGAGCAGACCTTTCAGACCTTGAAACTTATCATTTCTCTCGTTTAATGCGGGGTCTGGTTGTCGATACGTAATGTGCATTGTAATTAGTAAATACTCCTTAGATTTTCAGAAGTTTCTTAGAGCAATTCTAACTGGCCTTCATAAATACAGAATTCTCTAAATTTATGGAAAAATTGCTCTCCAACCAGTCGGCATATGTCTCTTCATAAATGGAGATTTTCTCTCTCCTCCTCTAAATATAGAGAAGTGGGAGAGGAAATGTCGTGCCCCCTTTAAATTTTTATTATTATTTTTTATTTTTTAATTATTAAATTTTTTGTTTTATGAATTGTTTGTATAATCTATAAATCCTCGTACTCGGTATAATAATTTTTCAATTTTGACATATAATATATCAATAAAATTAATTTTTCGAGACTTACAAAACGAGACTAATATTAAATACTTTCTAATTATTATTTGTCATACAAATAAGAGAAGATCAGCTATTTACTGATTAGATTCGTGCAAAAATAAAAATACATTCAAAATTACATATCTTCATTCTCATTCCCACAAATGTTCAACTAGCGCATCTTGAAGTTCAATATGTGCATCTCTGTCCCAAAAACGAGCTGGCACCTTAATTATCGCAAATCTTGATTGAATGAAAAATAGTTTTTTTTTGACATGTCTGGAAGAAAATCGTCGAGCATGGCTGGACGAAAATCGTCGAGCAGGGCAGGACGAAAATCGTCGAGCAGGGCTGGACGAAAATCGTCGAGGAGGCCTGGACGAAATTCGTCGAGTAGGGCTGGACGAAAATCGTCGAGCAGGTCTGGCCGAACGTCGAGCAGGGCTCGACGAAGTCGTCGAGCACGGCTCAGCAGAGCTCGACGAAAAAAGCTTAAAAATTAATATAATATAATATTTTAAATTTGTTTATATTTTAAAATTATTTAAATAATATTAAAAAAATTCATGTTCTTCAAATATGGAGAACCTGTTTGGAATTGATTTTCCATGTTCTTCATATTTGGAGAACATAGTACAAGGGGATCTCCAAATATAGAGACCCCCCATTGGAGTTGCTCTTAGGCTCCGTTCGGGAGGACTTATTTTCACCGGTCAAGCGGTTACGACCGCATGAACCAGACCTAAATAACCGATCAAGCGGTTACGACCGCATGAACCGGACCTAAATTTAGGTCCGGCTCATGCGGTCGTAAGCGCTTGCCCGGTGAAAATAAGTTCCCCCAAACGAAACCTTAGAGTAATTTTCACACATTAGGGTCTTCTTGTGCACGATAGTTTTATGACCTTTTCATCCAACGTGTGGCATGGGGAAGCATGTACAAAGATTGACCAATTGCAATTTTATGTTCATATATTGTATAGTTTTCACACATTAATTATAGTGGATTGCTGGATGCACCACCTTAGAGCCTTAGAGTTAACATAAAGTGTACCCACTTTGAAAATTCATAAATCTCTTAAAAATCACAGCATTTATAAAATTTAGAGCTCAAGTACCCTGTCACAAAATGAATAGCTTTAATTTTAGGGGCCTAGTGTTTTGATGTGTCCCTCTTTTTACTTAAATTAGGCAATTACAAGTTTCTTTAATCTTAGTGCGTGTGATTTGACCATTCAAAAATTTAATTATGACATCATGATTACTATTCCTTTTGTGAATTGAGCCACAGGTGCCCCTAATGGCTTAATCGGCCTACACTTAAGCTCATTCGGGTCATCTAACCAATTATGATCAAGTGAATTAGAATTGATCCTGGTCAATGACACTGTGCCCATAAGATCAACACGAACTCAAGAAAATCAAATGCATTTGATTGCATTGTAAGACTGCCCCTTCCAGAAATACACATGAAAAGGGGATCTTATCCCACAATTTGACCCAATCAAATAATAAATATGGCTAATGGAAGATCAGAGATAAACGTATCAACCCTCCCTGATTATGCACCGCATGACCCGACCTATTTACGGTGCTAAGCGAATAGTCAACCCATGACTGACCGCATGAACCGGACCTTAATTAAGCTCCGGTTCATGCGGTCGTAACCGTTTGACCGGTCAAAATAAGTCCCTCCAAACAAAGCCTAAACAACCATGTAGTAACAACAAAACCCTACATCTATAAATTTTAATCGGAATAAAACATCAACAAGATAGCACAATGCCCCGCAGTGTAAAAAGAATAGATTCTGAGTCATGAGTAAATAACTAAACTGAATAATAAAAGGGTGAACGTATAAACAACAATATGTACCTACTAAACCAACCCTAAATGGTTCTGCCTCTCCCTTTGAGCCCTTAGCATGAAGCAGGGGAGAAGTTGTATCCTATATTAAGATCAACAATATGCAATATATACGTAGATAAATGTATGTGTCAATATGGACATTTAATTTAGTTAAGAAATGTAGCGCAGTACGTAGATATAGAATGTAAGCTGTGTATTTATCATTTATAGTAATATTAAATGCGAGCGTTCGATTGCTACAGTGCCATCCGTCGGTTACAATTGGTATTCTGAAATTACCCATGTCTTCTTTCTGTTCGGCGGCTCCGCCGGTGGCGGAGCTACTGGCGTCCTGATTGGAGCCCACCGGAGGGTTTGTCGGGGCCCGACGAACTAGCCAGGAGTTGTCCGGCGGCGAATTGGCAGGGCCACCGCCGGCGGTGGCCCTGCCTGTGAGCCCAAGTTCGCCACCGCCGGCGGTGTCCTTGCCAGTTCGCCGCCGGACAACCCCCGTCAAGTTCGTCGGGCCCCGACGAACATGCCAGTGGGCTCAAGTCAGGACGCTGGCGGCTCCGGCACCGGCGGTGAAAATTAATTGGGGACAACGGCGGACGGTTAGCTTGCTCTCCGAATGATCCCACATCGCGAAAAATATTTGAAAATTTGAGTATATATTATATCTCGTTGTAAAAGAAACTCAATTACCGTAATTGAATGAGAATTGCCTCCGCTATATGATCTTATGTGGGCCTGGGCTCACAGGCGTGGCTTATGATGTCCTGCTGTGTGGGTTAGGGTGGGCTAGGCTGCCATTGGGTTGGGCGCACGCTGTTGGGCCGCCCGACGCTCGCTGTTGGGCCCGCCCGACGCTCGCTGTTGGGCCCGCCCGACGCTCGCTGTTGGGCCCGCCCGACGCTCGCTGTTGGGCCCGCCCGACGCTCGCTGTTGGGCCCGCCTGAAGCTTGTTGTTGGGCCCGCTCATGACGGCTCAGTCTACCGTTGCCTCTTTCGGCCCACCAGTAGGGGCCCTTGGTTGGGCTTCCTTTTTTGTTATTTTTAAATAATATCAAAATTGAATATTTTTTATTCTTTTCATTTGAGAAATTCAAATTGAATTATATGAGCTTTTTCGCACGGGTTATGCCTGTGCTTGAAGCTCTTGGGCGGCCTTCGGCTGCATAGAAGCGGGCTTCGCCCGCTTCCACACAATTCACCGGCTCGGCGCCGCACCCGCGACTCGCGACCCTCCGAAGAAAAATGAAACAACCACCATAAAGCTCCGAGGGCCGCGAGTTGCGGGTGCGGCGCCGAGCCGGTGAATAGAGTGGAAGGGGGCAAAGCCCGCTTCCATTCGGCCGAAGGCCGCCCGAAGCATCAAGCCCGGGAAAATCCCGTGCGGAGGCGGGCGGAGCCCGTGCGGAGGCGGGCGGAGCCCGGGCGGAGGCGGGCAAAGACCGCCTAGATGCGGCCGAAGCCCGCCCGAGAGCTTCGAGCACAGACGTAGCCCGTTCGAACATGCTCGTATAATAAACATGCACTATAGCACGAGAGAGTGGTACAAGTAGACAGTAACATGTAATATAAAATTGTCTCTACCACAGTAATATCCACAATGCATGCACTCCGTAAGCATGTTATGCAATATGTGTAAAATAGCAAAATACTTAGTTAACCAATCATAAAAAATTCCGATAAAAAATTATACGATTAGAAACTTACACAACAACATATCTACTCAGATATATGAAGGAGCAATCATATGCATACACATGCACAAACACACCATGTTGACATATATTTATTATTCACATGTAGGATGTCGACACAATCAAAATCAAGTGCAAACAAATGATTGGGATCTTGTATTTGTGGGGTAGCTATTCCCGATGGCATTATAGATATCAAAAAATGGTAGCAGTGACACGTTCTTCAACTACTATGGTATTTAAGCACAACCATCCTTATAACATCCTATATTTTGTGCCTTAAAAGTTTAGTGCCTCAATTTGGGAGCCTATATGGCTTAGGGGACCCCATAAGTGTAGAAGGAAGAACCCTAAAATGTCAGGGGAATCTGGAATGACTTTAATTACCTAAAATGCACCAATTGAAGCTCTCCTGACCTAGCCTAGGTGAAGTGAACTCCGCCATACTTCATAGGATCCAAATTAGCTCAAGGCCACCCTGATTGGCCAATTTCTTCCTAGGGAGGCAAACCAGCCCTAATAGGGTCATGATGGACCCAATGGGATCATAAAGAGGGCACCTTTACACCAATGAATATGCCAGTCAACGTTAGGGTTAACTTGGTCAACCCTAATTCAACATTAATCATAAGGGTGCCATAAGGACCCAATAGTTGATCCAAGTCATGTGATGACTTGAGTTTAACCTCACTTGACTTTTAGGACACCTACACTAATAGTGGTAGGGTGGTCAAAGAAAAAAAATCAACTATAAGGTTTTCTTATTCAGCCTTGATATAAAGCTTGTATTTAAGTGTGACCAGAGTTCCCTTCACCCCACCAAGGTTGAATTGACTTTGGACTGTCGTGTAACACTTCACCACACCTCCAAATAGAGTGCCACCTCAGTCAGTGGTCAACCATTGATTTATTAGAGGCCAAACTATGATTTTTTTTGTCTTCTAGGCTATGTATGCATAAATCTATACCACATCTCAATTTGAGTGCACCATAACATCTATTCTCCCTTCCTAGCCACCATCAAGTCATCCCTAGGTAAAGGTTTGACCAAATTGGTCAAACTCAACCAAGACATGGGTTTGAGAGCCTGTAAGCTTGATATTTTTAGGAAAGGAGGATTGTGTGGACATAATAAATTAAAAGCGGGCTGCACCACCTCATCCTAAGGTCAAGATTAGTCCGTCTCCTCCACATAAAAGCCTCCCCTCAACAACTAGGATGGCTAATAATTCATTCTAAGCCCAAACAAAAATAGTTCTCATAAGAGGAGGTTGTCGTTGTTAGAAGAGGAGAATGAGGATTCTAATGAACCACCACCAACATCATGCCTCTACGATGGAGATCAACATAAGCATGACCATTCCAGGGGACTCCTCTACCCTTATCCTCAAATTTTATGATCAAAACACCATGAAAATCTCATCACCAACTACCCTATCATTTTCTCCGATGAGAATTGAGAGAGAGATAGATATACAATCTTTTAAGTGACCACTGGAGGTGATTGGTTGTCATATCACTGCCATTGTGTTAGCCGGCCTCGAATGAATCAGTAGGGATAAAGCTCTGACAAATTCCCATTGGAGATTGGGGTAGAGCTTCTGTGAATTTCCACCATAGTAGTGGCGGATTTAGGAATGTTAACATGGGGGGCATCAACTTCCTCCAACAATTTTGTTTTTGAACGCGCGCCTCCATCTTTTAGGAGTGGTTTCTCTCTCATTCAGCCACTGTTTTTGACGTATAAGTAGTCAAAATTCAGTATCTCGACGAGAGGAATTCAAATCCACAAATTTTTTTGCAAAATTCTTGGGGGGAGGGGGGGCTGCACCATAGGGTGGAGACGGAAAGCAAAAGGTCCACTCTTCTGTTTCGCCAATATACATATGCAAACCATTGATTTAGATCTTGAGATTTATCTAGACCATAGAAAACCTAAGATTATCATTATGATGATTGCTAATCATTGGAGAGAAGGATGGATAATCATTTGTTTCTATCCTAGCAATCTTTCATTCATCCAAATGCATGTAAAATCAAGTGTTGACTTAATAAAATAATTCAAAGAAAACTTAGATATAAGTTTTGAGACAAAATGTTCCCCCTCAATTTAGGATGATTTTTGGACATTTTCAAGGAGAATGTTCACCATGAAAGATGTAGATAAATGTATGGGCTTTCTTTCATTATTATGTCCTTAACTTCACAAAAAATTTCATGATTTTTAGAGACACTTGATACGATAGTTTTTGAAATAGTTTACCGATTAAATCATAGAGTAAATTAATTGATTTTGAGGGCTCTTTTGCATTTTTTAAAGAGAGAATTTTTGGCAATGAATCATATTTGATACTAACTTATGCTGGTTAAATTTCTGATTAATTGAAGAGATTTTCATCAAGATAAGCTAGTTGCTAGTTGATAGTTGCACTCTTATTGTCAAATTTAACACAAAGGATTTAATTATTGTGAATGTTTTTAAACCACGGAGGTTTAGGAGGCGAAATATTAATCTTGTGCTCTTTGTAGTGTTGGGAGTCTCCCAAAAATTTTTAGATTTTTTGAAGTTATTTACCATGTGTATTTAATTTATATAGATCTTTGATTAATCATCGAATTTGTGGAACAAAGTGAAATTCTTAACTCTATTTGATGCCAAGAGATGTCTCTTTCATAGGTATTGAGACTATTTTTGAATAGATTATATTCATTTACCATTTCACCATTGGTTCTCCAGTCTTCATCTTAAAATTTCTATATTGAGTTTTGATATTAGATTTCTGATCATTTCTAACACCTCTATTCAAATACCTTGAGCCATAACTATCATGGCCTCCCAAATCTTTTAGCATGTATAGTTAATGGCATTTTCATATAGATCACCAGAGCTTGTTGAGACTAATATGTTCATGGTGTTTCCATTATAAGATCTCATTATCTTATCTTCATCAAAACATTGATTTTTAAGGTTGATTTGAACAACATCATTCATTGGATCCACTTGCTCTATGAACAATCTGGCAAGAACGACAACTTCATCACCTTGTCGATTTGGGATGACCACGCTACCTTGGTAAGTCGATCCACGACAACCCATATAGAGTGATTTCCAGCATGGGATCTAGGTAAGCCGTGGACAAAATCCATGGAAATATCCTCAAATCTCCACTCTGGCATCGGCAGGGGCTACAACAGACCTCCTGGGTTGTGACATTCAGCTTTAACCTTTTGACAAGTCTGGCACTGGGCCACGAAGTTGGTGACGTCTCTTTTCATTCCGAGCCAGTAAATAGTCTTGTGTAGATCAACATACATCTTAACCACACTAGGGTGAATAGAATACCTCGACTGCTGCGCTTCTCGATGAATCTCATCTCAGATTCCTCCGATATATGGAACAAATATGTGGTTCCTGAACTGCAAGATTCCATCGTGCAGGTTGAACTCCTCTTATGCACCATCTTGTATGGACTAGATGATCGGGATCACTTCCGGATCGACCTTCTGGGCCTCTCGTATTCGATCCCGGACGTCGCACTGTATCTCCATCCAGTTAACTAGGACTGGTACTCTTCTGGATCCCTACGAGCAACAAGTGTAATTTCCAAGTCTAACAAAGACCAAAAAAATTCTTCTAAAATCTGCTCCATTTTGCTCCCGACTATCAATGGTTTGCGGCTCAAAGCATCAACGACATTATTAGCCTTCCCGGGGGGGGGGGGGGTACTAGGGAGCAAAAATATAATCACACAGAAATTCCAACCATCAGCGCTGCCGAAGGTTTAACTCCTTTTGAGTAAAGATGTATTTGATACTCTTATAGTCGGAGAAGATCTTGCATCTTACTCCATACAAGCAATCCCTCCAAATCTTGAGAGCAAAGACGACATCACCCAATTCTAGATCGTGGGCTGCATAATTCAACTCGTGCGGCTTTAATTGGCGAGATGCATAAGCTACCACCTTACTATGCTGCATTAAAACAACTCCCAATCCTTTCAGGGAGGTGTAAGTATAGATCTGGAATCTCTTGATCCCTGAGGGAATCGTAAGGATCGTGGCAGAAGTTACCCGCTTCTTCAATTCGACGAATGCAGTCTCGCATTCCGGTGTCCATCAAAACGTAACATCTTTCCTCATAAGGGCGGTGAGGGGTAACACAATTTTAGAGAAACCTTCGATGAATTTCCTGTAATACCCGACAAGAACAATGAAACTTCATACATTTGCTACTGTCTTAAGTGGCGGCTAGCTTTGAACTGCCTGGATCTTAGCCTGATCTACTGCTACTCCATTCTTGTTGATAGAGTGGCCCAAGAATCCAACTTCCTCTAACCAAAATTCACACTTGCTGAATTTGGCGAAGAGAGAGTGTTCTCGAAGTTTAAGTAGCACCATCTGCAGGTGTCTATAATGGTTTGTCATGGTTTTTTAGCACATCAATATGTCGTCGATGAAGACGATCATGAAATGATCCAGGAAGGGTTCAAATACCTTATTCATTAGAGCCAAAAAGGTGGAGGGGGCGTTATGGTGTCCAAAAGGCATTACCATAAACTCGTATAGCCCATAGAGAGAGCTAAAGGCAGTTTTGGGGAAATCCTCCTCCCGGATCCGAAGCTAGTAGTATCCTGATCTTAGGTCCATCTGGGAGAATATGGATGCACCTTGCAATTGATCGAACAATTCGTCAATCCTTGGAAGTGGGTATATATTTCATATAGTGAGTTTGTTTAGTTTCATGTAGTCTATGCACAAGCGTAGTGTCCCGTCTTTCTTCTTTACAAATAGTACTGGGGCTCCCTAGGGCGAGGAACTTGGGCGGATGAATCCAGCATCTATCAATTATTGAAGCTGAATCTTCAACTCGGCCAATTCCTTGGGGGCCATCCGATAGGGTGCTCAGGACACTGGTCGAGCTCCGGACATAAGCTCGATCTGGAAGTTGACCTCTCGCTGTGGGGGCAAACCTGGGATGGATTCTGGGAAAACATCCGAAAAATCTCGCACCACCGAAACTTTGGCGAGCACTTGAACCTTATTCTTCATTCCAAAGTAGATAAGATATACTTTCTTTCTGCCGGACTCACCTTACAGTCTGAGCAAAGGTCAAAATGATGCAAGAGATGAAGGGTATATATGCTAGCATAACGACCTGTCCGTCTAGGTTCTGAAGCTTGACCTCTCGGGTTGAAAAGTTTATTTCGGCCTTATGCTCGGCCAGCCAATCCATTCCTAGTATGAGGTTGAACCTGGTTATTGCCAAAATTGTTAATTAAATCTCAAATTCCACGTCCCTTAGCATTGACTGGAATGAGCATTTCTCCGTAGACATCATATCCGATCCATCTGGTAGACGAATCCGTATAGACAATCTGGACGTGCAGACGACATTTTCCTTAGTTGCAATGAAGTCTTGGTATACAAAGGAGTGTGCTGCTCAAGTGTCAAAGAGAGTTTTGCGGCGTGTATTTCTACCAAAAGTAATCCTAAAGAGGTAAGGAGTATATACATATCATTCAACAAAACATGCATCTAATGTAGACAGACATATGCATATAGTATAATACATAGGTACCAATATCTGACATATCTCTAGCATCTAAGATATATACTTATCACTACAACGGGGGCTGCTCCATGCTAAAGGTCCAACACATAAGCCTCCAAGGACGCTGCTCGGCCCTGTTGACCTCTTCTACCAGATCTACCTCTGCGGCCTCTCTGGCCATGTTCTCGCACCGCTTGCCCTCCTTGAACTGCTCCTAATCCTGGCCTTCCTACCTCCTGTGGGCAGAAAGCTCTCATGTGCCCCGGCTGCTGGTATAGAAAGCAGTTCCATGCAAAGGGAACGTCACGTCGAGCTACTAGCGCGGGCTGTGGTACTGCAACTAGCCTGGGATCCTGCTGGGGTGCTGGTGGGCGCCTATAATGCTTTCTTCACTATCTCTATATGCTCTCTCTGGTCGGCGGGGAGCAGATCCTCTATCTCATCACTGACCTCTAGGACCTTGACATGTCCTCGGCGCTACGGGGCCACCATCCTCTGGTCTAACTCTAACGTTGCGGCGTGAGTCGCTATAGTGTGGAAGGTGGATTAAGGGATCATGATCAAGGCCTGTCTCAGGTCATCTCGTAGGGATCGGTAGAAGTGAGCAGCCATATCTCTGTTAGTGGCTGCTAGGTTCCCAGCAAAGTGTGCCAGGTGGATGAACTCTCTCTCGTAGTCTGGCACCGTCCGGTTACCCTGTCGGATGTGTAGGAACTAAGGGTGTAAGCGGTAACAAACCGAACTGTCTAACTAAACTGAACCAAACCAAACTGTGCGGTTCGGTTCGGTTTTAGTAGCCCACGGTTCGGTCACGGTTCCGATTTTTGAAAAATTGTGTGGTTCGGTTCGGCTCAAAGTTCAGAGTGTCAAACCGAACCCAACCATACCAGCTTTAATTATATTTTATTTTATTAGGGATACTTTATTTCATAAGCTATAAGCATAATTTATTAAAAATAAATAATTTAATTATTAACTCTTACTATTTTTTGCTGAGTATAATATATTAATTAAGTTTTGACAGCACAGCTATTTTTAACATGAAATTTTTTTCAATTATTTTTAACATTAACATTTTTCATTGTATGATAGCTTCATGATTCAGTGTCACTTTCTTTCTATAGTGGGATTAAAGGGAGAAACTATCCTTGATTAGTCGCACAAGGTCTATACATATGTCGGGATAGAAAATCAGTTGGTGATTTTTTTCATTATGACGATAACATCGACAATATCTTGGTCTGACATTAATACCTTCATCAATGCTAGTATTACTCTTGTTTGTTCTTAGTAGCAAATTTATTTTCTTTTAAGTATTGAACCACTCAAACCGAACCGAACGGTTCAGTTTGGTTCCAATGATGTTCGTGGTTCGGTTCGGTTTCAGATTTTAGGAACCACACGTGGGTGGTTCTGTTAGCAATTTTGATCAAAAACCGAACCAATCGTTACAGCCCTAGTAGGAACCTCTCCTGCAGTGCGGCTCGGTCGGCGTCCGAGATGAAGTGCTCCAGAAAAACCTCTGATAAGTCCCCCCCACAAAACAGTGCTCAACGGTCGTGCTCTGAACGTCGAGCGACAAGCCGCTCTCCACCAATCTCTGGCATACCCCTCTAACAAGGTCACAACTAGTGACACTGCAGCTACTGTCGGGCACATCATACATAATAACAGCTCCTCTATGCGCTCAACCCACTCTTCTGCCTGTATGGCAGTCTCTGTGCCTCTGAAGATGGGAGGCCTTAGCCCCCGAAAAGTTGTTAGTAGGTCAGTAGGTACCAACAATTACTGTGGTGGTAGTGTCAAGGCTGTCCGGAAAGTCTCCAGGATAGCTGTCAATGTTTGCCCCAAGTCTGTGTCGGCAAACGACACATCTGTAGGGGTAACTAGGTCTAGAGGTGGGGTGGTGGGGACATACCATCTGGAGGAGGATCCCCCGTTACTGGACTCCGGTATCAAGAGAAGTAATAGGAAACAAATGTCAGTACTTTGCAAAAGTAGGGAAAATTGCAAAAGACTAACAAAGCGAAAATAAAGGTGTACGAGCATGGTTCGTCCCGAACCAAAGAACGAAGCGAGGGGCGGAGGGATCCCGAGACTGCTCCACGAGGACAGATCGTGATGGCTCTGATCCATTTGTAAGGCCTCCCGCCAACCTTTGCCCGGGTCGGGCAGGAGGGGATATTTCTTGCTCAAGACGTCCACTCAGTGATCCTTAAGGGTATCATCCCACACCACTAAGCATTAGTTGGCCGCCTTGCTCAGCTTGACTCACAACATTCACATCTCATAACATAGTATCGCGGAAGCATTAACAGGAAGTCATATATATATATATATATATATATATATATATATATATATATATATATATATATATATATATATATATATATATATATATAGAGAGAGAGAGAGAGAGAGAGAGAGAGAGAACGCAAAGGTCTTAGCCACTGTTTATACATGAAGACCGTAGGCTATAAAGTACTACTTCTACCAACACATCATACTCTTAATCTTACTTGCTAGTACTCATGTCTCGAAAATCAGGAGACGACGGGGGTGTCTCTACTCGGGTAGTTCTATCAGCGGGCGAATCATCCTACAGCAGCTGGTCCTCACGGTGCTCTGTCTCCTGTGAAAGGTTATTAAGATAACCGTTAGTCACAGAGCTAAGTAGAAACAAATCTCCTCTATGGATCCATATTGTTGTGCCCCCAACCTTTGCCCGGGTCGGGCTGGAGGGTGTACTACTTGCCCAAGACGCCAACCCAGTGGTCCATAGGGGCAACGATCCACCCTATCTAAGCACTAGTTGGCTGCCTTCCTCGGCTCGAATCACAACATTCACAACACATCAGAGATGTGCAGAAGCATTATCAGCAAAACATTATCAAATATGTATATAACATCATATATATTTACATGAGTACTGGGTGAAAGTATCTAGCATCTACCTAAATCACATAGAGGGAGGTGAATAGGTGGTGTTTGCGTCTTTTTGCGGAATAAAAATATTTAAAAGACAAGCACACAAACACAGAGATTTTTATAGTGGTTCCCCGTATTGGGTACGTTCACTGTCCCGCCTAGCCTATCTACCCCAAAGGGTACGATTCAGCTACTTCACCATTCTCAGATTATACCAAACTTACACCTCGGAGCAACGCTCCTACACCTCGATCCACAATGGATCTACAAACTCGATCCACAAGCCGGATCTACAACCTTGATCCACAAACCGGATCTACAAACTCGATCCACTAACGGATCTACAACCTCGGAGGTAAAACTCCTACAAAGTCGGAGACAAAACTGTTACAAATGTAAAACAAATTACAACAGTAATGAAAATGTTTTACACTTCAGATCTCAAATCCTCTTGAATCTTCCTTTTTGAAACTTGAACAACTTAATGAAGAAGGATGGGGAAGAAAACTGAGAAGGCTGATCTGAAAGCTAGGATCTGACCCGATCGATTATAAGTTGAAGAATCAGTTGATCTTGGATCAGTCGAATCTTATCTTGCTTTGAATCGCTGGAACTGGAGAGAGCGGCAGTAAGGATTGACGACGAAGATGATCGGCTTTTCTCCCGAAAATGGAAAGTGCTAGAGCAATTATAATCCTGTGAAAATTATTCTTCGTCTGATTGATTCTACTTGTGAATAATTCTTTTTTCAACAAATCCTTAAATTGACTTTATATATGTTATCGTCCAACGGTCAATCATCATTAAGGTAGGATCCACATAATTAAGGAAATATCAAACATACTAAACTTAGGTTAATTTGAATTCCGGTCAAAAAATTAGAAATGAAAATTTCGCAAGTCCATTTCTCGAGAAGAAGTAGATTTCTCGAGAAATGAATAGCTTTCTCGAGAAAACAAACTTGAAGAAAATTTTCTGTGAAGTAAACTACTAATTTCTCGAGAAGGACAATATTTCTTGAGAAAACAATTTGATTTCTCAAGAAATTGACTTAGCGTAAAATTCGTGAAGTGAAGAACTTGTTTCTCGAGAATAACATATTTTCTCGAGAAAAGAATTTCTTTCTCGAGAAATCATAGGCCTTCTTGAGAAATGTACTTAGCGAAAATTTCTAGATCTGAAGACAGATTTCTCAAGAAGAAGGCTTAGCTTTCTCGAGAACTTTTGCTTTTTCTCGAGTACAACTTGACTTCTCGAGAAATATACAAGGCATTTCTCGAGAAAAGGACTTGACATATTTTCAGATAACTTCCCGAGAAGTCTTGTAGTTTCTCGATAACAACAATGCTTTCTAGAGAAATTTACTTTGACTTCTCGAGAAATACATGTCATTTCTCGAGAAAATGACTTCGGAAATTTTCAGTGAACTTTTTCTTTTCTTCTAAGTTGAAACCAACAACCCTTCTTTTTTTTCCAATTCTTTAGTACTTGAAAATAAAGTGATCCCAATAGAGAGGTTACACATGAGTCAACATCATGGATCACACAATGAGGGATTACATTGCATGGTCCTGTGTTTGGTGATTCATTGTAAACTGACAATGGTCTACACTTAGCAATATTAACCTGCAAGCACTAAACTAAAAGATGACATCAAATACAACTTTAATTCATCTTAGTTCAAGGGTGACTTTATACAAATCTGGGTTATTGTGGATACAATACCCAACAATCTCGTCATATTTGTAGAAGTCAGAACCCTCTATACTAAGGTGAATTACATCAAGATAAATAAAGAAATAACAAGTAAAGCAGGGTATGTATGTAAAGACAGATAATAAATAACTAGTTCAACAAAATTCAAAATTTTATATATAAGGTTTCTCCACAAAAATGTCTTAGCCCATAAAATTCAATAGAACTGATGAACATGGAATCATTTGAATATCTGTTGTTGCTGCCTTTCCTTCTTTTCTTGCTGCCTCTTTTTATAGTTGTAAGGCTTGGGGTAATACTTTGAAGGTTTAGGAGGGGCTTTGGGATTGTTTCTGTCATATTCTCTATCATAGATCCTCCTCTTAGTCAAAGATTTTTCATACAACTCTCACTCCTGGGAACTGTAATGATCATTTCTATCTTCGTTAAAATCTACCACCAGCTTTAGAGTCTCAAGAATAAGTGACTTGGAGGTTGGGCTCCACACCTCAGCAAATTCTTGTGTTTTTCTTTTCTTAGCTTCTTGACTTGGAATGGATCGGCTAGCAGAGGCACCATTACCATATTTCCTTGTTTTTGGCACATGCACTTCAGGAGGAAGATCTTGAGGATACTTTTGTTGATCAGAAGTCCAAACATGAGAGTATTCTGTAGGAGGAGATTCATAATATTCTAGTCTATGAGAGAATGTAGGCATGCAGATAGTTGGATTAAGTTGAGGAGGTGGAGCCTCATGTGGATTGACTGGAAAGTCTGGAAATATCTGATTATGCATCCAGACAGCAGTATCATACCTGTGAAACTTTACATCATTAATCTGTTTCTGTATATCTGTATTGATCTCTTTCAGTTTAGCATCCCATAGTACCTTCATGTCTTCACCAGATTTTGTTAGATATTCTTTTACTTTGTCCTCTCCCTTTCTGACTTCTATAGTAAGGGTTGCTATGTCATCTTCTTTGAATTACACAACTTCCTCACATGTGTTGAAATTGTGTTCTTTAGTTTTCTTTTCCAATAGGATCTGATTGTTTGCAAGAGTGACTAATTGATCCATGACTTGACCAATGCTAGTGATGGTGTGATCTATGGCTTTTCCACCAATTTGCAACAGCCTTTTGAATTCATCTGTGTTGTGTTGAATCTCAGCAAAGCCTCTACTCATCTGTTATTCAAGAGCAGTGACGTTTTCAGTAACTTCTTTAAGAGACTTATCAAAGTACTCTCGTTCTTGTGTCAACATTGATTCTATCTTACCCAATAGGGTATTTTCAGGAATAATATCAGTTGGAGGACGTGGAGGAGGAAGAGCTGGAGTTGTCCAGATAGGTACTTCTTCAATGACCACTGAACTGTTGGCTCTTTTGAAAGAAGGAATCTCATCCCCTTCCTCACCTAGGATAGTGGGGAGAGAGAAATCCAAACTCCTTATGGGATGTTATGCAGGCTCTGGTATAATCTCTTCTTCATCAGTTAGCATAACGTCAGTCTCCCCCTCAATATACGCCTGGGGTTGTGAGTCTTCTGGTATCTCAGCTTGCTGTACATATACAAGAACTGAAGGAGCAGGCTCCCCCTCAAGAGATGCACAAGATGTGCCAGCTGTATCAGTGTGAGGAGGAGATGGGATCCTGTCCACATCATCAAATATAATTCTTGAAATAGGTGGAGCTTGACCTGACCTTTGAATTCTGATCTCCCATCTCTGGATGGAGGATATAGAGACCTTCTTGAGGTGGTGAATTGCCACACCTTTAGTTATGTCAAAGATCTCTGGATGAGTTGATTCAAGTACAGAGAAATAATTCTTCCAAAATATGGTGCCTTCAGACTCTTCTTAATCTTGTCAAACAACATGTATCCCCATTGGAACTTCTTTCTGCACACAACTGCAGTTATCATATCAAAGAACTTTGTAGAAATATATCCAATCAACCCTGTTTTGCATAGAAGAACCTTGCCGAGAATGTCGGCCAGAAGTTTACATTCATCAGTCATGTTCTGTCTTTTCACTGAAGTGGCGGAATCTAGAAGACAACAAAAGGAGTAGGCTCTAGAGTAATCATCTGCGTCCAGATAATCTTCTTCATCTATGGACGACAATCGCAGAAACTCTGTGATAGAGGATGACTTGATTTTGAGTTTCATACCTCTGACTGTAGTTTTCAACAATTTCTCGCTTCTCTTGATCTTGGCATGACGGAAAAACTCTTCAACATCAGGTAATATGACCTTGCAAGGATGTTCCAGGATAAAGGATAAGCCGACGGAATCCAGAAGTATCAGAAAATTTTGAAGTCGCCGAAAATTTCTTCTATGCCGGCACGAACGAATTCACTTCCCACACCGATCTTGGAGGACGGAGCCATTGAATGCAGAGAAAGAGAAGTTTTTGGTTTGGCTGAGAAGAAGCAGTGGATTTTGCGAGAAGAATGGTGGTGGCCTTCGCGGAACGGAACCGTCTTTCTCGGGAAATTTTTTTGAATTTGTGGGTTTGGGGATTTCTATGAACTTATCTTCTATTTATATAAAATTAAAAATTTTGAAGAAATAGAGGAAATGCATACCTGAGAAGCGTTTCGAATTCTTCATCAAAAAGAGAAATCATTCAGACGGAATAGAGCATTTCACGAGAGAAGTAGGCTTCTCGAGAAATCCATAAGACATTTCTCGGGAAATAGAAGTAGTATTCCGAGAAATCCATATCTCGAGAAGAAGAAATAATTCTGAGAAGCCCAGAAAACCTTTCTCGAGAAATATAGAGCCTTTCGAGAAATCTAAGTCCTTTTTGAGAAATCCAAGAAAATGACTTGTTTTCGAGAAATCCACAAGTTTTCGAGAAACACAAGATCTTCATTGAATTTGTCCTTGACTTCAGAAATGATCACTTCAGGATTCCATGTTGAGCATGCTAAGTTGTCTTGAAAGAGTAGAACCCGGTCTCGTCCAGCGGCTTCATGAAAATATCTACCACCTGTTTGTCCATCGGGACATAGCCGAGGGCTATGTCCTTGTTCTCCACATGCTCCCAGATGAAATGGTAGTGAACTTTGATGTGCTTGGTCCGGCTGTGGGAAACTGGATTGTTGGTGATAGCTATTGCGCTGGAAGAGTCGCAATACATTGGAATTTCTCTGAACTTCAAACTGTAGTCTTCGAGTACGTTTTTGATCCATAGAAGCTGCGTGCAACAACTACCCGCAGAGATATACTCTAACTCGGCAGTAGATGTTGCACCACAATTTTGCTTCTTACTGCTCCAAGAGATAAGCCATCTTCCGAGGAATTGGCACATCCCGGAAGTGCTTTTCCTATCGTCCCTATTTCCTGCAAAATCAACATCTAAAAAGCCAATTAGCTCGACGTCATTACTTCTTGGGTACCATAAGCCAAGATTGAGTGTACCCTTAAGTTATCTTAAAATTTTCTTTGCAGCAACGTAATGATATTCCCTAGTGTTCACCTGATATCTAACGCAGACACATGTTGAGAACATTATATCTGGTCTACTGGCAGTCAGGTAGAGCAAGGATCCAATTATGCTTCTGTACTTGGTTTCATTAAAAGGTTTCCCTTTCTCATCCATGTCCAGAGACATAGTTGAACTCATTGGAGTCCTCATAGAGGTTACGCGCTCCATTCTGAATTTCTTAAGAATCTCTTTGGTGAATTTCGTCTGAGAGATGAAAATATCATCTTCAGATTACTTCACCTGAAGTCCTAAGAAATACTTTAGCTCACCCATACTGTTCATTTCAAACTTCCCTTGCAAAAGTTTAGAAAACTTTTTGCAAAGGTTGTCTTCCATAGAGCCAAATATGATGTCGCCGACATAGATTTGCACTATCAAAATCTTGCCTTTAACTTTTCTAAGAAATAATGTCTTGTCTATATTTCCCCTTGTGAACTTGTCCTCAAGAAGAAAGCTAGAAAATGTCTCATACCAAACTCGGGAAGCTTGCTTTAACCCATATAATGCTTTATGTAAAAAGTACACGTAATCAGGGAATTGAGAGTTGAAAAAAACTGGGGGTTGCGCTACGTATGCTTCCTATTTCAGATTCCCATTGAGGAATGTTGATTTCACGTCCATTTAGTAGACGGTGAAGCCTTTGAGGGCAGCATACGCAAGAAACAACCTGATCACCTCGATCCGAGCCACTGGAGCAAATGTCTGGTCGAAATCGATTCCCTCCTCATGACTATATCCTTGTGCTACAAGCCTGGCTTTGTTTTTGATTATTACTCCTTGTTCTGTCTCTTTTGTCCGGGCACTAGCTCCCAGACTTTGCACCGTTCAAACTAGCTGAGCTCCTCTTGCATTGTCATGATCCAAAAGGCATCTTTGTTCGCTTCCTCGAACTTCTTCGGTTCAACCTGAGACAGAAAACTCAGATGCAAAATTTCATTAGTTGAACCTCGTTTGGTTCTAACACCGTCGCCTGACACTCCAATGATTTGATCAGCTGGGTGATCTCATAGGTGTCTGAGCCCTAGGTTCCTTGCTCTCCCTTTAGTAGGCTCTGCAACATCCGGTGTTGCCTCTGTAGGTTGAAGCAACTCTTCCTCTATGGGTTCTTCATTCACCAGACCTGGATCGACGAGCTTAACTGAGCTTGGATCTTCTTCCTTAGCAGCTTCTTCCAAGCTTAGTTCCTTGAACCTGGTACCTGCATCTGCACCAATAACACTAGACGAGCTACTTTGGAGCAGGCTAGTCTCATCAAATACAACGTTTATCGATTCTTCTACCACCAGAGTTTTCTTGTTGAAAATCCTATATGCCTTACTATGGCTACTATATCCTACAAAAATAACTTCAAAACATTTTTCACTAAACTAAGTTTGGTAATGCTTCTCATTATTAAGTACAAAGCATTTGCTTCCAAATATTTTAAAGTAGGACACAGTCTGTTTTCTGCCCTTCAATAGCTCATAGGGGGTCTTACGGTAGTTTTTGTTGATTAGTGCTCTGTTTTGCACATGGCAATCTGTGTTCACTGCTTCAGCCCAGAAGTACTCTGAAAGTGAAGCGTCGTTCAACATGGTTGTACATGCTTCAATCAGGGTTTTATTTCTTCTCTCAGCAACTCCATTTTGATGTGGAGTGCATAGGGAGGAAAACTCATGAAAGATATCTTGGATTTCACAAAATTTTATCATGCCAACAGACTTGAACTCTGTTCCGTGGTCACTTCTGATCTTAACCACTGACTAGTCCAATTCGTTCTGAATTTGCCAAACAAAGTTAATGAATGAATAGAAGGTGTCTGACTTGTGTTTTAGAAAAAACACCTAAGTGAAACGTGAGTATTCATCAACAATCACTAATGTATAGATCTTACCTCCTAAGCTGTGAATAGGAATAGGACCGAATAAGTCTATATGAAGCAAGTATAAGCTTCGAGAAGAATCTTTCTCAGCAATACCCTTGAAGGTAGCCCGTGTCTGCTTACTCGTTTGACAGGCGTGACATGGACTCTTTTTAAGGCACTTAATTTTGGGGACATCGGAAACTAAGTTGCACGAGAATAACATATTTAAGGTTTTAAAATTAATATGTGATAATCTCTCGTGGCATTGGTTACAGAGAGACGCACTACTTTTTGCCATAAAACACACTGGGGTAGAATTGTCTAAACAAAGAAAATTTAAACAGAAAATATTTCTGCCTCGAGTGTCTGTTAAAACCGTCTCCAAATTTGTAGACAATTTTATCAAACACTTATCCTTGTAGAACTCAACGATGTAGCATTTGTCACATAGTTGACTTATGCTTATGAGATTATGATGTAATCCTTCAACATAAGCAGCGTCTGTAAAAGAGACTACGTCGTTTGAAATCATACCATAACCTTTTGTTGTTCCCCTGTCTCACCCTCCAAAAATGACCTTTGGTCTGTCTTTGACTGCGGTATAGTCAAGCAAAAGGCTTCTCGCCCCGGTCATGTGCCGAGAGCATCCACTGTCCAAATACCAGATTGGAGTTCTATTGGCCTTTGGACATGTCTGCAAAAATAGATCATTTTACCTTAGGAGCTCAAACGTATTTGGGACCTTGGTTCCTGGTCAGCATACTCCCCCCGGGAATATTAGCTTTACGAGTGGTCTGTCTCGCATAGCGAACTCGTGGGGTTACAAAGTTAGCGGGGTTGTGCCCGCAGTCAGCGCCAAAGTGACTAGTGGGGTTATACCTGCAGTCGGCGCCAAAGTGACCAACTTTGTCGCAATACGAACAGTCATACCTATGTTATCTTCTCGGGTACCCCAACTCTACCTTTTGAAATTTAGGTCTAGCAGAGACACCATACTTTGAGGTGGAGGCCTCATGATTGCAGCATACACAAGGTTTTCGCATCCCCTTTTCTTTTTATACAATGGGCTTGGCTTTAGGTGCTTTCTTATTGTTATGGTCATGTACACATGGACCATAATTCTTCATTTGAATATCTTCATAAGGTGCTTTGAACACGCTAGCACTAAAGTCCCGGGGACGGGTCCATCCATGGTATCTGGTCTTGGGCTCTATATGAGTAGGCCTTACATGATGACCATAGGATGATTCAAGGTCAAACTTGTTCGTTGGGAAGATGACTTTACTGGACGAAGGTTGACTCATGGGGGCATTCCCCTTTTCTTTGGCGCTAGCCTTCTTGGCAGCCTTACTCTTTCCATCGACGTGGCCAAGACCACTACCCTTCTTTTGAGCTGAGAACTCATCGATGAGAGGGAGAAAATTCTTTGGTTTTGCGAAGCTCTCAACGAGTTTTCTCTTCATCGCGAGCTTTTCTTCCAGCTCATCAAGATATTTTTCTTTTAGCTTTAACGTCTCAGCAGAGTCCTTGAGTTCCTCTTTCAAGTAGTGAACTTCATCTCTGAGAGGAAGTAATTGTGAAATTTCTTCCTTCAGATTTGCTTCCACTGACTTGAGGGAGGCAATCTCTTTAACTTGTTTTCGGACTACCTTACGACATTGTCGAAAGCCTTTAACAAGTGCTCGTGCTAAGCCATCAACTCTGATTTGTTCTCATCAGAGGAGTAGTCTTCATGACCATTCGAGGAAGTTTCAGATTCAGAGAGAATGGTGCCTGAATTTACCTTCCAATAATATTCTGAGTCGCCCACTTCCTCGTCAGATTTAGCCATCAGCCCAAAGTAGGCTTCTTCGTTTTCAGAACTTGACTCACTCGAGTCACTGTGACTGAGAGTCTTTGTCTTTTTGGCGACGAAGCTTTTCTCTTCTTTCTTTTTCCCTTTGAAGGATATTTTCCCGTCCTTCCTGTAGCTATCCTTCTTCTTGTACGGACACTCCGCAATCATGTGACCAGATTTGTTACAACAGTAGCAAACAATGTCAGAAGAAAACTGTTTGTTCAGTTTAGACTTATACCTTTCTTCCTTGTTGTAGCTTTTCTTAGTTCGATCACCGTCACGTCGTGATCTTCTGGAGTCTGAAGAGAAAGACTTATTTTTCATTTGTCTCCTCTTACTTAGCAGCTTCTTGAACTACTTGGAGAGAAGGTAAAAATTCTCCATCTGATAGCTCGGAGCCAGACGTGCTAGGCTCAGAGTCTTCAGGAGTGTCAGAGGCTCGTGTCCTTACTGGTGACACAGCCTTAGATTTTCTTGAGGCTTCTACCTTCAAGGTTATAGACATCACTTTGCTTGAAGATCGATTGGCTTGCTCCTCCTTCTTTCTGGGGTTCATTTGGAGTTCATAGGAGAGAAATTTGCTGAAAAGATTCTGAGGATCAATCTCCAGCAACTTTCCAAATTCTCTGATGGCGATAACCTTTGTGTCACAATCCTTTGTGTCACAATCCTTTGTGAGGGATCTAAGGAACTTGTCGTTTAGTTCACCATAAGTGAAGATGCGGTCGTAGTTCCTGATACCGTTCACTATCTTGAAGAACTTTTCAAAACTGTTAGCTATAGAGTCATCAGCACCATGCTTGAAGGCTTCGTACTACTGGTTCAACAATGATCTACGACCATCTCTCACTTCTTCAGTTCCTTCAATCATGACAACAAGACAGTCCCGCATATCTTAGGCAGATTTGCAATGGAATAGGTTTTGGAGCATTGAATCATCGACTACACTTGCTATGATATTTTTAGCCTTCTTGTTAAGGGAGACTAAGGCAATCTCATCCTTGGTGAGATCCATCATCTTTTTAGGAATCATGATCGCAGGATTTATTGTTGATGCTTGAGTAGGGATGTGAGGTCCTTCTTCCACTATCTGGAAAATCCTTCGATCAACAGCTTCTGTGAAGAACCGTACTCATTCTTTCCACATGGGAAAGTTTTCCTTTATGCATACCGCTAGCTTCATGGACGACAAGTCTTTACTTCTTTCCATCGTGAAGGTGCAAAATCTTTGAACGTTAGATCAGGTATCTTGATCAAGATGTTAACCTTATTTGACCAACCTCCTTCTGATACCACTTGAAAGTATCTAGCGTCTACCTAAATCACCTAGAGGGAGGTGAATAGGTGATGTTTGCGTTTTTTTGCGGAATAAAAATATTTAAAGGACAAGCACACAAACACAAAGATTTTTATAGTGGTTCCCCATATTGGGTACGCCCACTGTCCCGCCTCGCCTATCTACCACAAAGGGTATGATTTGGCAACTTCACCTTTCTCAAATTATACCAATATTACACCTCGGAGCAACGCTCCTGCACCTCGATCCACAACGGATCTACAAACTCGATCCACAAGCCGGATCTACAACCTTGATCCACAAACTGGATCTACAAACTCGATCCACTAACGGATCTACAACCTCGGAGGTAAAACTCCTACAAACTCGGAGTCAAAACTCCTACAAATGTAAAAACTACAACAATAAAGAAAATGTTTTAAACTTCAGATCTCAAATCTTCTTGAATCTTCCTTCTTGAAACTTGAACAACTTGATGAGGAAGCTTGAGGATGAAAACTGAGAAGGCTGATCTGAAAGCTAGGATCTGACCCGATCGAATAGAAGTTGAAGAATCAGTTGATCTTGGATCGGTCAAATCTTATCTTGCTTTGAATCGCTGGATCTGGAGAGAGCGACAGAAAGGATTGACGATGACGATGATCGGCTTTTCTCCCGAAAATGGAAAGTGCTTGAGCGATTCCAATCCCGTGAAAATTATTCTCCGTCTGATTGATTCTACTTGTGAATAATTCTTCTTTTTGACGAATCCTTAAATTGACTTTATATATGTCATCGTCCAACGGTCAATCGTCATTAAGGTAGGATCCACGTAATTAAGGAAATATTAAACATACTAAACTTAGGTTAATTTGAATTCCGGTCAGAAAATTAGAAATAAAAATTTTGCAAGTCCATTTCTCGAGAAGTAGATTTCTCGAGAAATGAATAACTTTCTCGAGAAAAGGACTTTGCTTCTCGAGAAAAAAAACTTGAAGAAAATTTTTTGTGTAGTAAACCACTGATTTCTCGAGAAGGACAATATTTCTCGAGAAAACAATTTGATTTCTCGAGAAATTGACTTAGCGCAAAATTCGTGAAGTAAAGAACTTGTTTCTCGAGAATAACATGCTTTCTCGAGAAAAGAATTTCTTTCTCGAGAAATCATAGGGCTTCTCGAGAAATGTACTTAGCGAAAATTTCTGGATATGAAGACAGATTTCTCGTGAAGAAGGCTTAGCATTCTCGAGAACTTCTGCTTTTCTCGAGAACAACTTGCCTTCTCGAGAAATATACAAGGCATTTCTCGAGAAAAGGTCTTGGCATATTTTCAGATAATTTCCCGAGAAGACTTGTAGTTTCTCGACAACAACAATGCTTTCTCAAGAAATTTACTTCGACTTCTCGAGAAATACAAGGCATTTCTCGAGAAAATTACTTAGGAAATTTTCAGTGAACTTTTTCTTTTCTTCTAAGTTGAAACCGGTAACCCTTCTTTTCTTTCAATTCCTGAGTACTTGAAAATGAAGTGCATCCCAATAGAGAGGTTACACATGAGTCAACATCATGAATCACACAATGAGGGATTACATTGCATGATCATGTGTTTGGTGACTCATTGCAAACTGACATTAATCTACACTTAGCAATATTAACCTGCAAGCACTCAACTAAAAGATGTCATCAAATATAACTTTAATTCATCTTAGTTCAAAGGTGACTTCATACAAATCTGGGTTATTGTGGATACAATACCCAACACCAGAGTCATAACCTAAGTTCTTATATGAGCCCGCAGGCTGTACAAGTTCTACATATAACTCCTCACTCTCTCTCTGTATTCTACTCGCTGGTACTCATGTCTCGAAACTCTGAAGACTTCATATCCTGGGGACGAGCTCACACCCACCCACCCAACAATAGCCGAAGTAAGAGGGAGTTAGTAAAATATTTCATATTTTTAAGTTAGGAGCAACAATAAAGAAAGGTAGCATAATATAACTGAAATAGCAACAGCAATAATATCAGTTATAATAAGGGTTATACTAGCATATTAGCACATCAGGTATTCATAACCTGTATCCTATCGCAGGCATTCACAGCAGCGCACATATATCCTATGTCGACATAGTATGGACCGCTTCTGTTCCAGCAGGGTAGCAGTGATAGTGGCCAGTCCTGCCACTTCTGGGGGTGGTCATACCGCACAGCCCCAAGCCCTAACGTACAACCTCGTGTACTATTGGATGTGGGCATCATCCGATGATACAACATTTTGGCCGATAAGTGGAGGAAAACCTAACGGGGAAAACATAAGGGTCAGTCACCCGTGGTACCCATCTCCCTGTTGCCTTGAGTCGTCAACCTTCCCGCACCGGTACAAACGGTCTGCGGAAGGGACTGACCCGCCACAATTCACCGCAAGCAATTTACAAGAAATCAAACAGTCAATTTTGCTAGCACGTACCGGGTCTGTGGCGGCCTGCCCTACTATGCTTCAATCTTTGGACAGTAACGCTCGACTCAACTTTCGACAAAGATTATGGGAATACTTTATTTGGAGCTAAACCTGGAGGGATACCTCAACTCCGGTTATCCCCAACTAAGGCTCGACCTTAACAGGTGACTGCTCATCAGAGCAAGACCCGTGCTTATAATAGTAAATTGCAGTAATGAAAATGCGGTAATTAAAGTTGCTGATATTATAAGCTGCATATTTAGAGTGTTAGAATGAAATGTGACCAATATGAAACTGAAGTAGTACTGAAATGAAAGTACTGAATTAAACTTGACCCGTGCGGGACTGGAGTATAACTGAATTGAAAATATTGAATTGAACTTGACTAGTACGAGGCTGGAGTATAACTGAATTGAAAGTACTGAATTGAACTTGACCAGTACGAGACTGGAATAGAACTGAATTGAAAGTACTGAATTGAACTTGACCAGTACGAGACTGGAGTAGAACTGAATTGAAAGTACTGAATTGAACTTGACTAGTATGAGACCGGAGTAGAACTGAATTTAAAGTACTAAATTAAAAAGAATAAAGGAACTGGACCAGTACAAGATTAGAATAATAATAAAGAATATGTTTAGTAGTTTAATCACTTCTTCTAGGAGGATTCAGTCTCGTCTCCATTCTAAGGAGGTATTTTTAGTTCCTTCTCCGTTCTCAGGAGGTATTTTTAGTACCTTCTCCATTCTCAGGAGGTATTTTCAGTTCCTTTTCAGTTTTCAAGATTTTCTTAGGTTGCACTCATTATTAAGATCCGATAATTTGGTTGCGCCTTTTTAGTTCATGGCTTAATCCGATCAAAGGCTTTTTAGGAGTTACCCATTATTTATTTGTCAAGAATAATTAGCAACTCGCGACTCGTACTCTACTTTCCGAGTCTGCCCAAATCACAAAAGAGTCAAGGCGCTCGACGGTTTCACGAAATCTCGGAACACCCGAAGCTTGATTACTTATCTCATCCACTCTTGTCGATAATACAATTTTGAATTTATTATTCAAATTTGGAAGGATAGTCGCACGCTCCAATTTTTATTTCCGGGGAAAATGAGCGAAATAAATTCTGAGCGCGACCTAGGCTTCCATAATTTGGGAAAGATATCAAATCTTATCACCATAATCCCAAATTTTGAAACAACTTCTAAAATAGCCTAAAATGAGCATAGAAAATTTTTCATAATTTTCCCAAAAGTTTGGGGCATTAAATTTGGCCATTTAAGCTTTATTTAGGCTTTTAAAAATACTAAAACACCTTCCAAAATTCTCAAAATTTTTGAGGAGATAGCCCTTATCATGGGGAACAACTTTCATGTTCAAAACGTTTTCCCTAGGAGCATATATGTTTTTATAAAAATTAGGCAAAGTTCTGATTAGAAATAGGTCTGCATATAGCAGAAATGAACCCAATCCTGCGGCTGAGATTGAGCCAGACCACGCCAATCCTTCTTCTGTCCCCACAGCTGATCGAGCACAGATCTGCTGTGGGGGCGCTGATGCTGAGGCGGGGGAGGGAATTAAAGCTATCATGGCCGTTCATCTCATTCTATGAGATGAACGGCGGTGATCTCTCCCGCCGGAGAAGAAGGTGGTGGCCCTCTACCACTGTCGGCCAGCCATCGCTGGACGTCGGCGCTTCCCCCGATCGACTCATAGGGGGTCGGCGAACTTCTTGGCGGTGGTCCGGCGGCCTGCCACCACCTGGAATTATCATCCCGAGAGCAGGGTGGCGGTGGTCCGGCGGCCTGTTTTGGGACGTTTTACGAGGAAAGGTTATATCCACCATATGACTTTGAAATTCAACGGAACGAGTTTCAATACACTCATATTGACTATACGAGGTGACAGGAGCTGACAGAACTCAAATCAGAGGTCTCTAGCTCGATATCCATGTCTAGGGTTACCTCCTGCCTTGGTATGGGTCATGAGTAGAGGTTCGGGTCACTTTTTTTGGGCCCACTAGGGTTCTGATGGCCCAATAAAAGTCAGGATGTTACAATCCAATAAAAATAAAAGGACTTTCGTCTCCGAAAATTTGCCCAAAGTAGGGGAAAAAGAAATAACATACCTGGGGGAAGAGTCTCGGGTATTTTTATCGGACGAGTGCTTCAGGTTCTCATGTAAACTCATTTAGTACACAGTTTGACCACAATATCTTGACCATCGGAATGGTATTGTTGCGCAAGGTCTTCACCTTGTGATCCATTATTCTGACCGGTTCGAGCGGGACAGATCTATCTGACTGCAGCTATACTGGCGGTGTAGGAAGGTGTTGTTCTGGTTGTCGGAGAACTCGTCTCAAAGAAGAGACATGAAATACATCATGAAGATTTTCCAATTCTGGGGGTAGGGATAATCGATATGCAACAGGTCCAACACTCTCTATCACTTGATAGGGGCCCAAATAGCGAGGATCCAGCTTCTTCTTCTTTTTCAACCGGGAGACACCATGCATGAGTTTAATTTTTAGAAACACTATCTCCCCCACGGTGAACTCCACCGGTCGGTGCCGCGCATCATAATACTTGGCCTGCCAGCTCTGTGCCTCCCTCATATGTTCCTGGATTAGTCATATTGTTGTCATAGTGTCATCAATATAAGCCACTCATAAGGCATCTGGGTCCTCTTCCTGAGCTCAAGTCAACGAGGTTCGACAACATCTCCCATACAATGTCTCGTACGGAGCCATCTTTATGCTAGCCTGATTGTTATTATTGTAAGAAAAATCAACTAAAGGCAACAAATGCTCCCACTGTTCGCTGTGCTCCACTATACAAAGTCTAAGTAGATCCTCCATCGCCCGATTTATCCTTTTCGTTTGTCTATTTGTCTGAGGGTGGAAGGCAGTGCTAAAGGCCAACTTGGTCCCCAAGTATGCCTGCACCCGTCTTCATTCCTTGGATGTGAATCGCCCCTCACGATCCGACACAATGGACTTTGATACTCCGTGGAATTGGACTACTTGCTCCAAGAACAACCTGGCCAGAATATCAACTCCGCCTCCCTGTCAGTTTGGAATGAACCGCGCTACCTTGGTAAGTCGATCCACAAAAATCCACATGGAGTTGTTTCTCGTACGGGATCGAGGTAAGTCGTGGACAAAGTCCATGGAAATATCCTCAAATTTTCATTCGGGTATCGGCAGGGGCTGCATCAGACCTCCTGAGCTGCGACATTCAGCTTTAACCCTTTGACGGGTCTGATACTGGGCCGTGAAGTTGGTGACATCTCTTTTCATTTCAGGCTAGTAAATGGTCCTGCGCAGATCAACATACATTTTAACCACACCAGGGTGGATGGAATACCTCGACTGGTGTGCTTCTTGCAGAATCCCTTCACGAATTCCCCCAATAGACGGGACAAATATGTGATGCTTGAATTGGAGGATCCTGTCATGCAGACTATAATCCTCATGTTTCCCATCTTGTAGAGATCGGATGATCGGAACTACCTCTGGATCAATCTTTTGGTCCTCTCATATCCGATATTGGATATCACATTGGATCTCCATCCAATATAGTTGGGCATGGTATTCCTCCGGATCTCTTCGGGTAACCAGGTTATTTTCCAAGTCTATCAAAGACTGAAACAACCTCTTTAGGAGTGTCTACATCCAACTCCCAGTTACCGAAGGCTGGCGGCTTAAAGCATCGACAACTCTATTAGCCTTCCCGGGGTGATATTGGAGAGCGAAGTCATAATCACACAGGAATTCTAACCATCAGCGCTGTCAGAGGTTCAGTTCTTTCTGAGTGAAGATGTATTTGAGGCTCTTGTGGACGGAGAAGATCTCGCACCTTACCCCGTACAAGTAATGTCTCCAGATTTTAAGGGCAAAGACGGCGACGCATAATTCTAGATCATGAGCTGCGTAGTTCAACTCGTGCAATTTCAATTGGCGAGATGCGTAGGCCATTATCCTACTGTGCTGCATCAAAAAGCTCCTAATACTTTTTGGGAGGCATCAATGTAGATCTGGAATCCCTCAGTCCCTGCGGGGATCGTAAGGACTGGTGCAGAAGTCACCCTCTTCTTCAACTCGATGAACGCAATCTCGCATTCTGGTGTCCATCGAAAAGTAACATCCTTCCTGGTAAGGGCGGTGAGGGGTAATGCAATCTTGGAGAAACCTTCTACGAACTTCCTATAATACCCGACAAGGCAAAGGAAGCTTTGGATATCTACCGCTGTTTTGAGCGGTGGCCAATTTTGCACTGCCTGGATCTTGGACTAATTCACTGCTACCCCTTTCTTGTTTATAGTGTGGCCCAGTAATCTGACTTCTTCTAACCAGAACTCGCACTTATTGAATTTGTCGAAGAGAGAGTGCTCTCGAAGTTTCAGTAACACCATCTGCAAGTGTCTAGTATAGTCTGCCTTGGTTCTTGAGTAGATCAAAATATTGTCAATGAATACGATCACGAAGTGATCTAGGAAAGGCTCAAAAACTTTATTCATTAGGGTCATGAAGGCATAGGGTGCGTTGGTGAGCCCAAAAGGCATCACTAAGAACTCGTAACAACCATATTGGGAGCTGAAGGCAGTCTTGGGGATGTCTTCCTCCCGGATCTGAAGCTGGAAGTGGCCTGATCTCAGGTCCATTTTGGAAAACACAGATGCACCTTGTAGCTGATCGAACAATTCATCGATCCTTTGAAGATGTATTCTGTATTGTAAGCTTATTTAACTCTCGTAGTCTATACACAGACGTAATGTCCCATCTTTATTCTTTATGAACAGCACTGGGGCTCCCCAAGGTGAGGAACTGGGGCGAACGAATCCAGCATCAATTAACTTTGATCAGGTGCTCAAAAACCAACCCAAGTCTTTTGATCAGGAGACTTGCAACCAAGGAATCACTTTTGAAAGGAGATGACAACCCTTTATAGAGGTGGGGGTGAGAGATGATTTTGTCTTCTCTTTCTCAATATACAACTAAGAAGACCGTGGATTTGATTATAGCTTAAGGCTCCCCCTGAGATGTAGAATGGATCAGGGAAAAATATAGGAGCTAAGCTTCAGGGTGATATATCTTCAAACTGAATCCTTGACCAGCAATAATCTTCAGGAACTTCTTTGACAGATTGAACTGAAGTTGTCCTTTTGAAGTGTCCTGGAGTACTTGAAGAAAGAAGACTCTAGATATAGGTATTGTTGTTCTTCTTCTTCAGATGCTGATGAGCTTCTGGTCAAGAGCTTCTGTATACTAGGAAATGCTTCTTGTTGATAGAGCAGATTGTTCAAGACAAAATGTCTTTCTCTATGTCTCTGTATACTTCTCTGTAAGTCGTGCTCTGTGTGAAGCTTTCTCAATTGATGCTTGATTCTTTCTATCAGTCTGTATATCTGCCTATGCGTTATTCTCCTCTTGTCTTGCTTTCAAAAATTTGAATGCCTCTGTAATTAATGCTGACAGCCTTGAGAATAATCGGCATTGATTTATTTCCCCAACTGTCCCATGGAAAAATTGCAAGAAATAATCCTAGATAAGACCATAATTAATGCTCCTTATAACGGATACATTCAAAGAATGTTAGAGCATTAATTACTCAGGAATTATCACATTAGAGTGGGGAAAGAAGGCCAAAAATAACTAAGTCTGGAATCGTCGAACAGATAGCAGAATTTGTCGAACTGAGTCCATAGTTCGTCGACCTGAGATGTTGTATTCGTCGACCAGACGGCTTCTGTTCGTCGAGCTGAGTTCCATGATCGTCGAGCTGGAAACTGAACTGCTATCTCTTTTGCTTATTCTGTGTCTGAAGTTCATCGAGCTGGTAAATGTGTTCGTCGACTGGAGTTCATCAATTATTCTAGAGTTGTCAAATATTCTGTGTGTTGACTGATATTCTGTGTGTCGATACAAGTCTTCTGTGTGGTGTCGACACAGCCCTTCCACAATGTTGACTGATGATCTTGGTGTCGACACAAGTGCTTCTAGTGTCGACTTAGTTGGTGTCGACATGTGCTCTAAGTGTCGACACAAGTCTTCTGGTTCCAGAATTCGTCGAGCAGAGAACTGAGTTCGTCGACCTGAGACTAGAGAACATAGTCTCGACATAATGATGTAGTAGTCCAAGGATTCGTAGACCAAGGAATAATGTTCATCGAGCTAAGTCTGGAGAACCTTGAATTGGTCGAGCTGAAAATGATTCTGGACTTAGAGAAAAATTGATAAACCTCTGGCAATAGAGTTGAAGTGGAACTCCTGAAATCGTCGAGCAAAGAATGAAGTTCGTCGACCTGAGAACTAGGTTCGTCGACCTGAGTCTAGAGAACAGTTTGGACTTTAGAATGCTGAAGGTGGAGTCCAAGGATTGTCGATCTGTGATTAAAGTTCGTCGATCTCAGCTCAGAGGAAATATCTCTAAGATCGTCGAGCTGAGAACTACTATCGTCGACCTGAGTTCGATGAACGTCGAACTCATTTTATTTAGTTTCTTGAGAAGTCCCTGAATCTCTTGAAAAACTCTAAGCCTTGAGTCTCTGGCAGTCTGATGATGGCTTGTCCATATGATGTTTTTACTAAGTACTTGGCCTAGACTCTAGGACACAACTTTCACCCTGGCTATACATGTTGGTTCACATCATCCTAAGTTAGTGAACCTAGCCCAAATCAAACTAGGGATCCAACAATCTCCCCCTTTTTGGGTGAGGTCACTAATAGATTCAAAATAAAAACATAAAGTAAACAAAGCAGAAAAAAGATATATCTGGCAGAGATAATTAACACATGCAACAGATATATTTACACAAAAGCTTTGTTCAGACAATATGAAACAGTTTAAGAGAAAAAAATAGAAATAAAATGGTTTATATTTCACTTCTTCTGCTTCTTCTCCTGATGCTTTACATCCTTGCCCTTGTCTCCTGGCTTGGTAAAGATTATTTCCCTGTTTGGATTTAAAGCTTGCTCCATAGTCATTGTCATGTCAGTAGCCCCTATAATCTTCAGAGATGTAGTTCTAGGGACCACTGCTTCAGGATGTAATTTCATATAATCATCAACATTAAAGATTTTGTTAGCCTTATCAAACCTTTTCAGTTCCTCTTTCATGTATTTTGACATTGTAGAGTATCCAGAAGGGTCCTTTCCTTCAGCCTTGGCCTTATTAATCAAAGAAAGGCCAATGATTTCTTGAAATCTGGCCATCTTAGCTGTATTGGTTGTCTCTAGATCTTCAAAGGGAACAGGAGGAGAGGGTGATCTTTTAGGACTTTCAGCTTGTTGATGTTGTTTCTGCTGATGTTGTTGTTATTATTGATGTTGCTGTTGTTTTCCTGAGAGTTGTTGCCTGTGCTGACTGCTTTCATGATAAGATCTCCCTTGATGTCTTTGATATGTTTGAATAGGGACAGATCTTTGAGAACTAGAGCTAGAAGCACCAGCTGCAGGAGGAGGAGGATGTGGTGGATCTTTTCTATACCTTTGAACTGGTGGAGGAGAGTATCTTCTACTCTTCTTCCTTTCCTTTTACTAATTCTTGGATAGCCACATCCATGCTGGCATCCCTTTGTATAAAGTTATCTTTTGAAGAATGTAGTAAGGGGTGTCATTGTTTGGATTAGGCTTAGGAGCAGGAGGAGGAGGAGATTTTCTTTTCTTTGATACTTACTTCCTCTTCTTTATATCCTCCTCATCTGAATCCTCATCCTCATCTTCATCATCATCATTGTCAGAACCCTGAGGGTTATCATATAGATCATCCAAAGCTTTCAAAGCTTTTGCAGAAATAGCAAGCTTTTCTGGAGCAGGAGCAGGAGTTTCAGCAGGAGTTGGAGGAGAAGCTACACAAAAATCAGAAGCAACATGGACAGAGCTTTCAGCTGCTTCCTTATTTTCATCTGCAATATCATCCAAGATCAGTTCATCTAGATCTGGCATAGGAGAGTCATCCATGACAAAGGTTGGTGCTGAAGGTATTATTGGGAAAGAGGGAATAGCCACTACTTCTGGAGGTGGAGTGACTGCTGACTGTGTAGTAGCAAAACTGTCCTTAAGTTTCTTAGCAACTTCTGAAGAGATGGGAGAAGTGTATGGTATAATAGCCAAGGATGGCTTAGTAATCTCAGCTGGAAGGTAATGCAAATGTACAGTATCAAAAATACTCAAAAAATTTTCTAAATTAACTGTGGGATTAAGAACAAAATCACAAACAGTATTAGGCTCTTCAGAGTCTGATTCATCAAAATCCATATCAGTTTCAATAAAGTCAATCAAATCTTTATCTATATATTCTGTACACTCTGTTGTTGCTGAAGTTGGAGCATCTGCTGTTGGAGCTGGAGCTGAAGCCTCTGGAGCTGTAGCTGCTGCATCATCATCAGGCATCTCCCACTGCCTGTTTTCCGTGGGAACTGAGGCCAGGCCCCTGGCTCAGGATGGGGCAGCAGTAAGAGCAGAGATTTTGTTAGACAGATGGGAGATGATGGTAGCAAGAGGTGTAACAGCCTCTGCTATAAGGGACTTGAGGAGGGGAGTGATTATGGAAATGATAGAAGATATGGTTGAGTGGTCCAATGCTGGTGAGGTAGATGGTGTTGTGGAAGGTGTAGAAGTGGGAATTATGGGAGGGTTAGAAAGTGGAGCATCAGGTATGGGAACATCTGGAGGGATGGTAGATGTTGATGGGGATGGATGGGTGGCATCTTGCATGAGGGTGTCTATTGGTAGATGGAAAGATGGTATTGAAGAGAGATGTACGGGAAGAGGAGATTGTGGTGGTGTAGGAATGTAGGTGTCATAGGGGGAATCAGGAGGTGTTGGTGGTTGATTGTCTTGAAAAAGGGAAGATGGAATGTCAGTGATGTCAAGTGTTGTTGAATAGATAGTGGAAGAGGGAGGGATTTGGGTTTATGTTGCTGAAAGGGGGGCTGGAAGAGATGGTGGTGTTGGATGAGTCTCTTCAGTAGGTTGGGGAGTGGCTTTAACAGCCCTGGTGCCTTCCGAAGCTGGGGTAAAAGAGGTAGAAGCCTTGGTTGGCTTGGTTATTGTCCTCTCCCACCTGCCAAATAAGGCACATGTTAGCCTTTTACTGACATTGATGAATATGGTCTGTGAGACCAGTGATTCAACAGCTTTTTCTTGTAAAAATATCCCTAGGATCATTCCAAAGCATACTTCCTTTTTATTGTTTTTCTTATGTATCAAATCAAAACGTATCTGTGCCCAATTCAATGGTTTCTTGTTTATGATGACACACATGACTAGAAACTGGTGTCTGGTGATATAGTCATGGGCAGTATGTTTCCCAAGCAAAACCTTTCCAACTAAATCTGCCAAAAACTTATACGGGGCAGAGAGGTGTTTCTTCAAGAGTTTGTTAGGGTTATCTCCAGTATAACCCATTAGGCTCAGCATCATGCCAGATTCCTCTTTTTCAATCTCCAGTTGCTCTTCTCCATTCCTTTTTCCAAAAATTTCAGTTAAGATTGCGGGAGTTAAGGAGATGGAGTTACCCGCAATGGTGCTTGTCATTGTATTCTCCTCTGTTGGCGATAGGGTGTAGACCCATTCTCTGATTTCAGTGCAGTGTAATTTGATTCTTCTAGTCAACAAGGTTTTGGAGTTCTTGTTCTTCAAGGAGTTACAGAATATAAAGAAAGATGAGATCAGAATGTTGAAACGAATCAAAATCCACGTCAAACCCTGTATCGAAATTCATGCCTGTGAGAATGCGTGCCTGAATCGCCATGGAATCACCTGCAAGTGAGACACAGAAACGGCGATCAAGTGCAAAGGAACAGAAAGCGCGGGATGGAGGTCGAAGAAAACCTAGTTATAAGGTTTTCTGGAATACGAACCGACAAACTCCGTTCCACGAAAATAAAAATAATTCTTCGAACTGAGGTCGACGAAATAATTTTAAATGAAATAATTCGTCGATCGTATCCAGAAGAATTGAAGACAGTTCGTCGAACTCTGTTCGACAAATATCTTCTGAAGTAAGTTCGTCGAACTCCGTTCGACGAATATCTCTCAAACCTTCCTCGGTTCGTCGAACTCCTTTCGACGAACTTTGGAAAATTAATCGAGTGTAGATAGAAATTAAATAAAGTCTTCTCCATTGTTCATTCCAAGTTGATTTACAAAGAACATATGAGTTCCCTCATCCAGAGGTTTGGTGAATATATCAGCCCTTTGTAAATCAGTGTAGATATAGACAAGCTTGGTTTTATTTTTGTCTACACACTCTCTAATAAAATGATGTCTTATATCAATATGTTTTGTCCTACTATGGTGAACTGGATTCTGGGCTATGGCTATAACACTTGTATTATCATAGAGTAGGGTTGAATAATTTAAGTTGAACCCATAATCTAGAAGCTGATTTTATATCCAAAGCATCTGTGAACAACAGTTGCCTGCTGCAATATATTCTGCTTCAGCAGTTGAGGTTGACACTGATGTTTGCTTTTTACGAAACCAAGATACTAATCTCATACCCAGGAACTGGCAAGTCCCTGAAGTACTTTTTCTATCTACCCTGCATCTAGCAAAATCAGCATCAGAGTATCCAGTTAACTCAAATTCTGATTTAGCAGGATATCATAGGCATAGATTAGGACAACTCTTTATATATCTCAAAATCCTTTTTAGTAAAATTAGATGAGATTCTTTAGGGTTCACCTGGAACCTAGCATAAGGACATGTGGCAAACATAATATCTGGCCTACTTGCTGTGAGGTATAATAGAATAATGCCCCTATAAAGTTTCTGAACCACAGGTTTCCCTGGTACATCAGAGTCCACAACAGCATTGGTAGCCATGGGAGTTTTCTTTGCTGAGTCATCAGCCATCCCAAACTTCTTTAGAAGTTCTTTAGCATATTTTACTTGAGAGATGAAGATGCCATCAGGGAGCTGCTTCACTTGGAGACCAAGGAAGTAGGAAAGCTCACCATGATACTCATTTCAAATTTGGAATGCATGAGGTCAGAAAACCTCTTGCATAATTTGGAATTTGTAGAGCCAAATATAATATCATCTACATAGATTTGTACTAATAAGATTTGGTCCTTATGATGTCTAGTGAAAAGAGTTTTATCTACAGTTCCTCTTGTAAATTTATGTTCTAATAGAAAACTAGCTAAGGTCTCATACCAAGCTCTTGGAGTTGCTTTAGACCATAAAGTGCCTTATGCAATTTAAAAACATGAGAGGGGTAAGTTGGAGAAACAAAACCTAGAGGTTGTTCTACATAAACCTCTTCTTGTAGTACTCCATTTAGAAAAACACTCTTCACATCCATTTGGAAGACCTCGAACCTCTTGTATGCTGCATAGGCAAGGAATATTCTTATAGCTTCCAACCTTGCAACAGGTGCAAAGATTTGATCATAATCAATTCCTTCTTCCTGCCTATATCCTTGAGCAACAAGCCTAGCCTTGTTTCTCACAATGACTCCTTGGGCATCCATCTTGTTTCTGAAAACCCATTTGGTTCCAATAACTGGGTAGTTTTGGGGTCTTGGAACCAAATCCCAAACTTTACATCTCTCAAATTGATTTAGTACCTCCTGCATCACAAGGATCCAGTGGGGATCTTGCTCAGCATCATGAATGGTTAGAGGTTCAACCTGAGAGAGAAAACATGTATGCAGCAAGTCTTGGGTGAGTTGATGTCTTGTCTGTACACCTGCTGATATGTCTCCAATTACTTGAGATCTAGGGTGATCCCTAAGTGTGACAAAGTCAGTGGGTGGAGTTGGTTGTGCAGCAGCATTTGGAATTAATTCCTCCTGTGGAATTGTATTTGCTGTTGGTAGAGATTCATTTTCTTCAGCTTCTTCTTCTTTACTTTCTTCAATGGCTTGTGGAGATGGATGAGTTGGAACCTCTTGGGTGAGGTTTAGTCCATCCAAGGTCTCACACAAGTGGGGTACCTGCAAGTTGCTATTGGTAGAAACTTCTTTCTCCTTGCAATACATATTAGTCTCATCAAATGAAACATGAATAGACTCTTCAATTTTTAATGTTGATTTAATAAAAACTCTATAGGCCTTGCTTACTTGGGAGTATCCTAGAAAAACGCCCTCTTCAGCCTTAGCCTCAAACTTTCTAATGAATTTCTTGTTGTTATTGTGTATATAACAGGTACAACCAAATACTTTAAAATAGTTTATTTTAGGTTTATTCCCTTTGAGCAACTCATAGGTAGTCATGTTCTTTAGTTTGTGAATTAAGCTCCTGTTCAGGACATAATTTGCTGTACTTACAGTCTCTGCCCAAAAGGAAAGTGGCATGTAAGCATCTGCAAGCAATGTACCTGCAGCTTCAATGAGTGTCCTATTTTTCCTTTCAGCTACCCCATTTTGTTGGGGAGTTTTAGGAGCTGAGAAGCAATGCCTGATACCTTCCTTCTCACAGAACTCATGCATAAGAAGAGACTCAAACTTTGTGTCATGATCACTTCTGATCAATGCAACATGAGTAGAGAACTCAATCTGTATGGTCCTGAGAAAATCTGTAAGAACCTTGAAGGTACCTGACTTTGATCTCAGAAAGAATACCCAACTGAACCTGGAGAAGTCATCCACTATAACTAAAGTGTAGGATTTCCCTCCTAGGCTTTATACAGCAATGGGTCCAAAGAGATCCAGATGTAGCAAGTACAAAATCCTAGGTGAATCACTCTTATTAATTAATTTAAAACTAGTTTTAGTTTGCTTTCCTAATTGACAAGCCCTACATAAACCTTCCTTCTTGTAGGGACCAGAAGGTAGACCTCTAACAAGGTTGTGTTTAGATAGCCTAGCAATGTTTTTCAGATTTACATGACCTAGTCTTTTGTGTCATAAGTCATTCTGATTACTAGTTAAATTTAGTAAACAGATATCAGTTTTGGCAGAAAGAAAATTTACTAAGTATATGTTGCCTTGTGTACTTCTAGTTAAAAATGTTTGGTTGTTTTTTTCAATAATAGAATAAGTGGATGGGTTAAAGTATACCTGATAACCATCATCACATAACTGACTTATGGAGATGAAGTTATGCTTGAGTCCACTTACATATGTCACCTTTTTGAATGTGACAGCTCCTATTCTTACTTTTCCAAATCCTTCCGACTGACCACATTTGGAGTCACTAAAAATAACCTTTTGCCCCATCTTGGACTTGTAGTTGAATAAGATGTCCTTGCTGCCAGTCATATGTTTGGAGCAGCCACTGTCCAGGTACCAAGTTTGATTTATCCCTGGACAACTCTTCACCTACAATAGAAAACAGTTAATGGTTTTTGACCCAGGTTACCTTGGGTCCTTTGTATGGTTGATAAGAAAAATTAGAAATAACAGAGAATTCAGGTTGGGATTTGTATCCTAGGGGGTGATATCTCCTGAGTGGTATGATCCAGTCAGCTAGTGGATTAAATGGTTTCTTAGAAATATTTAAGTTGATGTTGGAATTATAGTTTTGATTAAGTCTTCCTGGGTTCGATGAATTTCTATAAGTTCGTCGACCAGAGTTCGACCAATTGGGTTGAGAACGTCGATCTCTACCCAGAGAATGAACATGTTCATTCTTTGTGCCCCACGTTCGTCGACCTCTGCTCGACGAACCATGCAGAGTTCGTCGATCACAGTTAGACGAATAAATGTAACTATAGTTTGCGTTCAGAGTTCTTCAATCTGGGTTCGACGAACTGGCCCCATTTCGTCGATCTGAGTTCGACGAAAATTGTTGAACCTTGTTTTTATTAGGTGTTTTCTAGTTTTTGGTTTTCTATCCTACTGTCTTAGGGATCTTTTCTACTGTTTGTTTATCATTTACTGTTTCTTTCCCTTTAGCATATACAAATTTTATTGGGGTTGATAGAATGTTCTTCCTGAGAATGGGGGGCAAACCTGATGGAGCACCCAAGCCTTGCTTGCCATGAAGTCTGGCATTAACAGTACTTGTGATATCCATCAGCTTGAGGCTTCTCCCATTGAGAGTTTCCTCAAGTTGTTTGGCCTCACGAAGATCAGTTTTTAGTGAAATTATCTTTTCATTTGCTAAGGTTAGTTCATCTTTTAACCTAATGTTTTCAGATTGAACATCCTATAAGTTTCCTAATTTTTCCCTAAGAATTTTAATTTCTTTTTCAGAATTAATCAAATCTATACACATTAACTTGAAATCAAATTTAAATGTTTCAGAGCTATAGTCAAAAGAGGACATTACATGATCTGCCTCTGATTCAAACACTCCTTCATCTTCAGATTCTTCTTCTTCTGAGTGACTTCTGGAGGCATCAATTTCCATGAGGCAAACCTCCTTTGCTCTTTATTCTTCCTCATCTTCACTGGAGCTTGAAGATGTTGACTCATCTTCTGTCTCACTCCAGGTCTCAGCCACAAATCCCTTTTCCTTCTTCTTGTGCTTACTGGAAGAGGATTTGCTAGTGTGCTGTCTTCTGGTTTCCTTCTCTCTTCTCTTCTCTTTCTTCTGGTTCTCTGGACACTCAGAGAGGAAGTGCCCAGGCTTTCTGCATCCATAACACACAACTTCTTTGGTTGGTGTCTTGTCATATTTTGGCTTGTCATCTTTTCTTGCTGTCTTTCTCCTGAAATCCTTTCTGGCCATCTTGAAGAATCTCTTAGCAAAGAGACTCATAAGCTCTTCATTTGATGTTGCAGTATCTGTCTCTTCAGTGGCTTTGAAGGCAATACTTTGTTATCTTCTGGTTGCTAGAGGTGTTCTTTGTTCAGCTGCCTCCCTGGTCTTTATCAGCTGCTCATATGACTTCAGTTTACCTAATAGAGATTCAGTTGAAATCTCATTCAGGCATCTGTCCTCCTTGATGTGCCAGATTCTTGTATCCCATGAGCTTGGGAAACACATCAGGATCTTGTCATTCACTTCAGTAAGAGTGATGTTCTTATCCAAGGTTTTCAGCTCATTGATAATTGAGCTTAACCTATTATACATATCAGAAACTTTCTCAACTTCCTCCTTCTTAAAGTTCTCATATAGGGATATGAGATTTGATCTCCTATCCTTTCTCTCATCTACTGATCCATCCACCATTTGGTTTAGGGAATTCCAAATGGCTTTTGTTGAGGTGCACTCAACAACCTTCTAGAAAATATCATCTAACATAGTTTGTGCCAGGATATTCATAACTTTGGCATCAGCAATCTTTGCTTTCTTTTGGGCTTCAGTGCACTCAGGTGGTGGGACTGCATTGTTGCTGGAATATGCTGTAAGTGTAGATGTATATGAGGGACCTGTCAAAATTGAATTATAGATGTCTTCATCAATGGAATTCATCCATAACCTAATTCTTGCCTTCCAGATGGCAAACTTATTAAGGTTGCAAACTGGAGGTCTGGTGCTTGCATAATCCTTATTCTGTGCCATGGTTGTGTTTCTAATTTAAATGAGAATAAATTGATGTGTAGATCTAACAAAGGATCTTTTGGTTCAAGATTTAACTTGTACAACCAAAGGAACCTCCTCTGATACCAATTGAAAGTGAGAGTTAGATCTAATATACTCTAGAGGGGGGGTGAATAGAGTATATGTGAAATAATAAAAATTATTACAGCTTTTGTTGTACTGATGCACAAACAGATTAAGTAAATAAAATCACAGCAGTCCTAAAGTCACAACCACAGCAAGAACAAAAGAAAAAGAGGCAACCAGACGACACAAGAATTTTATAGTGGTTCCCCAACCTGGGTACAACCACTCTTCTACCACCCTTGGTAGGAATCCACTCAGATTTTTGATCAGGTGCCTGACACCAATGAGCTTTTGATCAGGTGCTCAAAAACCAACCCAAGTCTTTTGATCAGGAGACTTGCAACCAAGGAATCACTTTTGAAGCGAGATGACAACCCTTTACAGAGGTGGGGGTGAGAGATGATTTTGTCTTCTCTTTCTCAATATACAACTGAGAAGACAGTGGATTTGATTATAGCATAAGGCTCCCCCGGAGATGTAGAATGGATCAGGGAAATATATAGGAGCTAAGCTTCAGGGTGATAGGTCTTGATGAGTACGATTATGATAGGCTTTTTACTATCATAATTGTAATCATGTCTACTATTTCCTACCCCTTTTTGTGTTGATTTCATGATAATAGTAAAGAAACTGTCGTATCATAGATAGAAGAGCGTATTTAGAAGTCTTTGGCAGTTCTTGTAATAAACTATTTACTGAGTCTATCATTTTTTCTATTGCAGGTAATGCCAACCAATGGACCTAAAAGTCTCGGAGCAAACAGAGGAGTTCACGGAGTCAACATGGCTGATGACAGGATGAAAATTTGGTGCACACGGCCAGACACACGGCCGTGTGCCTACCCGTGTCCTATGCACCTGGAGCTGAAGAATTTGGGCGCAGACGATGGAACCTCACACGGGTATGGCACACGCCCGTGTGCATACCCGTGTCATCTTTGCACACGACCGCCGACCAACCCGTGTCTAGGGAACACGGCCGAACACACGGCCGTGTGCATACCCGTGTCATCTGACACGACCCACATCTAGACACGCCTGCTCGTGGGGAACCGCCCAGGAACCGCCTAGGAACCGTCCACACGGCCTGCCACACGGCCGTGTGCGACCCCGTGTCCGACCTGTTTGCAAGGGGACTATAAATTTCCTGTAGAAAAATTTGTTTAGAACTTTTGGATCATTTCTGGATTGGAGAACTGCTGGAGGCCGAAGGGGAGCATCCAAGACAAGGAGGATTGAAGGGTATTTCATATGTAGTTTTATTTAATCATTATCCCCTTTGAATCCTTCCTTTCTCTTGATGATTCATCTTCAATTTATGTTTTAATTTACATGAACTTCTTTTTGAACATTGTAGTAATCATGTATCACCTTGTTTATGTTACATTTGTAGTATTTTATTTGTGTTTATGCTTGCAAACAAAGAGTTTAATTCTCCTTATGAATTATTTATTTGTTTTACAAAATTTGCAATTGGCTAGATTGAGAAATTGGTTCTTTGCTATGATTTTGGTATGTTCATATTGTGATGATAATTCCCTTTGTAATTCAAACTCTATGGTCGAGAGATATTTTGTTTGGAAAATTAGAACACGAATAAAAGGATTCATGTTAATTTAGAGATAAAATTCATGAATTTATGTAGTAATAAATGTACTTTACTTAATGCGAACTTGAGTGTTGTGAATTGTTCGATAGAAAATTTACTATCTTAGGTTTAGATTTGGAATTGCTCGAGAGAGAATTTTGATGAAAAATTAACCTTTACATTACACAAATTTAACAGTCCTTTCATGTCATGATCGCTTAGAATTGAACTAATAACTGAATTTGTTCATGTAATTGTTTAAAAGCTTCGTATTTTTATCGTTTTTACTTCTCCAATACTGAATCATCCAAAGGGTCATAGTTAGGTTAATGTAGTTTAAATATCACTTTTGTTTAGAGGTATGATAATAAAGGGAGGGTGAGTACGAATAGTTGAAACGACCCTGTGGAATACGACACGAGATGTAGATTTCTCATATATTACGATTGATAGGTGCGCTTGCCTGAATGCTAATTCAATCTAGTTTAAGTCCATCTACATAATTGTATTAGAATGTAAAATGAAATCACATTGAGTTATTACTTGTTAGCAAGAAAAATCACCAAGTTTTTTGCGCCGTTGCCTGGGATCGTTTTCAATATTTTGAAATCCTAATCTTTATTGATCTACCAATTTTCATTTATATAGTTGTAAATTAGTATTTGAATAATTATAGTACGTAATATTTTTTTTGTAGTCTGTTAGTCTATGACCAGGGGCAGAAATTCTGGGCTAGTACCATTTCATCCTGACCCAGAACGAATTCTCCATAACACTAACCTAAGGGATGTGAGAATTAATACCACAGATATTTCAAACGGACTATCAGAAGAGGAGACAGTAAACCAATGAGAGAATCATCTTGAAAACTTAGATACCATGGCCAACCAAAATGAGCAAACCATGTCTGACTTTGCTAGACCTAATCTCCAAGGAACCGGGTCGAGCATCGTTAGACCACCGATAGCTACCAATAACTTTGAATTGAAGCCTAGTGTGATACAAATGGTTCAACAGTATGTCCAGTATGATGGCTTGCAAGATGAGGATCCTAACACCCACTTGGCCGGATTCTTAGAGATATGTGACACATTTAAGATCAATGGTGTTTCCAATGACGCCATTCGATTGAGATTGTTTCCATTTTCTTTAAGGCATAAGGCGAAGCAGTGGTTGAATTCCTTACCTAGAGGGTCGATCACTACTTGGGACATGATGGTTGAGAAGTTTCTGATGAAGTATTTTCCACCTGCGAAGACTGCGAAGTTAAGGAATGACATCTCTACGTACATTCAATTGGAGTCTGAATCGTTGTACGACACATGGGAACGATTCAAGGAGTTGTTAAGGAGATGTCCCCACCATGCTCTACCTTCATGGCTTCAGATTCAAACCTTCTATAATGGTTTAAATCCAGCCACCAAACAAATGATTGATGCGGCTAGTGGAGGAACTTTGAACAACAAGACACCTGAAGCGGCTCAGCAGTTGATAGAGGACATGGCAATGAACAATTACCAATGGACTACAGTAAGACAAAAGCCTAGCAAGCCCGCAGGAATTTATGAAGTAGATGCCGTCACCGCCTTAGCTATTCAAGTGGAGAAACTTCACCAAAAGATGGACAACCTTGCCTTAGCATCACCTTCCATGGCACCTCAACAATGGGACCCTTCATGCACTGGAATGCCTGGTTGTGAACCGCAAGTTCAAGAGCATGTTGATTATATGGGTAATAATATTAGACCACCTTTCAATCAAGCCAACAACCCATATAGTTCTACATATAATCCTGGATGGAGAAACCACCCCAATTTCTCTTGGGGAGGACAAGGAAATCAAGGGAAGCAACCCATGTTTGGACAACAACCACAGTTGGAACCAAGGAAGCCTACATTGGAAGATGTGCTTACCAAGTTTATGAAAACTACCGATGTAGCCTTTCGGAATCAAGAGGGTTCAATTCAGAACTTGGAAAATCAGATTGGTCAGCTTGCAAGGATGGTTTATGAAAGGCAGCAAGGAATACTTCCAGGGAATACAGAGATAAATCCAAGGGAGCATGCAAAAGCCGTTCAATTGAGGATCGGAAAGGAGTTACAAGACCCAATGCCTGCAAAAGAAGCACCCCAAATGGAGTCTAGCGGCGAAGGACCAAGCGAGATGAACGTACAACCGATGGAGTACCAACCAGCATTACCATACCCAGCAAAGCTTAACAAGGAGCGCATGGATGCGCAGTATGGTAAATTTTTATCTATGTTTAAGCAATTACATGTTAATTTACCTTTTTCTGAAATTATTCAAATGCCTAAATATGCAAAATTTCTTAAGGATTTGATTTCTAATAAAAAGAAAATAGAAGAATTATCATTAGTAACATTAAGTGAAGAATGTTCTGCTATTTTGCAAAATAAATTGCCACAAAAACTTAAGGATCCCGGTTCAGTTTCAATTCCATGCTTAATCGGTGATTTACAAGTAAATAAGGCTTTAGCAGATCTAGGAGCAAGTATAAATTTAATGCATTATAAACTATATCTGAAACTAGGCCTAGGAGAACTTAGCCCAACAAGAATGAGTATTCAATTAGCAGATCGATCGGTTAAGTATCCTAGAGGAATAGTAGAAGATGTATTAGTTAAGGTTGATAAATTTATATTTCCTACTGATTTTGTTATTTTAGATATGGATGAAAATATCGAAGTACCACTCATACTAGGTCGTCCATTTCTAGCTACATCTAGAGCACTTATTGATGTTTTTGATGGTAAATTAGTATTGCGAGTAGGAGAAGATGAAGTCACTTTTCAAATTGGCAATACTATGAAACAATCCTTAGATAACGATGATTATTGCTATTTTTCTCATGCTATTGATGACTTTATGTCTTCTATAAATTCTGATTTTTATTATAAAGATCCTTTAGAAATTTGCATAACTAACAACTTTCTAGAATATGATAAAAATGATGACATTATTGAACATTTATTTTTTCTAGAAAGTTGTGTTGCTATGAATAGAACAACGGAATATAGTTTAATTACTGAAGGAGATCATGAAATTCTTGAGAATAATACGAAGGATCCACCAATAGTAGAATTAAAAAAATTACCGGATCATCTTGAGTATGCATTCTTAGGAACAAATTCTTCGTACCCAGTTATCATATCTTCAAATCTTTCCAATATTGAAAAAAAAAAATTGATAACTGTATTGAAGAAATGTAGAGGTGCAATAGCGTGGCAAATATCTGATATAAAGGGTATTAATCCTAGTTTTTGCACTCATAAAATTCTTTTGGAAGAAAACTATAAGTCGTCTATTCAACCGCAATGTAGGCTAAATCCTAATATGAAAGAGGTAGTTAAGGCTGAGATTGTGAAGTTATTAGATGCTGGTATTATATATCCTATTTCGGATAGTTCATGGGTTAGTCCTGTCCAAGTAGTTCCTAAGAAGGGTGGCCTGACTGTAGTAGCAAATGATAGAAATGAATTAATTCCAACGCGAACAGTAACAGGTTGGCGTGTCTGTATAGACTATAGGAAATTAAACGATGCCACTAGGAAAGACCATTTCCCTCTTCCTTTCATTGACCAGATATTAGAACGCCTATCAGGACATTCTTATTATTGTTTTTTAGATGGACTTTCTGGATACTTTCAAATTCCTATAGCACCAGAAGACCAAGAGAAAACAACATTTACTTGCCCATTTGGTACCTTTGCCTATAGACGTATGCCTTTCGGGTTATGTAATGCACCCGCCACATTTCAAAGGTGCATGCTAGCCATCTTTAACGAGTATGTTGAAGATATTATGGAAGTGTTCATGGATGATTTTTCTGTTTTTGGCGACTCTTTTGAGTTGTGTTTGAATAATTTAGAGAAAGTTTTTAGGAGGTGTGAGGAGACGAACCTGGCGCTTAGTTGGGAGAAGTGCCATTTCATGGTACAAGAAGGGTTAGTACTTGGCCATAAAATTTCAAGCCAAGGAATTCAAGTAGATAAAGCAAAAATAGAGACCATAGAAAAATTACCACCACCAACCTCCGTAAAGGCAGTGAGAAGTTTCTTAGTACACGCGGGATTTTACCGCCGTTTTATTAAAGACTTCTCTAAAATAGCTAAACCACTTACAAGGCTTTTAGAAAAAGACACACCTTTTATGTTTGAACAAGAGTGTCTACATGCCTTTGAGTTCTTAAAAGAAAAATTAATTAATTCTCCTATTATGATCGCAACTGATTTTAGTCAACCATTTGAGATCATGTGTGACGCTAGTAGTTTTGCGGTAGGGGCTGTTTTAGGACAACGCCGAAACAAACATTTTCACCCAATATATTATGCTAGTAAAACACTTAATAATGCACATGAGAATTATACAACTACTGAAAAAGAACTTCTAGCAGTGGTATTCGCCTTTGATAAATTTAGACCATATTTAACATTATCCAAAGTGGTAGTTTATACGGATCACTCTGCACTTAGATATTTGCTAGCCAAAGTGGAAGCAAAGCCTCGTTTAATCCGATGGGTTCTTCTTCTACAAGAATTTGATTTAGAAATTAGGGATAAACGAGGAGCGGAAAACTTAGCGGCAGATCATCTGTCACGTTTAGAAAACCCACTATGATCAATGTTAGATGAATCTGAAATTTCTGATACATTTCCTGAGGAATTATTATTTGCCATATCTACCAATATACATCTAGATTATCCATGGTTTGTAGATTATGCAAACTATCTTGTGGCTAAGGTCATTCCAAAAGATTTTTCATATCAGCAGAAAAAGAAATTTTTCTCTGACTTGAAATATTACTTTTGGGAGGACCCTTTTCTTTTTCGGATATGTGCAGATTCTGTTATAAGAAGGTGTGTATCAGCGGAGGAAGGTTGGAAGATTTTGGAGCAGTGTCATTCAGGTCCTGCTGGTGGTCACTATGGAGCGAATCGCTCCGCCAAAAAGGTTCTTGATTCCGGTTTTTATTGGCCCTTTCTATTCAGGGATGTCCAAAGGTATGTGATTTCATGTGATTCTTGCCAAAAAGCAGGTAATATTTCTAAATTACATGAAATGCCTCAAACATTTATCCTTGAATGTGAAGTATTCGATGTGTGGGGTATAGATTTTATGGGACCATTCCCAGTTTCTTTTGGGAATAAATATATTTTGGTAGCTGTAGATTATGTATCAAGGTGGGTTGAAGCGCAAGCTTTGCCTACTAATGATAGTAGGGTTGTAATTAGATTTTTGAAATCTTTATTCGCACGATTTGGCACACCACGTGCACTTATTAGCGATAGGGGTTCACACTTTTGTAATCTACAACTAGACAAAGTATTAGAAAAATATGGAGTTACACATAGGATAGCCACTCCGTATCATCCTAAAACTAGTGGACAAGTTGAAGTTTCCAATAGAGAGCTTAAGAGAATCTTAGAAAAATCTATAGAAGGGAATAGGAAGCAGTGGTCTAGGAAACTTAACGACTGTTTGTGGGCTTATAGGACCGCCTACAAAACACCTGTAGGGACCACCCCCTTTAGATTAGTCTACGGTAAATCTTGTCACTTACCTATAGAATTAGAACACAAGTCATATTGGGCAATACGCTCCTTAAATTTTGACACTAGTTCTATAGTAGAGAAGCGTAAACTTCAACTTAACGAATTAGATGAGTGGAGAACTATGGCCTATGAGAACTCCCGGATTTATAAGGAGAAAACCAAACTATTTCATGACCGTCACCTTCGCAAACCCAAGGTACTCCAAAAAGGTCACCAAGTCCTCCTTTATAACTCCAGATTACGTTTATTCCCAGGGAAATTAAGGTCTAAGTGGTCCGGACCCTTTAAAGTTAAAGAAGTCTTTCCCTACGGTACCGTCGAGTTAACTCACCCTGAGAAGGGAGATTTTAAGGTTAATGGTCACCGACTTAAGCCTTATTATGGTGAAATCCCTATGGACTTCGCTCGTCTAGAGACTTGCCTCCGTCTAGATTAATTTCATATTAAACTATAGTAAGTGTTTCGTATTATTTTACTATAATAAGTTGTAATGAAAAATTTAATGAAAAAAAGAGTTTAATTCTCCAGAAAAATTTTAATGAGAAAAAAAAATGTTGAAAAAAAAATTTAAAAGAAAATGTAAAAATGGAGAGGCACACGGCTCCCCACACGGCCGTGTGGGTGGTCGTGTACGTGACACAGGCTCAGGCCCAGCCGTGTGGGATTAATTCCGCAGAAAGCCAATTTCTTCCCGAGCACAACACGGGTTCACACCCACCCGTGTGGCCAGCCGTGTCGACCGCTCGACGATCGTCGAGACCGCTGTGTCGAGACATCAGACACGGGCTTGTCGGATAACTACACGGCTGTGTCACCTACCTACCCGTGTTTTTGTACTGTGCCAGCTGCGACATGGGGCAACACACGGCCGTGTTCTCGCCCGTGTCCACCTGACGCGCTGTCCCCAGCCAGTTTGACCACACGGACCGAGGCAGCCCCGTGTTCCACGAGGCCTCGGATCCCCTAACACGGGTGCACACACGGGCGTGTGCGCACCCGTGTTCCATTTTTTTTTACACGGACCGACGCACCCCGTGTTCCATGAGGCTGCTGATTCCCTAACACGGGTTCCCACACGCCCGTGTGCGAACCCGTGTGCACCCCCTATAAATAGGGCCGTGTGGATTTTTTTTTGCTCATTCCAATCTTCTCCCATCACAAATCTCCCCGTAGCCTGATCCTCAAGGTGCCTTCTTTTCCAATTCTCGTCCCCCTCCACTCGTATTTTCCCCTTCTACGTCATGTCTTCCGGAAGAAGTCATGGAGGTCGCCGTCGCCGACCGGAATTACAAGTCTCAACGGAGAGGCGGGATGCCGCTGCTCCGCTAATTTTCACCGATGCATCACACACCGCCCGCTTCAACCGCTTGCAATCAAAAAAATTTCAAGATATACGTATAATTGATTGGAGCGTGCTTGAAGAGATAAACTTAGCTGGAGATGTTAGGGGGTTAATTTCTGTAACGGGGTGGGATCAATTTTTTGCCATAGAGGAGTTAGGCTTTAGGGAACTCACTTTAGAGTTCCTATCTTCGTTTTATTCCAGCTTTCGGCCTAACTTCATCGATGCGCCGCACGCGCCCGACGGGATAGTTTCATTTCGAGTGGGTGGCACATTTTATACACTCACCATGCTCCAGTTCACCCAATATTTAGGGGTGTATGAGGAGTCGTTCCTTTTTAGTGCTGCCTACCCCAAGCTCCACTTCGAACTCCCCAACCGCGATATGGCCGGTGGTATCTGGCGACAGATTTCTTTTGACACTGGCGCCTACGAGGCCAAGCGATCTAAGGCATCTAAATTGATTTCTCCCGCCCTCCATTACATCCACCATCTCCTTAGCCACATGTTGAGCGGCCGGGGCGAAAGCTCCGGAGTTGTCAGTAGGCAGGACCTGTTATACCTCTACAGCTTGACTTCACGATATCCTCTACATCTCGGTTATCTTCTAGCCCAGTTCATTATCCATCAGGCTGACACCCCCCGTATCGGGTCTATTTGTATAGCACCCTACATTACTCGCCTCGTGAAGAATATGGGCATCTTTTTAGCCCTCCCCCAGATGACAGTGGTCGCAAAGACCGTGCCTATCACGATGGCTAGTCTTCGCGCCCTCCGCCTCGTCACCGCCCGTCAAGGCCGGGGAGGGGTTATATATTCTATTGCTCGACGTGGACCGCATGTACAGGATGACAGTGATGATGAGATAGATCCTGACCTCGACGTACCGTTGGTGCCTCCACCCCATTCCACCTACGCTCATGGCGAGTCATCTACTGCACCTCTTCCACCTCATTCATGATACTCGCGCGAGTTTCGACAGTTCTTCGACACCGAGCTATCGCCGCACCTACAGGACATTAAGGAGTCGCAGAAGCGGACCGAGGACCTCCTCATATAGATCAGAGACCACCTTGGGCTCGCCCCTCGCCAGCTTCCAGTTCCAGCCCCGCCTTCCTTCCTGGACGATACGACAGACCACCATGCTTACTTCTGATATGTATAGATGTAGTGCTATCTTTATGTATCGTATCTTGTATTTTTTTTATATCAGTGTATTCAGTTCAGTCAGCTATTATATATTAGTGCATTCCATTACAACTCCTGTTTCTTTACTGTGCTCTTCTACTTATTATGAAAGCAGTTTTTTTTCTTATATCATCATGAAATCACTCTATGTCCGCTTTTTTACATTGCACTGAGAACATTGCAAATCTTAAGTCTGGGGGTATGATGGCTATTCATGTGGTTACGATTGATACTAATCTGCTTATCATAATACTCGAGTTTGTTATACCCCCCTTACAAATTTTTGTTTGATCTTTTAAGATCTCATTATTCTTTCATTTGGGATTATAAATATTTAATTTAACTTCGCACACTGATTAAAATGAATTGATGTAGACTCATAGAGTATTCAACTTTGTTGATTTCGTAATTGAGCATAGAAATGTTTTTTTAGCTTAATTTTCTCTATATAATTTAATTTTAAGATTACTCCTCTATATTAGTAACTATCCAACACTCTATTTTAGAAAATATAATTATCTATAATAAAGTGAGTCGATGAGTGTAACATTTTTATAATTTGGTATTAGGGCTTTAAAAAAAATTACTCCCTATTGATGTCTAGGACTCACCCTTTAGCATTCCTCAAAACATTACATAGGTTAATTAGTAAGGGCAGTAATGACTTAGGCCTCCTATTGGATAGCTTGAGCCTTGTTATCCCAACACCTTTAACATGATACCCTTGCACACCCAATTTGAACGTAATCCCCATCCTTTTGATGCTCTACTATTAAAATTCACCAAGGCCAAATCCTTACCTATTAGCACACCTATCATTGATGCCTTCTTGGAATGATTTGTTCATTGTGATATGTGGCCTGAGTGCGTGTATCCTTGCACCCACTTGGAATGATCCCTACTTTGAACCCAAAAAAAAGACATAGTGATATGTGGCCTGAGTGCGTGTATACTAGCACCCACTTGGAATGATCCCTACTATGGTCCCTTGGTATATATATATATATATATATATATATATATATATATATATATATAAAATTTTAGAGTGCCCTTCAAAATGTGGGAAATATACAAATTGCAAAGCCTGGGGGTGTTTACATAAAATTGAAATATGTTAAGGTATCTTCCAACATAAGGCTCAATCAAGATTTAGGTGTGAAAAATTCATCGAACTTATCCTTGATTACCTCACCTTTAATCTTCTATCCTAAGCCAAAAAGGCTACACCAAAATTCAAGTCCTAAGGATCCAACCTTACTAATTTTAAATTGTGATGTGACGAGGGTGTAAAAAGGGTAAGCTCATGATTATCAGTAAGAGTACTTAGAGGTTTTGAAACACTAATACGTATCTTATAGAGATTGTTATTTTCTCCTCATATTTGTTAAAGATGACTATACTTTTATTTCTAAAAGCGAGTGAGAGATAGTTAAAATGATATATTAGAGGAATTTTAAGATAAATCTATATTTAGAAAAGTCTGCTAAATTATTTCCTATGCGATTACATCATCAAAGTTCTCTTAAATTCATAGCAACCAGTGTGCGGAGGCAAAATTATTTAATGGTAACCCAGTTGTTTGAATTAGTTTGCTTAGGGACAAGCAAACGTCTAAGTCTGGGGGTATTTGATGTGTACGATTATGATAGGTTTTTACTATCATAATTGTAATCATGTCTACTATTTCCTACCCCTTTTTGTGTTGATTTCATGATAATAGTAAAGAAACTGTCGTATCATAGATATAAGAGCGTATTTAGAAGTCTTTGGCAGTTCTTGTAATAAACTATTTACTGAGTCTATCATTTTTTCTATTGCAGGTAATGTCAACCAATGGACCTAAAAGTCTCGGAGCAAACAGAGGAGTTCACGGAGTCAACATGGCTGATGACAGGACAAAAATTTGGTGCACACGGCCAGACACACAGCCGTGTGCCTACCCGTGTCCTATGCACCTGGAGCTGAAGAATTTGGGCGCAGACGATGGAACCTCACACGGGTATGGCACACGCCTGTGTGCATACCCGTGTCATCTTTGCACACGACCGCCGACCAACCCGTGTCTGGGGAACACGGCCGAACACACGGCCGTGTGCATACCCGTGTCATCTGACACGGCCCACGTCTAGACACGCCTGCTCGTGGGGTACCGCCCAGGAAACGCCTAGGAACCGTCCACACGGCCTGCCACACGGCCGTGTGCGACCCCGTGTCCGACCTGTTTGCAAGGGGACTATAAATTTCCTGTAGAAAAATTTGTTTAGAACTTTTGGATCATTTCTGGATTGGAGAACTGCTGGAGGCCGAAGGGGAGCATCCAAGACAAGGAGGATTGAAGGGTATTTCATATGTAGTTTTATTTAATCATTATCCCCTTTGAATCCTTCCTTTCTCTTGATGATTCATCTTCAATTTATGTTTTAATTTACATGAACTTCTTTTTGACCATTGTAGTAATCATGTACCACCTTGTTTATGTTACATTTGTAGTATTTTATTTGTGTTTATGCTTGCAAACAAAGAGTTTAATTCTCCTTATGAATTATTTATTTGTTTTACAAAATTTGCAATTGGCTAGATTGAGAAATTGGTTCTTTGCAATGATTTTGGTATGTTCATATTGTGATGATAATTCCCTTTGTAATTCAAACTCTATGATCGAGAGATATTTTGTTTGGAAAATTAGAACACGAATAAAAGGATTCATGTTAATTTAGAGATAAAATTCATGAATTTATATAGTAATAAAGGTACTTTACTTAATGCGAACTTGAGTGTTGTGAATTGTTCGAGAGAAAATTTACTATCATAGGTTTAGATTTGGAATTGCTCGAGAGAGAATTTTGATGAAAAATTAACCTTTACATTACACAAATTTAACAGTCTTTTCATGTCATGATCGCTTAGAATTGATCTAATAACTGAATTTGTTCATGTAATTGTTTAAAAGCTTCGTGTTTTTATCGTTTTTACTTCTCCAATACTGAATCATCCAAAGGGTCATAGTTAGGTTAATGTAGTTTAAATATCACTTTTGTTTAGAGGTATGATAATAAAGGGAGGGTGAGTACGAATAGTTGAAACGACCCTGTGGAATACGACACGAGATGTAGATTTCTCATATATTACGATTGATAGGTGCGCTTGCCTGAATGCTAATTCAATCTAGTTTAAGTCCATCTACATAATTGTATTAGAATGTAAAATGAAATCACATTGAGTTATTACTTGTTAGCAAGAAAAATCACCAGGTCTTCAAACTGAATCCTTGACCAGCAATAATTTTCAGGAACTTCTTTGACAGATTGAACTGAAGTTGTCCTTTTGAAGTGTCCTGGAATACTTGAAGAAAGAAGACTCTAGATATAGGTATTGTTGTTCTTCTTCTTCAGATGCTGATGAGCTTCTGGTCAAGAGCTTCTGTATATCAGGAAATGCTTCTTGTTGACAGAGCAGATTGTTCAAGACAGAATGTCTTTCTCTGTGTCTCTGTATACTTCTCTATAAGCCGTGCTCTGTGTGAAGCTTTCTCAATTGATGCTTGATTCTTTCTGTCAGTCTGTATGTCTGCCTATGCGTTATTCTCTTCTTGTCCTGCTTTCAAAAATTTGAATGACTCTGTAATTAATGCTGACAGCCTTGAGAATAATCGGCATTGATTTATTTCCCCAACTGTCCCATGGAAAAACGGCAAGAAATAATCCTGGAGAAGACCATAATTAATGTTACTCCTAATGGATACATTCAGAGAATATTAGAGCATTAATTACTCAAGAATTATCGCATTAGAGTGGGGACAGAAGGTCGAAAATAACTAAGTCTGGAATCGTCGAACAGATAGCAGAATTCGTCGAACTGAGTCCACAGTTCGTCGAGCTGAGATGTTGTATTCGTCGACCAGACGACTTCTGTTCATCGAGTTGAGTTCCATGATCGTCAAGCTGGAAACTGAACTGCTGTCACTTTTGCTTATTCTGTGTCTGAAGTTCGTCAAGCTGGTAAATGTGTTCGTCGACTGGAGTTCATCAATTATTCTGGAGTTGTCAAATATTCTGTGTATTGACTGATATTCGGTGTGTCGACACAAGTCTTCTGTGTGGTGTCGACAAGCCCTTCCATAATGTTGACTGATGATCTGGGTGTCGATACAAGTGCTTCTAGTTTCGACTTAGTTGGTGTCGACATGTGCTCTAAGTGTCGACACAAGTCTTCTGGTTCCAGAAATCGTCGAGCAGAGAACTGAGTTCGTCGACCTGAGACTAGAGAACATAGTCTCGACAGAATGCTGTAGTAGTCCAAGGATTCGTCAACCAAGGAATAATGTTGGTCGAGCTAAGTCCGGAGAACCTTGAATTCGTCGAGCTGAAAATGATTCTGGACTTAGAGAAAAATTGATAAATCTCTGGCAATAGAGTTGAAGTGGAAGTCCAGAAATCGTCGAGCAAAGAATGAAGTTCGTCGACCTGAGAACTAGGTTCGTCGACCTGAGTCTAGAGAACAGTCTGGACTCTAGAATGCTGAAGGTGGAGTCCAAGGATCGTCGATCTGTGATTGAAGTTCGTCGAGCTCATCTTAGAGGAAATATCTCTAAGATCGTCGAGCTGAGAACGACTATCGTCGACCTGAGTTCGACGAACGTCAAACTCATTTTACTTAGTTTCTTGAGAAGTCTCTAAATCTCTGGAAAAAGTCTAAGTCTTGAGTCTCTGGCAGTTTGATGATGGCTTGTCCATGTGATGTTGTTACTGAGGACTTGGACTAGACTCTAGGACACAACTTTGAGTCTGGCTATACATGTTGGGTCACATCATCCTAAATTAGTGAACCTAGCCCAAATCAAACTAGTGATCCAACACTTCCGTCGGACTGATCTCATAACTTGCGCAGAAGTAAAAATAATACGAGAGACAGAGGGTACACCTGTCAATGTAATGTCCTGGCCGTTTGGGTTCTGCAGTCAGAGCTCTTGCGTTGAACAATTTATTTGCGAAATGTGCTCGGCTAGCCAGTCCATTCCCAATATAATATCAAATCCAGTTATTGCCAAGATTATCGCATAGACCTCAAATTTCAGGCCAACAAGTATAGTCTAGAATGAGCATTTTTATGTTTACGTCATGTCTGATGCATTGGGTAGACGGATTCGTATAGACAGTCTGGACGAGCGAACAACATTCTCCTTAGTCACAATAAAATCGTGGGATACAAAGGAGTGAGTCTCTCTAGTATCGAAGAGGGTCTTGGCGGGGTGTCCTCCTACTAACAAAAATTTCTGACAATATAGGGAATATATGTATCATATATTAATTCACAAGATATATGTATACATATATATCAAGTGTAGCATAAGTATGAGCATCTGATATATCTTTATCGTCTAACATATATACCTATCACTAAATCGGGGGCTGGTCCATGCTGTAGATCTAATACATAGGCCTCGAAGGTCATTGCTTGGCCCTGTTGGCCTCTCCTGCCACTCCTGCCTCTGCGGCCTCTCTAACCCTATCCCTGTGCTAGTTGTCCACCCTGCACGGCTTCTAGTGCTGTCCTTCCTACTGTCTGTGGACAGAAGTCCCTCATATGCCCTGGCTGTTGACACAAGAAGCAGTTCCCTATGAAGGGAATGTCACATTGAACTACTGGCACAGGCTGTAGTGCTGGAGCTGGTCTGATGTCTTGCTGCAGTGCTGGGGGTGCTGGGGGGTGCTAATGGGCTCCTATAAGGTTGTCTGTAATATCTCAACCTGTGCTCTCTATCCTATCAATGGGGAGCAACTTCTATGTCTCGTCTCTGACCTCTAGGGATCCCGACTTATCCTCTGTGCTGCTGGGCTACCATCCGCTGGTCTAACTCTAACGTCGCCGCGTGAGTGGATATGGTGTGGAAAGTAGAGTGAGAAATCAAAATCAGAGCCTGCCTTAGGTCATCTCGTAGGCCTCGGTAGAAACGGGAATCTCTATCCATGTCGGAGGCAGCCAAGTTCCCGGCAAAGCATGTCAGGTGTATGAACTCTCTCTCGTACTCAGACACCGTCCGATCACCCTGTCGGATGTACAGGAACCTCTCCTGCAAAACAGCTCGATCCGCGTCTGTAATAAAGAACTCCAGCAGAGCCTCCGAGAACTCTCCTCAAAGGATATCGCTCAATGGCCGTCCTCTAAAAGTCGAGAGGCTGGCTGCTCTCCACCATTCCCTAGCATATCCTTCTAACAAGGTCACTACCAGTGAGACTACAACTACTGCTGGGCACATCATGCCTACTAGCAGCTCCTCCACACGCTCCACCCACTCCTCTACCTGGATGGCAATCTCTGTGCCTCTGAAAGTGGAAGGCCTCAGTCCTCGAAAAGTCGTTAGCAAATTGGTAGGTACCATCATCTCTCGTGGTGGCTATGCCAAGGCTGTCCGGAAGGTGGCCAGGATGGCTGTCAATGTCTGCCCCAAGTCATTCTCGGCAAACAGTACAGCTGGGGGGGGCGACCGTGTGTGGAGGTGGGGTGGCGGGAACATATCATCTGAAAGAGGACCCCACGTTACTGTACTTCGGTATCTGGATAAGTAACAGGAAAGAGTGTCGGTACTTTGCAAAAGTTGGGTAAATTTGCAAAAAATGACTGACGAAGCGGAAACAACGGCGTATGGGCATACTATCGTACAGTCTAGAATCCCTAAGACTTTGCACTAGGATCCACCAGGCTTCCGCTGCAGGGTTCGTCCCGAACCATGGAACGAAGTGAGGGACGGAGGGATCCTGAGACTGCTCCACATGGACGAATCGTGATCGCTCTGATCCATTTGTAGTGCACCCCCCCCCCAACCATTGCCCGGGTCGGGATGGAGGGTATACTACTTGCCTAGGCGTCCACCCAGTGCTAGGGTCATAGCCTAAATTCTTATATGAGCCCGAAGGCAGTACAGGTTCTTCATATAACTCCTCACTCTCTCTCCCTATCATACTCGCTAGTATACAGGTCTCAAAACTCTGAAAACGCTAGTGGTGCTTCTTCTAGAGTAGTCCTAACTGCTGGCGCATTCTCTGGATGGAGGTTATGAAAACTTTCTTCATATGGTGGAGGGATATGCCCTTTTTCATGGGAAACATTTCTGGATCCATCTGGTTCCGGTATAGAGAAAGAATCATGCCATAATTGGGGCTCTTAATACATGCCTTTATTTTATCAAAGAGAATCATGCCCCATTGATATTTCTTTCTACAAATAACTGCAGTCATCATATCAAATAATTCTAGTGTGATATAGCTTATGAAGCTTGTCTTGTAGAGAAGCACTTTTCCTAGAATATCTGCCAGCAGTTTATTTTCTGCATTCATGAACTGTCTTCGAACAGTGTGGGATGTTTGGGGAATCCCATAGAAACTGTATGCCCTTTCATAATCGGGTTCCTCTAGGTCATCTTCTTCATCTATCACTGGAAGTTGCAGAAATCTTGAAACAGAGAGAGAAGTCATTTTTACCTTATCGAACCTTTGATTTTAGTACTTTGTCATTGCGCTTGACTTTAGTGTGTTGGAAGAATTCTTCGACATTAGAAATTAAAACATGACATGGGTGTTCCAGAACAAAAGATAAACCGACGGTATCGAGTAAGATAAGAACATTCCTGAAATCATCTGAAATTTTTCAAATCCCAGTAGAAATCAGTTCGCTGCTGATTTCGAGCTTGGAATACGATGCCATTGATGTGGAGAAAGAGATGCAAGCTGGCCAGCGAATGGAGAAATTTGCTTGCGGCAGTTGGCGGAGATGGAGAAGGTGAAGAGTCTTTTCTCGAGAGGAAGGGATTTGAAATCGGGAATAGAATATCTTGGACCTAAGTCCATTTATATTTTCCTTTAATTTTGATGATAAATGATCTAAATAATGTTAAAAATACCTGGAATATGGCGGTGAAGTGTCGGGGTGCCAATATGAAAAATTTTGAACATGAAGTGCGGTTGGACACCAGATTTCTCAAGTGGACTATTGTTCTCGAGAAGAAGAAAATGAGTACTCGAGTAGAATCCTTCTTGTTCTCGAGTAGAAATTTCCAAGTTCTCGAGTAGAGCAATCCATATTCTCGAGTAGAACTTTTAGTCTCGAGAATTAATTCCTTTGTTCTCGAGTATAAGTGTTGTACTCGAGAAGTGAAGTCCTTTGTTCTCGAGTACAATGATGTACTCAAGAAATGAAGTCTATACTTTGAAATTTTCTTGATTTTGAAGTAAAACCAGATCTTGAACTTGCTTGAGACCTTTTTCTTCATTCTTTTCATCCTTGTTGAGCATGCCAAGTTCTGTTTTGAAGAACGAGAACATGGCCTCGTCCAGCGGCCTTGTGAATATATCTGCAATCTGCCTGTCAGTTGGGACATATTAGAGATTTATGTCACCATGCTCCACATGCTCCTGGATGAAGTGCTAACTCAGCTCTATGTGCTTTGTCCGGCTATGAGAGACTGGGTTGTTGGTTATTGCAATCGCACTGGAGGAGTCACAAAACAAAGGAATGTCCTTGACCTTCAAGTTGTAATCTTCAAGTTGGTTCTTTATCCATAGCAATTGTGCACAACAACTACTGGCAGAAATGTATTCTGACTCGGCCGTTGAGATTGCGACACAATTTTTCTTTTTCCTGCTCCATGAAATAAGCCTCCTTCCAAGGAATTGGCAAGTCTCGAAAGTGCTCTTTCTGTCATCTTTACTTCTTGCAAAATCTGTATCTGAAAAACCAATTAGTTCGCTATCATTACTTCTTGGGTACCATAAGCCAAGATTTGGTGTACTTTTAAGGTATCTCAAAATCTGTTTTGCAATAGCGTAGTGAGATTCCTTACAGTTCACTTGAAATCTAGCACACACACATGTTGAAAACACTATATTCGGTCTACTAGCAGTAAGATAGTGCAAGGATCCAATTATGCTTCTGTACTTGGTTTCATCAAAAGGTTTCCCTTTCTCATCCTTGTTCATAAACATAGTTGAACCCATTGGAGTCGTCATAGAGGTTGAGTTCTCCATTTCGAATTTCTTAATTAACTCCTTGGTGAACTTCATCCGAGAGATGAAAATTCCATCTTCAGATTGTTTCACATGAAGTCCTAAGAAATACTTCAGCTCTCTCATACTGCTCATTTTGAACTTCCCTTGCATAAGTTTGGAAAACTTTTTGCATAGGTTGTCATCAGTGGAGCCAAATATGATGTCATCAACATAGATTTGCACTAACAAAATCTTGTTTTTTATTTCCCTAAGAAATAATGTCTTATCTATCTTTACTCTTGTGAATTTATTCTCAATAAGAAAGTAGACAACGTATCGTACCAAGCTCGAGGAGCTTGTTCCAAACCATATAAAGCTTTAAATAAAAGATAAACATGTTCACGATGGTTAAAATCAACGAAAAGATGAGATTATTCTGGCCACCATGGACAAGAGGGCTCAGAATATCATTGTAAGTGTCATAGATGATGCTACATTTCAGAACTTGATACACTGTAAAACATCAAAGGAGATGTGGGATACTCTGATAGTGTACATGGAGGGTTCAGAAGAAGTTAGACAAGACAGGAAGTCTTTGTTAAACCAAGAATATGAGAGCTTCAGACAAGACAGGTCTGATAGTATAACAGAATGCTACAAGAAATTCTATAGGATTGTCAATGAGTTGATGTCCTATGGAAGAGAATTCAGCAATTATGAGCTGAATGATAAGTTCTTGAGGTCCCTAACAAAGGACTGAGACACCAAGATCTGTGTCATAAGAGAAATGACCAAGTTAGCAGATATTCCTCCTCCAATATTGTTTGGAAAGCTGTTATCCTATGAAATGCAGCTAATGGTAAGGAAAGAAGAGGAGAAGACTACCAGAGTTGAGCATAAAGAAAGAGCAGTGGCATTCAAGATAGAAGCCACCAAGAAATATAAAAGTAAGTCTCCATCTCCACCTCCAAAAGTGGCTGAGACTGAGTCAGATGAATCAGAAAGCAAGAATTCTGAAAGCAGTGAGAGTGATGAGGACTTTGCAGCTTTCACAAGACACTTTCAGAAGTTTCTAAAGAAGAAACATTGGAGGTCTAAGCCTTCCACTTCACAGGGAAAAGATGACTATTATCAGAACAAGAAGTCATCAAAGAATGACAGGAGAAAGCCCAAGTCAAGCAAAGCAACTTTATCAAAAATTGTATGCTATTGCTGTAACAGACAAGGACATGTTGTTGCTGACTGTCCAGAGAAAAGGAGAGAGTCTACTGATAAGAAGAAGACTCAAATCAAGGGCAAGAAGGAAAGGTCCTTTGTTGCTAAGAAGGACAAAAGTCTGTCAGACATATCATCTTCAAAAACTGATTCAGAAGCAGAAGCTTACATTGGACTGTTTGCTGAAGAAGAGGAAGAGGAGTTCATCCAGTTAATGAACTCTATATATGAGCAAGAGGACAATCAGTGCCAGGGACTGATGGCCTTATCTGAAGGTGACAAAATCCAGGAGCAGCCTGGACCTAGTAAGGTACTAAATTGTTCTGCTGATTCAATTTCTAGTACTGAGTCAGGTTCAGATTCATTAACATCAAGTGATGCCAGTGGATCTGAATCTGAAGGGGAAATTCATCAGTTGATTGATGAATATAGAGTACTGTTGCAAGCTTTTAAGAAAAGCAAATCCTTGGCCAAGAGTCAGGCAAAGGAGATTGCTAGTCTCAAAGAGGCTGCAACTGATTTTGATAAGTTAGTTGATCAGAAATTAAATGAAATAGCCAGGCTGAAGAACATAACTGTTATTCAGATGGGGACTATAACATTCAAGAATGATCAAATCAGAAATCTGGAGATTAGTCTTCAGAAGGAGAGAGATATAGATGCAAGGTTTTCTAAACCAAAATCTATTTTACCTTTGATAGATGAATTTGTACATCAGAAGGGTAAAACTGGATTAGGGTTTACACAACCTGCTAGGACTATAAAGTCCAAGTCTAAGGGCAAAGCCCCAGTACTCAACAAGCCTACTGTAGATAGAACAGCTAGGGTTGTACCTAAGCAAAGGTACAATAGATTTGAGTGCTGGTGCTGTGGCAAGGTAGGCCACTTTGCCATTGACTGCTGGCACAATTCTTGTGCCAAAGTGAGTAGCAAACTGTCTGTTGGAAGATCTGCAGGTAGCTTTGTTAAGAGGCAAACTAACCAGCACCAACGACCCAAGAATTCTTTGGGTTCTAAGGTTAACTAATCTGTTTTGCAGGTGAGTCCAAGTGACCATGCCCCAATATGGTACTTGGACAGTGGATGTTCCAGGCACATGACTGGAACTAGGGGATTGCTAAAGGACTACACACCAATCAAGGATGGTCCTAAAGTCACCTTTGGTGGTTCTGAAAAAGGAATCATCAAAGGTTTTGGTAATATTTCTAGCAACCTTATAACAATTACTCAAGTGGCTTATGTTAAAGGTTTGAAACACAACCTTATTAGTATAAGTCAACTGAGTGATTTAGGATATGGCATCTCATTTGTCAAAGATGGTTGTCATATCAGGAGGTCAAATGATCAATAGATCATTCTGACAGGTTATAGAAAGAGAAATGTCTATTGCCTAGACATTATGTGTGAGAATAATGTTTCTTCAGTATGTCTTGTAGCTGATGAGAAAGTCTCTCATTGTGTCTAATGGCAGAAGAGGCTAGCCCATCTTAACTACAAGACAATTGGCCAACTCTATAGCAAAGAGTTAGTGAGGAATGGTCCTCAGGTTAAGTGTATTAAAGATGGGATATGTTCAGCTTGTCAAAAGGGCAAGCAGACTAGATCCATCGTTAATATCATTGAGAACAAAGATGTTGTGAGGTGCTTATACCTCTTGCATATGGATCTCTTTGGTCATATGCCAGTTCACAGCCTAGGTAGGAAGGTCTACACATTTGTGGTTGTAGATGACTACTCAAGATTTTCCTGGGTGTTCTTCCTTAGACAGAAATCTGAAATACCTAGTATCTTCTATAGTTTTGTCAAACAAATTCAGAATGAGTTAGACAGTACAGTGGTCAAAGTAAGAAGTGACCATGGTACTGAATTCCAATCTGATAGTATGACAAAGTTATGTGAAGAGTTTGGGATATTTCAGGAATTTGCTTCACCAAGAACACCTCAGCAAAATGGCATTGCTGAGAGGTAAAATAGAACCTTGATTGAGGCTGGTAGAACCCTATTATGTGACACATCTCTCCCAGAATATTTCTGGGCTGAGGCAGTTAACACTGCATGCCATGTAATTAATAGGGCTACTATCACCAAGAGCCACAATAAGACCCCGTACGAGATTGTGAAAGGCAGAAAACCAAACCTATCCTATTTCAGGATCTTTGGTTGTAAATACTATATACTTAACAATGGTAAGTCTTACTTAACCAAGTTTGCTGTCAAATCCCAAGAGGGGATCTTTGTTGGGTACAACAACAACAGTAAGGCTTATAGGGTCTACAACTTGACTACTCAAGTTGTAGAAGAGTCAGTACATGTAGTATTTGATGAAGCTAGACTTATTAATAATGAATTGTCTAGAAGTATTTGCAGCTCTACAGTTGTGACAAAGAAGATGGACAAGCTCACTATTGAAGAAGGATCTACTGCAAGTCAGCATGTAGATGATAGTGGCTATTGTCCAGGGGGAGTACTAGATGCACCTAATGCAGAAGAAGACCAAGGAGTGCAGCAAGTTGAAGAAGCTGAAGGAGTTCAACCTGAAGCAAGGCTGCCTCCAACTAATAGACATCTAAGAGATCATCCAGCAAATCAAATTATTAGCGATCTAAGTCACGGGGTACAAACAAGGAGCAGAAATCTAAGTTCAATACTCTACTCCAGTTTTCTATCCCAAGTTGAGCCAAAGAAATTTGAAGAAGCCATCCTAGACCCTCATTAGATTGAGGCAATGCAAGAGGAGCTGAATCAGTTCAAGAGATGCAAAGTCTGGGAGCTTGTTCCTAAACCAAAAGACCACAACTTAATTGGAACTAAGTGGATCTTCAGGAACAAGATGGATGAACATGGAGTCATTATAAAGAACAAAGCAAGACTGGTTGATAAGGGATATAGGCAGGAAGAAGGTATTAACTTTGATCAAACCTTTGCTCCAGTAGCCAGACTGGAAGCTATAAGGATGTTCTTGGCCTATGCAACTTATCAAGGGTTTAAAGTATACCAAATGGATGTTAAGTCAGCCTTTTTGAATGGCAATCTGAAGGAAGAAGTCTATGTGGAACAGCCATCAGGTTTTGTTGATTCAACTAAAGCTAATTATGTTTATAGACTTAGGAAGGCTTTGTTTGGGTTAAAACAAGCCCCTAGGGCTTGGTATGAAACCCTGTCTAGTTTCCTCATTGAGAATAAATTCACAAGGGGGAAAATAGACAAGACTCTATTCCTTAGGGAATCCAGAGGCAAGATCATACTAGTCCAAATATATGTAGATGACATAATATTTGGGTCTACTGAAAATAGTCTTTGCAGAAAGTTTGCAAAACTTATGCAAGGACAATTTGAAATGAGCAGTATGGGGGAACTTAAGTTCTTCTTGGGTCTCCAAGTTAGACAGACTGAGAATGGTTTATCCATATGCCAGTCTAAGTTCACCCTAGAATTAATAAGGAAGTATGGTATGGAATCATCCAGTACCATGAAAACTCCTATGGGGTCAAGTATGTCTCTTAGCAAAGATGATGCAGGGAAACCTGTAGATGAGACTTTGTATAGAGGGATAGTTGGCTCCCTATTGTATTTGACTGCAAGTAGACCAGATATCATGTATGCTACATGTGTCTGTGCTAGGTACCAAGCTTGCCCTAAAGAATCTCATTTGACAGCAGTCAAAAGAATACTGAGATATCTTAAGGGCACTCCTTATCTAGGCCTTTGGTACCCTAGGAATAGAGACTTTGAACTGACAGGTTATTCAGATGCAGATTTTGCAGGCTGCAAAGAAGATAGGAAAAGTACAACTGGTACCTGTCAATTCCTAGGTGGAAGACTGATATCATGGAGTAGCAAGAAACAAACAAGTGTGGCTATCTCCACAGCAGAATCAGAGTATGTGGCTGCAGGAAGTTGCTGTGCTCAACTTCTATGGATACAACATCAGCTTGAAGACTATGGTATACAAGTAAGTAGAACACCTCTATTTTGTGATTCTACTAGTGCTATTTCTATTGCAAACAATCCTGTCGCCCATAGTAGGACTAAGCATATAGAAATAAAATACCATTTTCTAAGAGAACATGTAGAAAAAGGAGATATTTCCCTAGAGTATGTTAATACATAAAATCAACTAGCTAACATGTATATTAAGCCCTTAGAAGAAACCAAATTCAATAGGTTTAAAATTGAATTAGGGATGATAAACTTAGAATAAGTTTACAAAAGAAAATTGGCCAAGTAAAAAGGTGTCGATACACAGAGTTGTCTGTGTCGACACAGAAAAGTGGCGTCGACATTTCAGAGAAAAGGTGTCGACACATCTAGGAAGTTGGTGTCGACACTTCAGAAAATTAGTGTCGACACAGGCAGTGTAGGTGTCGACACATCCAAGGTGGTGTCGACACTTAGGATTTATACAAAATTAGTCAAGTAAAGTCTCGACTAAGTGTCGAGCTAAGGGGTGTCGACACATAAACAAGTGTCGACAAATATATTATGTCGACTATACTTGTGTCGACACATCGTTGTCGAGACATTATAAGTCTGTGTCGACACTTTTCAACAGTGTCGACACAATTTAAGTATTTTGACGCGCCCTTTCATCTTCGATTCTAGAAAGGTATAAATAGGGTTTCACCATTGTTTGTCGACACGCTCACCAAAGTTTCGAGACCAAACTTGTGTGTCGACACCTCTCTTCTCTACATTCAAATTTATTCAAACCCTAATGGCGCCCAAGCTCGAAGAGAATGTGAATGAAGGATACGAACTCGTGCGGCATGCTTTTGATGACGCAGAACCAGAGATCAAAGGCGTGATAACCCTAATAGAAGAGACAGGGTTGGAATTTCTTGTTTCCGAACCAACCAAGATATGGAAGAAAGAAGTCATGGAATTTCTAAATGGAGCAACATTAGATGAATCTGGACTCAAGATAAAGTCTAGAGTTTATGGGGCAAAGGTGAAAGTTTCACCCAAAAGTCTGAGAAAGGTACTTCAACTACCTAAGACTAAGGAAGAAGAAGATGTTACTGCTACAAAGACTAGAGAAGCATTAACATGGTGTGGACTAGATTCCAAGATGAAAATAGGATCAATTTTCAATAGGAAGGGAATGAACATGCAGGGAAAATTTCTATCTGAAATTGTTGGCAAAGTTATCCTGAGAAAGCCTGGAGGGCATGCCAGAGTATCAGCTTATATGTTCAGTCTCATGACAAGGATAATCTTCAAACTAAATACTGATTGGTCTGTAGTATTGTTTGCTAAGATTAAAGAGAGTATGAAGAAACCCAATATGGGTAGAATTCTAAGTCTATACCTAGCTGGTAGTATACCAGAGGTGATGAGTCAAGAAGTTGGCTCTAAGATCAATCACATGAGGAAGATGGACATGAGAATCTTCTCTAGATGGGATAGAGTCTTGACTAAGGAAATGCTAACTCCTGAGAAGGTAACACCCCAAAAAAGGAAGAAGAAGTCAGCCCCTGTGTCTCAAGAATCATCAAGCAGTTCTGAGGAGCAAGTTGTCTTTACTCCAGATGATGAACAAGACACTGGTACTGGTGGACAATCTCCTGCTAGACAAGAGGTTGCACCAAGGCAGGGGGAGCTACCTCAAGCAAGCCCAATCCACCAGGATTCCATCCAGAGGGAGCCCTTACTTGTGGATGAGCCACCTCCACTAGAAAGTGAACAAGCTACCCACACTATACTTGAGGTAATCACTGAGATTAATGCATTAGATTTCCATATTGAGCATGATGTTTTGTCTGATTCAATACCTCATGTTAATCAGCAACCTCAAACACATAGCCAACCCCAAGATATTGTCATGGAGGACACATCTGTTGCTGATCAAGTGGTATCTGATCAAGTGGTTGATGAGATTAGAGATTCTCCACCCCATCCTCAACAAGAATTCACCCTAGAAGAGCTATTCCCAGATCTTCTACAAACTGACTTTGAGAAATAAAGTGCTGCTGCTGAGGGGGAGAAAGTCATTATTGAGGGGGAGCAAGTGGAGATTATAGAAGAAACTGCAAGACAAGAACCTTAAGTGCCAAAAGATACTGAAGGGCTACAAAGGACTGAGAAGGAGCTACCTCCAAGTCCTAAGGACAGAGTGACTATTGATAGCACATCTGCTTCAGAAGATGAAGAGGCTGCGAGAGCCAAAAAGAGGAAATTCCAAGTCTTTAAGAGAAGGAGCCAAACTTACAAAAAGGCTTTACAAACAATTGCACCACAGCCTGCACCACAGCCAGCCCCATCTGCAGATTACAGTTCTCTGATGGTTGCATTACAGATAAAAATGGATGAGCAAATACAGGCATTGCAATCTTATATGGATGAGGGGCATAAGTCACTACAGTTTGATCTGGCCCAAGACATTAAGTCCATCAGATTTGAAATGACTCTGAATAAGAAAGAGATGACTGACTGCTTCCATAAAGGAGGGAATGCAGTAGTCTATCTAGCCACTCATCAGGAAAAGATCAAAGCTCAAGTAGATGGTATTGCAGTGAAGCAAGGCTATGTTCTGGAGAACCAGCTAAGGATGAATGATAATTTAACTGCTTCACACAATGCAATAGTAATAGAAATGAAGAATATAGCTACTGGTCAGACTACAGCTAATGTTACAGCTAAGGCTGAATTTGACAAGCAATTGCAAGAAAGTCTCACTACTGTTAAAACTGCTTTACAAGATTCCCAGAAGGCTATAACTGACAAGCTCCAAAGATTGAAACCTTTCTTTAAGGATGGAGTAAACTATTTAGATGCACAAATAAGATTTCAGAAAGATGATCTGAGGGATCACATTGTTAGAGAAGTCATAAAGGAGGAGAGGGTGTTAGTCAAAGCCAGCTCTGATCATGCAAAATGGATTTCCAATTCCATCAGAGCCACCCTTGGATAGCCTCCATTATGTGATGATGACAATGTGGCAGAGTCTGGTATTCATCCTGCTTATCTTGGAGGGGAGCAAGCTGAAGTGGCTCAAGTAATATACCCTCCACCAGACTTTGATATGGTACATCAAGACATACAATCAATGTATAGCCCTCCTGAGGGAAAGCAAAATGTCATCATAGAAAAAGTGGTTCAGCCAGTGCCAGAGGCTATACTGAAAGAACAAGAAGCTTTGCTGAAGGAACAAGAAGCCCAATTGTCTAAGAAGAGATTCAGGGAGCAAGCTGAACTCAGGCCTGACTTTGAACAGTGGAGCCCCACTTCAAAGAATATTATCTTAACTGCATGGAAGGCTGCCAAGGACAATATTCAAGATAGAAACAAGTGGTATTCTGAACTGGAGTGGAGGAAGCATGAGTCCAGGCAAGAGGCAATTGTGCAGTATAGAAGAAAGGCTAAGATGGGAAAGCTACCTTCTACTGCCCAGGAGCCTAGCAAGTACTTTCCTAAGCCCTATCATTACTTTGAAAGATAAAAGATCAAGGCTGAAGAATTGAAAACGAAGGATCTGAAAGGAAAGAAGCCTGCTGCTGCTGAAGATGCTGAAGCCCCACTCCAAGCAAAGATACAGTCTGGAAAGGGCATAGTGATCAAGGAGCCTGAGCAGCAATATGATAGAATTTATCTTTAGTTTACAGTTGTAATCTTTTGATTTTAAACACTCTGTAAACTTTTGTATAATGAATATGATAAAGTTGTTAGAACAAAGTGATGTGTGATAAATCTATTACATTATTGTTCTGAGATATTTCTATATACATGTTTTGTTTAATACATGTTTATGTACTTACCCTGTTATATAATCTTGTTTTACATCATACTGTAATTTTGTTATGTATGGTGTATATCATTGACTAATGGTTATGACTTCTCCAAATAGGGGGAGATTGTTGGGTACATTGGAATAAATGTACCTGATTTGAAGAAGCCTCACCCTACTCAATGATATACATCAAAATGTATTTGATGTGTTTTGAGTTTAGTTGTGCAGGTTAAGTATTTGCAGGGAAAGCTGAAAAGTTTCTAAGTCCATGTGTCGACACCCAGAAGAAATGTGTCGACACTTAAGAAGACTTGTGTCGACACCCAGAGAAGCAGTGTCGACACTTGGAGTAATTGTGTCGACACCAGGAATGCAGAGTCGACACCAGAAGGAAAGTGTCGACACATACAGGCTGTGTCGACACTCAATGAAGAAATGTCCAGAGAAGCAGTGTCGACACTTAGAAGAAGTGTCGACACCCAGAGGAACTTTGTCGACATCAGAAAGTGTCGACACTTGGAGGTTGTGTCGACACTAAGCAAACTTTAACAGAGTCTAAGTACAAGTGTCGACATAATAAAGAATGTGTCGACACTCAGCAGATGACTCAACACATGAAGAAAGTGTCGACACTTGGAGGCTGTGTCGACACTCAGCAAAGTTCAACAAATTCTAAGTACAAGTGTCGACATAATGAAGAATGTGTCGACACTCAGCCAAAGTCTCAACACAAGAAGAATGTGTCGTCACAAGGAGCTGTGTCGACACTCAGCAAAAGTATCAACACAGAAGGCATGTGTCGACACCAAGAAGTTGTGTCGACACTGAACAAGTTCAACACAAGAAGATGTGTCGACACAAAGGAGTTGTGTCGACACTTAGCAGAATTCAACTAAGTATTGAAGAACAAGGAGTTGTGTCGACACATAATATCAGTGTCGACACATTCTGAAGAAGCAGTGTCGAGAAGTAAATTCTACAACACAAGGAGTTGTGTCGACACCTTGAAGGCTAGTGTCGACACTTAGTCTACTTGTGTCGACACTTAGTCTATAAGTGTCGACACTTAAAGACAGACTGTCTCGACACTTTCAGACAGTTACAGATATTTCAAGAAGTGACTGGATGACTTGACAGCTGCCAATCCAGCCGGTCTACTGCACCTGTCAAAGATGTCAGAAAGTCGTTAGAAACCGGATCAGCCGGTCACCATAAAGAAGGCCTATATATAGGCTTATTCTGTCAACAGAAAAGAGATTGAAAAGAGAAGAAGATCTAGCAATTCATTGAAGAATCAATTCAAGTGAAGATCTAAGTAGTTGGAGAGAGAGAGCTCCTTCCAAGAAGACAGCTGTTGAACCAGGCTGTGAAGAAGGTTTCAGATTAAGATCTGAAACTTAAGTTGCAGTGATTGAAGATCAGCTGCAGAGAGAATCAACCCTACTGTGTTCTACATTCAAGAAGCTTTGAAGGAAGCCAAGGGAGGTTGATCTCAGCAGAGTTCTTCCAAGAACTCATCAAGAAACCAAATAACTCTTCAATCTTATTCAGAGTTGTGGTTATTTACATTGTATTTGTAATTTCTTGTAGGATCCTTAGGGATCTGAGTTGAAAGCCTGAAATTATAAAGGATGAGTGGTAGGGCCTATGTGCCTGAGTGTAGGAGATTCATATCTCTGAGTGTAGGCCTTGTGGCTGAGTGTAGGTCTTTGTGAAGACTGAGTGGTAGGGCTATTGAGACTGAGTTGTAGGAGTGGGATCACTCTGAGCTGTAGGAACCTGGTTGGGGTTCTGAGTGTAAGATCTGAGGATCTGAGGAAGAGTGGAGGAGTTTGGCCGAATCTAGTACACTACTAGATAGGCGAAGGGGGAAAGTGGATGTACCCAAACCTTGGGGAACCACTATAAAACTGTGTGTACTCTGTGTGTGTGATTCTGTGATTGCTGTGCTGAAGTGCTGTGAAGTATTATTTATAATTCTTTGATATAATCTGCCTAAAAGTTTAAAAAGATAAAGTCAACTATTCACCCCCCCCCCCCCTCTAGGTGATTAGGTACAATTTCTTTCAGGTCCATACGCAAGGCCTCTCGGCTAGCTAACGTATGGACTATGGAAATAGAGCCCACACATCGATTATGTGGTTCTACGCATCGTAAACCCTAGGCAAACCTTAAGAAATTTAATTAATTAGAAAAACGGGACCTTTAATTATTTAAAGTTATTTTATCTGTCCCAATGCTCTTCGATACTGAGGGCTAAGAGCGATTAGCCACTCATTGGAATGGGGAAGGCTGGCAGTGAAAGCAATAAAATGAAAGCAAGAAAATGAAAGCAGGAAATAAAGCAGTAAAAGAAAGCGGTAAAGAGAAAGCAGTAAATTGCGAGTCCTACTCAAACGAGTAGGCGAGAAATAAAGCAGTAAAGTGACAAGTCGTACTCAAATGAGTAGGAGGGAAATGAAAGCTGTAAATGACAAGTCTCTGCCTCTTTAGTGGCCTTGAAAGCAATAATTTGTTCTCTTCTGGCTGTTAGAGGTGTTCTTTGTTCAGCTGCCTCGCTGGTCTTTATCAGCTGTTCATATAACTTCAGTTTGCCTAATAGAGATTCAGTTGAAATCTCATTCAGGCATCTGGCCTCCTTGATGGGCCAGAATCTTGTATCCCATGAGCTTGGGAAGCACATCAGAATCTTGTCATTTACTTCAGTGAGAGAGATGTTCTTATCCAAGGTTTTTAGCTTATTGATAATTGAGCTTAACCTACTATACATATCAGAAACTGTCTCAGTTTCCTCCTTCTTAAAGTTCTCATATAGGGATATGAGATTTGATCTCCTATCCTTTCTCTCATCTGTTAATCCATCCACCATTTGGTTTAGGGAATACCAAATGGCTTTTGCTGAAGTACACTCAGCAACCTTCTGGAAAATATCATCTGACATAGTTTGTGCCAGGATATTCATAGCTTTGGCATCTGCAATCTTTGCTTTCTTTTGGGCTTCAGTCCACTCAGGTGGTGGGACTGTAGTGTTGCTGGAAGTGTTAAATTTTCTCAACGTGGTCAGCAAGATAGCCCAAACGCCAAATTAATATCTTCGGAACTACCCAGTTCGCACGCTGAACCTGCGGAAAGCCCAAGGACTAGAGATTGCACCCAACAAAACAATGGAACCACAAGGAGGTCTTATTATGCATTCACTTCTTTACAATCCGAGGCATACATAGCGAGACATGATTTCGCTAGTATTACAGCTGTAAACAGAAAGAACCAAAAAACAAGCCGGGCGGACAGCACTCCAGTCCGCCGAGACCGCGAGGTCGCCGAGACCGCCGAGACCGCTGAGCTCGCCCAAGCTATGCTGCAATCCGCCGAATACCACGGAGTCCGCCGAGACCGCGAGGCCGCGCGGACACACCGTTATTCGCCTCCTGCTGAACCTGAACTGAGGAACTCCCCTACCCGCCTGAAGCCGGCGGACAGGTTATTGAAGCTGGCAAAGTTGAAACAGAACTGACAAGCCGCAGAGCGACCTCCTGCTGAGTCCGCAGAGACCGCACACTTCCAAGCACTGACCGAAGTCACAGCCAAACTCCTGGCTCCTTGAAGTTATCCGCGCGACCTGCACACAGCAAACCGTCAGCCTGAAACAATCCGCGCGGACTGGCAAACACAGACCGCAGCACTTCGCACACCCCAACTTACTGTTCACTCAAGTTACTGTAGATGTGCCAGGGGGTCCTATTTATAGGTGAGGTGAGGAGTGTGGTCACCGCCCTAGAGATAGCGTCACCACCCCAGCCCGCGCGATAGCAAAAACACCGTCCGCCGAGTCCGCATGGACTTAGCCGGATACCAAGGGAAACCGCCAGGAGCTAGGCATACATTGGCGAACCCTCTCCAGTCCGCCCAAGCTATGCGGACAAGGCATCAGCCCGCAAAGCTCAACCACTGCAAGACAGCAACCCTCTTCAATGGCAGACCGCACCAACCCGAGGCAGTCCGCAAGACTCACACCTCAATCCGCCACAAGTCCACGACCAAAGGAAGACAGCAACAGTCCGCCCGGTCACAGCGGACTTGGCGGATACCGCGGACACCATGGCCTTGGCACAAAGTGTGACCAAGTCCAAAACCATCAAGGGCCAATGCGAGCATGGCGGACTCAAATTCCCGTCCGCCAAACACCCTGGCACAGACCGCCATCAGTCCGCCAGCTCCTCACACCTGTCCAACGCAGTAGCCAACCGCGAACTCCAAAACACAATCCGCCAACCGACCTCCACAGCAAATTACCTGCTGTGCCACCAGAGCTCGACAAGGCCTCAGCCAAGCTCTAAGCTCAGTCCGCAACAGCCCACACCGCGGACACACAGTCCGCAAGCTTCCCGCGGACACGAGCCAACCCGCCTATCAGCACAAGCTTGCACCCGCGGCCACTGAGCAATGCACCAGTCCGCAACCTTCATCCGCGCAGGCCGCTCCTTGGCAAAGCCAATCAGCAAACACCCTATCCGCAGACTCCAGGCCGCATAGTCCGCGGACTCCATGCAACAAGCCGCTTAGAAGACAGCCGGCTTCCCACTAGACTTTCCACCAGGCCGCACTTCTCAGTCCGCCCAGTCCGCCTAGTCCGCCAAACCTGTCCGCCCAGGCCGCCCGGCCTGTCCCGTCACACACTTCCACTTCACAAATTTCAACACTCCCCCTTGAAGTGGGAAGTGGTGACCAAGCCCAGCAAGCTGCGCAAGCGTTCAAAGGGCCCCTTCGACAGTGGCTTCGTGAAGATGTCAGCAAGATTATCTTCACTCCGAACATGCCCGACCAGCAGAGATCCTTCCAACACCTTCTCCCTGATGAAATGGTGATCAATCTCTATATGCTTGGTCCTGGCGTGACACACTGGATTGTTAATCAGTTTGAGAGCACTCTCATTGTCACCCCGGAGTAAAGTAGGCCCTTGCACTTCTTCATGAACATCCTCTATAAGCCTCCTCAACCAAACGGCTTCCCGAGCAGCCAAGGCCGAAGCCTTATACTCCGCCTCCATGGTTGAAACCGACACCGAGTCCTGCTTCTTGCTACACCACGAGATGCTAGCTGAACCGCAAGTGAACACATAACCAGAAGTAGACCTTCGATCATCCGAATCACCGCCATAGTCAGCATCCGTGTACCCGAGCAACGCAACCTCCGCGTCCCTTCTATAGAGGAGTCCCATGTCAGAAGAAGCCTTGACATACTTCAGAATTCCCTTTGCCGCCACTAGATGAGATTGCCTTGGTTCAGCCATATACCGACTTACTCGGCCAACAGCATAAGCTATATCCGGCCATGTAATCGTCAGATAAATCAAGCTCCCAACAAGAGCCCTGAACACTAAGGGATCATGAAGAACCCTTCCCTCATCTCGTCGAAGCTTCAGCCCAGATTCCAGTGGAGTAGAGCACTTCTTCCCTTCGCCCATGCCAAACCGCTTCACAATGCGATCAGCATATCCTTTCTGGCTAATGAGAACCCCGCACTCCTTCCTCTCCACTTCCAGACCAAGAAAGTGATGCAACTCTCCCAGGTCTTTCATCTCGAAGCGTATAGCAAGCTCAGCCCTGAGCCTTGCTACTTCCCCCTCCGAATTCCCTGTGATGATCATGTCATCCACATACAGCAGGACCAAGACTCTTAGCTCTCCCTTCTTCTTGATGAACAAGCTTGAATCCGAGTTAGAAGCCAGGTATCCACAGAATTGCAAGTACTCTGCAATCTTCCCATACCACGCTCGAGGAGCTTGCTTCAACCCATAGAGAGCCTTCCTGAGTTTGCAGACATAGTCCGGATGCTTCTCAGAGACAAAACCAAGTGGCTGATCCATGAAGATGTCCTTGTCAATCTCTCCGTAAAGAAAGGCATTCTTCACATCGAGTTGCCACAACCTCCATCCCTTGCTAGCAGCCAAGGCGATCACCACTCTTACAGATGTCATCTTCGCAACTGGACTAAATGTCTCCTCATAGTCTTCTCCATACTGCTGTGAGAATCCTCTAGCGACCAGGCGAGCCTTGAACTGATCAATGCTCCCATCAGCCTTCTTCTTCAACTTATACACCCACTTGCAAGTAACCGGAGTAACGCCATCAACCTTGGGCACAAGATCCCAGGTTTCATTCTTCTTCAGAGCATCAATCTCTTCTTTCATGGCATCATCCCACTCCTTTACTCCAGTGGCCTCGTTGAAGTTTGCAGGCTCTCGCTCATCCAGAGGACCTGCAAAGAAGCAGGAGACAAAGCTCACTGCATTCCCATCACAGTACCGAGCCGGTGGCTTAATCACCCTCTTCGATCTCCGAAGACACGGCTCCTTGCTCACGGCTTTAGTTGCTTCTTCGGGCTCCACTCCTACCTGGGGCAAGCATTGAGCAGTGCTCCCCCTGCTTCCTGAGCCAGAAGGCTCAGCCTCGGAGTTCGAAGCAACAGGAGCTGCTGGTGAAACAGCAAGCTCCTCTTCCAAGCCTTCAGCAGCCTCCACCGGTGCTTCATCAACCTTGCTACTTCCGGTTAGCTCCACCGAGCCACCTCCATATGACGTCAGCTCGTCAAAGACAACGTCTCTTGACACCACGAACTTCTTCGTCACAGGGTCCATGCACTTCCATCCCTTCTTCCGCTCATCATAGCCAACAAAGACAAGTTTCCTTGCCTTCGCATCCAGCTTTGTCCGTGAGGCATCCGGGACATGCACGTAGCAAGTTGAACCGAACACCCGAAGGTGTCCAACACTCGGCTTCTCCTTCAGCAACAACTCAACAGGAGTCTTCATGTTGATAGGGCTGAGTGGCATCCGGTTGATAACATAAGCAGCACAAGACATTCCCTCCGCCCAAAAGGACCTTGGGATATCTTTCGCATGAAGCCAGCATTTGCAGGTCTCCGTCAAATGACGGATCTTCCGCTCCGCTATCCCATTTTGTTGTGGAGTGTGAGCACATGTAAGCTCTCATTGGATCTCGTGCTTCCTGCAGAAGTTAGAAAACTCGGAGGAGACAAACTCCCCCCCGTTATCAGTTCTAAGCTTCTTAACCCGCAAGCCAAGCCGGCCTTCTACCAACTCCTTAAACTCCACGAACAAACGGAAGGCTTCCGACTTCTCCTTTAAGAAGTACACCCAAGTATACCTTGAGTAGTCATCAACCAAGACAAGCATGTATCTGCTTCCGCCAAGGCTGGCAGTAACCGTCGGTCCCATCAGGTCGCCATGAATACACTCCAATGGTTTCTTGCTCCTTGTTTGTGATTTATCAAACGGAAGGCGATGTGCCTTACCGTATTGACAGCCCGCACAAACATGCCCATCACCAAAGGAAGATAACTTCGGCAACCCCCTCACCAAACTTCTACTCGCCATTGCCTTCAGCTTGTCCATGCCAACATGCCCCAGCCTCTCATGCCAGATAGCCGCACTATCATTGGCCCTCATCTTATCAACATAAGCACTGGTGGAAAGAACATACAAGCTCTTCACCCTCCTCCCAACATGAGCAACATCAGCCTTTACCGCTGATACGTTGCGAAGGAACCTCACGTCTGTTGGCCCAAACAGAACGTGATACCCAGCGTCCACCGCATTGGTCACCGAGAAGAGGTTTTTCTTCATGCCCGGCACGTGATACACACTCCTTAACGTGAGTGGCCCCTGATCACTACCCAAAGACACGACCCCCTCTTTCTCTACTGCATAAACAGTATTATCAGCAGTGATAATAGCTTCATTACCTGAGTAAGGCTGCATGGAGGTGAACTTCGATTTGTCTCCGGTGAGGTGATGACCACACCCGGAGTCCACGATCCACTCGCCGTTGAAGTCCTCAGCAGATAAGGCCCGGACACAAGTGCCCGTCAAGAATGCTCCGCCCCATTCTTCTTCTTCACTTCTCGAGCAAGCTTCCTCCTTTCCCGCAGCATGCCCAGGCTGCAGTTTGACCTTGCAGTCCCGCTTGAAGTGCCCTCGCTGATGACACCGGTAGCACTTCAGATTCTTCTTCCAGTCCTTAGGAGCATTGCTCCTCTCCGGTGGATATGAAGTTGAAGTCTCCTTCTCAACAGCGGCCTGCACCTTCTTCTTTTTCTTCCCTTCCCATCCCTTCTTCTTGCCTGAGAAGAGAGCCTCGCTGCCATCCTGATTCAGATTCACTCCAGCCATCTGCCTTGCTAAGCTCTCCTGCGAGGCAAGCAGATTCTCCAGCTCCAGCAACGACGGCTGAGTAGCCCACCCTTGAACAGATGTAACAAAGGCCACATACTCCTTCCGCAAGCCGCGGACAATGTGCCTTTTCATCTTTGCCTCAGAGATAGGCTCATCAGGATCCAGTGCCGACAGCTCAGCACACAAGCTCTTCATCTTTAAGAAGTACTTGGAGATGGAAAGGTCTCCCTGAGTTGCCCTGGCCAACTCATTCTCCAGGAACTGAAGCCGCGCCACATTCTTCCTATTGAACAACTCATCAATGGTTGTCCAAATATCAGCAGCCGACTCACATCCAATGATGTGATCAAACAGTTCCGGAGACACAGCTCTCTTCAGAATGAACTCCGCCTTAGCATTTGTTCTTCTCCAGAGCCTCACCTGCTCAGCAGTACCGAAAGCAGCAGTGACTTCCTGCCTGTCGTCTCCACCGACGACTTCCCACAGCTCCTCGCCAAGAAGATAACTCTTCATGCACGACTTCCACTTCTTGAAGTTAGTCGGCGTTAAGAGTTCAATGCCCAGACCTCTTGCAAAACTCCCTTCCATTGCACAACCTGTTGGCAACCTTCAGCAGCTCCGAGCAATAACACAGGTTGATCACCACTCAATCATAGAGTAACAACACTGGCTGACTCCCGCTCACGCAGCTGCACCTCAGAAACCTGGCTCTGATACCATGTTAAATTTTCTCAACGTGGTCAGCAAGATAGCCCAAACACCAAATTAATATCTTCGGAACTACCCAGTTCGCACGCTGAACCTGCGGAAAGCCCAAGGACTAGAGATTGCACCCAACAAAACAATGGAACCACAAGGAGGTCTTATTATGCATTCACTTCTTTACAATCCGAGGCATACATAGCGAGATATGATTTCGCTAGTATTACAGCTGTAAACAGAAAGAACCAAAAAACAAGCCGGGCGGACAGCACTGCAGTCCGCCGAGACCGCGAGGTCGCCGAGACCGCCGAGACCGCTGAGCTCGCCCAAGCTATGCTGCAATCCGCCGAATACCACGGAGTCCGCCGAGACCGCGAGGCCGCGCGGACACACCGTTATTCGCCTCCTGCTGAACCTGAACTGAGGAACTCCCCTACCCGCCTGAAGCCGACGGACAGGTTATTGAAGCTGGCAAAGTTGAAACAGAACTGACAAGCCGCAGAGCGACCTCCTGCTGAGTCCGCAGAGACCGCACACTTCCAAGCACTGACCGAAGTCACAGCCAAACTCCTGGCTCCTTGAGGTTATCCGCGCGACCTGCACATAGCAAACCGTCAGCCTGAAACAATCCGCGCGGACTGGCAAACACAGACTGCAGCACTTCGCACACCCCAACTTACTGTTCACTCAAGTTACTGTAGATGTGCCAGGGGGTCCTATTTATAGGTGAGGTGAGGAGTGTGGTCACCGCCCTAGAGATAGCGTCACCACCCCAGCCCGCGCGATAGCAAAAACACCGTCCGCCGAGTCCGCATGGACTTAGCCGGATACCAAGGGAAACCGCCAGGAGCTAGGCATACATTGGCGAACCCTCTCCAGTCCGCCCAAGCTATGCGGACAAGGCATCAGCCCGCAAAGCTCAACCAACTGCAAGACAGCAACCCTCTTCAATGGCAGACCGCACCAACCCGAGGCAGTCCGCAAGACTCACACCTCAATCCGCCACAAGTCCACGACCAAAGGAAGACAGCAACAGTCCGCCCGGTCACAGCGGACTTGGCGGATACCGCGGACACCATGGCCTTGGCACAAAGTGTGACCAAGTCCAAAACCATCAAGGGCCAATGCGAGCATGGCGGACTCAAATTCCCGTCCGCCAAACACCCTGGCACAGACCGCCATCAGTCCGCCAGCTCCTCACACCTGTCCAACGCAGTAGCCAACCGCGGACTCCAAAACACAATCCGCCAACCGACCTCCACAGCAAATTGCCTGCTGTGCCACCAGAGCTCGACAAGGCCTCAGCCAAGCTCTAAGCTCAGTCCGCAACAGCCCACACCGCGGACACACAGTCCGCAAGCTTCCCGCGGACACGAGCCAACCCGCCTATCAGCACAAGCTTGCACCCGCGGCCACTGAGCAATGCACCAGTCCGCAACCTTCATCCGCGCAGGCCGCTCCTTGGCAAAGCCAATCAGCAAACACCCTATCCGCAGACTTCAGGCCGCATAGTCCGCGGACTCCATGCAACAAGCCGCTCAGAAGACAGCCGGCTTCCCACTAGACTTTCCACCAGGCCGCACTTCTCAGTCCGCCCAGTCCGCCTAGTCCGCCAAACCTGTCCGCCCAGGCCGCCCGGCCTGTCCCGTCACACACTTCCACTTCACAAATTTCAACAGGAAGATGCTGTAGATGTAGATGTAGATGCCTGTGGGGGACCTGTCAAGATAGAATTATAGATGTCTTCATCAATGGAATTCATGTATAACCTAATTCTTGCCTTCCAGATGGCAAACCTATTAAGGTTGCACACTGGAGGTCTGGTGCTTGCATAATCCTTGTTCAATGTCATGATGTGTATAAAATCTAAATGGAAGTAAATAAAATAAATTTGTAGATGTAACAAAGGATCTTTGGTTCAAGGGTTAGCTTGTACAACCAAAGGAACCTCCTCTGATACCAATTGAAAGTGAGGGTTAGATCTACTATACTCTAGAGGGGGGTGAATAGAGTATGTTTCAAAATTATTAAGAGATATTACAGCTTTTGCTGTAAGTTAAAAGTGTAGAATTAATAAACTGAACAAGTAATAAACCTAAGCCACAAACATAGCAAGAACAAAATAAAAAGAGGCAACCAGACGACACAAGAAAAATATAGTGGTTCCCCAACATGGGTACATCCACTCTTCTACCACCCTTGGTAGGAATCCACTACAGGTTATGATCAGGTGACTGCCACCAATGAGCTTTTGATTAGGTGCTCAAAAACCAACCCAAGTCTTTTGATCAGGAGACTTGCAACCAAGGAATCACTTTTGAAGGGAGATGACAACCCTTTATACAGGAAGGGGAAAAGAGTGATGAAAGTCTTCTCTTTCTCAATGTACAACTGAGAAGACTATGTGGATTATTAATTGTGGCTTAAAGCTCCCACAGAGATGTGGAATAGATCAGGGAAAACTAGGAGCTAAGCCTCAGGGTGATATGTCTTCAATTGAATCCTTGACCAGCAATAAACTTCAGGAACTTCTTTGACAGATTGAGCTGAAGTTGTCCTTTTGAAGTGTCCCGGAGTGATTGAAGATAGAAGACTCTAGATATAAGTATTGTTGTTCTTCTTCTTCAGATGCTGATGAGCTGCTGGTCAGGAACTTCTATGTATCAGAGTATGCTTCTTGTTGACAGAGAAGATTATTTCACACTGAATCTTTTTTCTCTGTCTCTATATATGCTTCTGAGTAGTTTTTGCTCTTTGTGAAGCTTTCTCAAAATCGTGATTGATTCTATCGCTGTGTATCTCTGTGTGTCTGTTCTTCTTTTCTTCTCATTCAAAATTTTGAATTGTCTCTGTAATTAATGCTTACAGCCTTATCAGCATTGATTTATTTCCCCAACTGTCCCGTGGAAAAATGGCAAGCAATAATCCTGGGAAGACCATAATTAATGCTCCTTCTAATAGATACATTCAGAGAATGTTTGAGCATTAATTACTCAGGAATTATCACATTAGATTAGGGACAGAAGGCTGGAAATAGCTAAGTCTGGAATCGTCAAACAGATAGCAGAATTCGTCGAACTGAGTCCATAGTTCGTCGAGCTGAGTTGTTGTATTCGTCGACCAGATGATGGTTGTTCGTCGAGCTGAGTTGCAAGTTCGTCGACCTGAAAACAGAACGGATATCTTCAGAACTTTGCCTATTGTTGGGTACATTGGAATATATGTACCTGATTTGAAGAAGCCTCACCCTACTCAATGATATACATCAAGGTGTATTTGATGTACTTTGAGTTTATATGTGCAGGTTAAGTAATTGCAGAAAATGTAGAAATGTTTCTAAGTCCATGTGTCGACACCTAGAGGAGAAGTGCCGACACTTATGAAGGCTTGTGTCGGCACCTAGAGAAGCTGTGTCGACACTTGGAGTAATTGTGTCGACACCAGGAAGGTAGAGTCGACACCAGAAGAACAGTGTCGACTGATGAGTCCACATTTTACACTGATTTTTGGACTCATCTGGGCTAGTTTTATCGACTTAGCACTACACTTGAGAGCCTTTATTGCTTATTTGTGTTTATGTACCTATTTCACGATTAAGTGCACTGTAGGCCCGCTTCTGTGTGCTTTCTGTGTTTCCATTTCTGTTGTTTTTCTTTAGCCCTATCTCGGGGATGTGGTGTGCACGTTCTGGTGGCCTTTCTGCCCCTTCTGCTGGTACAGCGGTCGCGTGCGTGTTCCGGGATGGTTGTGAAACAGGAATACTACACACGATCAGGGGATCTAATGCGCACGACCACTGGTCGTGCGCCCCCGATCGTGCGCACTACTCTACATTTTCTATAGAATCAGCCTGGGGTAAGCGCACGACCACTGGACTTACTGCGCACGACCACTGGTCGTGCGCCACCGTTCGTGCGCATTACACCCCCTTTTTCATAACCCTGTCTCGGTAATCGCACGAGCACTGGCCATAGTGCGCACGACCACTGGTCGTGCGCCACTGCTCGTGCGCGTTTTTGCTGATGCTTCTTGTCCAGGTTGCAGGTTTATTTGGAAAAGCCGCACGATCATCGACCTACAGTGCGCACGACCACTGGTCGTGAGCCACTAATCGTGCGCACTGCTTCTGCTGTCTCCGTATAAAAGGCCCTGCTCCGCATTTTAGGTCAACGCCAGTCATTTGCTGCGATCGGAGAGTGCGCGGGAATCGCCTTTTCACTTCTCCAGCTGCTCCATCACTTCCACCTTCGTCGGGAAGCCATTTCCACTTACTCCGAAGCTTTCCAACACTCCGGCGAAGCCCTCGGCCACTGATGACTTCAACTCCAAGCTTTCCTACAGAGTTGGTGAAGTAGATAACCTAGAGAACGGACTTAAAGGCCTTCGAGGTGACAGATCGTTGGTACCGGAAGCCTCCTTGGACTGAGCCCGGAAGCGGATTGACAACTCGCTACTCCGGCCACGACCCGCGGTGGATCTTCATTATCTTTTGGTTTACTCCTCTTCCCCTTCCTCTGTGTTATGAATGTTTTGAGCAGTGTAATGAACATTTCCATCCCTGAATATCAAGTTTACTTTCTAGTTAATGGAATGTTAGTTTCTTCTTATGCTTGTGAGTTCTGTCTGTGAATGCGCCTCACTCACCCCACATCCACTTCATTCTGTGCCTTGTCCGATTGCAATCCACACAAGAACGCCGCAATCCATTAGTTTCCCTTCCACTCGCCCAACTGAAGTTCGGCATAGCGGCCGACAAACCCACTTCACCTTGCGAAGCGGTGCCGTCGACCCGCATAGTTTTTACTAGTTCAGTAGATCAACCATCCACAATCTCCCGAGTCCGTTATTTCCTTTTTGTTCTATTTTTAACTCTTATAACAATATTCTCGGTACTGTTGCCGTTCTACGCTAATTGCATTACTCAAGAGACCGACACTTGGGGATTTACTCCCAAAACTTTATTACTTGTGCGACCAGTGCACTTGCCGTATTACACGCATCAAGTTTTTGGCGCCGTTGCCGGGGATTGCAACTGTAGAGTGACTCCAGATGACTGAGAATTTCGTGATACGAGTTGTTTTGTTGTTTTTGATCCCTTTTCTCTTGTGTTGTTATTCCGTCAGATGGAATTGTTAGTTTTATTCGCAGAATCTATGCCAAGTAGTTGTATCCCTTATATTTGAAATCGCTGCAATGTGGGCCAATTTCAATATCAATTGTCGTCATTGTGGAGACATCTCTCATGCTAGCGACAGATGCCCTCAGAATTATAGTAGCCAGGAAATTTATGAATCGACATATCGTCGACATAAACCGGTTAGCTACCGACCTGCGGAGCCATTGCCGCACTACTTTTATTCAGCTTCAGCACCCGTTGCACCGCCAAAGCCAGCTAATAAGTGCCTTTTTTGTCGAAGCTGGGATCATGCATTGAAGGATTGCGCCGCGTACCTAGCTGAGCTAGCGGTGGATGACGAGCCGGATTTTCGGATTGTCTCCACTTAAACCTTGGACAGCACCCCTTTTGTATCGGGGTATGTACCATTGCCATCTCTATGTTATGGAGAAGACATCCCAGGTATGTGCACCGATACATGCGCTTATCCCCATTCCGACACTGCTATTTATACTCCTGAAGTGCATACTTCACCTAGCATAGAATCTTTTAGTTGTGAAGAGCCAGCGCTCAACATCCTACCAAGCTTCGTATCTTCACCTTCTTCTTTGCATAGCATTCTTTCTTCTTCTAACAGTGTTGCTGAGATTGAATCGCAGGTGGAACTTAACATTTCCCGCATTCTGTTAGATCCAGTCGAGGAGGACAACTCCGTGGCAGAGGTTGTGACCTCCATCCCATGTGAGGATGCCCGAGTCATGGACGAGGCAGACGCAGCTTCAGAACATTCCTGCACTAGCGTAGACAGCTGTTTGGAAGCATCCACAATTCCGCCGACGGGGGATGACTCCGGGATCATCCCCAAGATCGAGGTCCGTTTATGTTATTCTTCTAGTTTATTTCTTGACCCAGCTCTCGTGTCTACTACCATGCAGGACCACATTGTGGAATTGGTCCAGTCAGTACAAGGGCCTGTAATGCGGCCTCGGACTTATTGTCACCGGATGCAGATGGAGTTGGAGCCGATGAGCTTCCCAAGTGACTTTCTGCCCATGCCTGAAACTTCCGATAGATATACGTATACAGGTATTGGGGCGTATGTTCTATCTCCGTTCCGGTACCCGCTACCGCAGCGTGACCATGAACCTCTGCCTGAGCATTTCCAGTTTCATTCGCCCATCAGTTAGGAGATGCTCAGATTTTGTATAAGTCCTGTTGGGAGACAATAAACCCAACAGTTATCTAGGATAGTGTTTCTTTTGTTAAAATTTTTGTTTGTATTTCATTATTTGGGTGTGGTAGCCCAGCTGTGTGTTGAGCTCTCTGTTGCACCACGTGGCCAGCAGTGTGAAATAGACTGAAAACTCAGGCGTGCGAAAATTTCACGTCGCACGACCACTGGTCGTGCGCACTACTTATAATCGCACGACCACTGGTCGTGCGCATGCCTGGTTTCTTTTTATTTTCCAGCCGCTGTCCACTGTGCGTGCGCCCTAATCTCCCGCTTGGTCCGCTGCGCGTGCGTTGTCGGCGCTCATCTTCTTCCGATTCCTCCCCGGTGGTTCGTCTCTCTCTCCTCCGGTAGGATCCCTCAACTTCTTATCTCCCTTCCTTACTTTGTTGTAATGGAACCTAGACGCCGCCCTATAGTCAAGGCCTATCAGAGATCCGGTCGAGCTTCAGCAAGCCCTGCGCAGATTTTGGGAAGAATGGGAACTTTTGCTAAGGCAGAGCATACTCAACGCTATAATTCCCTGAAGGACAAGCCATTCCTCTCTCAGCGGCTTGTTGACTGGAACGAGCTGCGTTCCATTGGGGATGATGGTGCATTAGCAGAGGCCGTGCTCATTCTCTACTCTTTTGATTTGTGGAGCAAGTTATTCGAGTGCGATGAGCTTGGCTTCCAGGAATTGACATTGGAATTCCTTTCCACATTCACTTGGGAGACAACGGCGGACAACCAGTTTCTCCCCACTTGTTCCTTTCGGATTATGGGAAATGTCTTCACGGTCACACTGCCCGAGCTTGCCATCCATGCAGGTGTCCATTCCGAAGCAGAGGCTTCCCAGATTAATTTCCCCGCATTGTGCATTGATTTTCCAGAGGGTGTGACTCCGCGGTCCGCTTGGCATTCTTTGACCGGAGGGCACGAGGAGTATGTAGCCCGCTGAGCCAAGTCAACAAAAATTGTCTCCCCCGCTCTCAGGTTTATGCAGCATTTGCTTAGTCATTCACTCACCGCTAGGGCCCTGAGCAAGAATGTGGTCGGGTGGTAGGATTTGATCTCCTTTTCTAGCATGCAGCAGCAGTACCCCCTCCATTTGGGGTATATGCTGGCCTATTTCTTCCACCACGAGGCCACTTATGGTCTCGCGGGCGCGATCGGGGGTGCTTACTACATTACCCGCATTGCCAAAAGTTTGGGAGTTTGGAGCCAGCTACCTCCGATGGTGCAGGTCACTGCCCCATCCATGATCTCCAGGGCCAACCTGGTGAGTTGCCATTTGCTACGTGTGGTAGGGAGAAAAGGTGGCCGACAGTTTATTGTCCGCATGCCTGGTGATGCGCCTGCGGGTCGAGATGAAGGGGAAGATGAAGGAGAGCCGGGTGAATCTTCCGCTATGGGTAGGCGGAGTGCAGGAGTGCCACCGCAGCAGATTCAACAACAACTGAGGCCGCCCATAAAGCATGAGGGGCAATCTAGCCGCCAGTCCAGCTCAGTTCAAGAGAGGGGAGTACCGTATTTGTCCGAGCGCCTTGCTGATTTGGAAGCTTCCCAGTTTTGGATGCAGGATTTTATTTATCAGCAAGCAGTGCGAGGCGGGATGAACATTCAACCACCGCCCACTCGTGTCGCCCCATCTGCACCTGGTCCACGTCCGTCGCCCATCGAGATTCACGACAGTGATAGTTAGGGGGAGTGAGTGGAACTCACCACAGAGCTAGTCTACCACACCTTCTGTTTCTTTTCTTTTGTTTATATTTTCTGAGCAAGACAGCTACTATATATTTATGAGCACCCATCTGGGAGCCGACTGTTGTCTTTTTTTTTTGTATCGAACTCTCTATTTGAACTGCTAATACAGGTATTTGGTCCACCTTAAGGATGGTAAACAAAAGGGCTTTCGGGAGACAACCCAAGTTGGACCGTTCGGTCCTATGCTGTATTTTGAGTTCGGTATATTTCTTCATATATATATCTGTGTCCAGATATTGTTTAGCTTGCATCCTTTAATCGCAGGTGCAGGATTATTAGAGGCGCGGCAACATGGCCGCACTTGGACATCTCATTGCCTGACTGGTATGCTCAATTTTGAGCATAGGTAACTTCCTACCCTAGCTATTTCTCCTCTTTGGAATGTTTATTTTTACTCGTTGTCAACTTTAAGTCTGGGGGGGGTAGTCTGCCTGTGGTCACTACACCGCACCTTCTGTTGCATTCCAGTTTCTTATTTACTTATTTCTTGCTTTTTGGTTGCACACACTGAATCACCCACACGAGTGCGCTCTTACCCACGCGCACAACCCGAGTTAAATTTATTGCTTTTGTGTAAACTTTAAAATAGTGGTACTGGCGTAGGATTTCAGGATTGAGTCGTTCGAAACTCATGCAGTGCTCCTAATCGAATACTCATGGTTTGTGTAGAGTTAGGATAGAACTAATTTTTCTTTATGCTCGTAGAATTATTCTTTTCTGCTCATGTCAATATTGTTTGTACTGCTCAAAATCTGAATCTGGGATAATCAAATGATAGTGTAGGAATGTGTGTAGCCGCCACTAGACTCGTATTGCTCGAGTCGGGGGGAAGGATCAACTTTCTCAATGGCTAAGAACTTGCCCTAAGCTACTCTCGAAGCATTGGTGCACGGTTAGTTAAGCGTGAGCATGACGTAGGCCTTCTTTTTGGCTAGTTTGAGCCTTGTTTAGCCATTCCTACCTGTTAACCATTGCATGCCAAATTTGTGCCTACCCTTCCTTTGAATCCAGCTCCACTCACTTTCACCAAGGCCTGAAGCTAAACCCACCTTCGCAATCAAATGCTTGAGCTGATTTGTATTTCCCGTTTTGCCGAGGTTGTGATTAGTGGACATTGTTTTTGGAGGTGCTGATTTTATTCCCGTTTTGATTGCTTCGTTTGGGGATTGCTAGCGCAGAAAATAAAACAACAGTTTATGAAAATAAAAAGCTGATTCGCGCAATAGAAAAAAAACAAATATTTATGTGAAAGAATTGCTTTGAGATTTCAATCCCCATCCTCTGTATTGAATTTGGTTGGGTTCAGCCGTGTTCACACCCGGATTTCAAGCTAAGTCTGGGGGCGTGTGCCCCATTCTTTTCTAAGTGGCTGTTTTAGTTTAGGTTGTTTTCGCTCGCTTTGGTTGCATAGAGCCTTCATGTTTATCTTTGACCACCAAGCCGTTGCCTAAGCCCCATTTCCTCCTACAAGTCCTACTGATTCACGCTTGAGTCTAACCCGCGCCGTGGAGAGAGTGTGAACGTGCAAGCGTATGGTCCCCGACATTGGTGGATTCCTTTGGAGGTGATCCTGAGTCCCGAACTTTGGCAATGCTCACCTTAGTGGCCTGCCTACTTTCTTCCTGCACATGATCACACGATTCTCCAGAATTCTAATTTTGAGCAATTACAATATTTATTTACGTCTGTCGAATAGTTTAAACTACGTTGTATAATTAAAAAGTTTTTCTATTATATCTTCTATCCTCATGATATATTTGATTTCTCGTCTTACTTCTTTCTGAAATTGCTGAGCCAGTTAGCTATCTTCGAGTCCATGGAGTGATGATTTGCTCGGGACGTGCAAATGGTTAAGTCTGGGGGTGTGATGAGTCCACATTTTACACTGATTTTTGGACTCATCTGGGCTAGTTTTATCGCCTTAGCACTACACTTGAGAGCCTTTATTGCTTATTTGTGTTTATGTACCTATTTCACGATTAAGTGCACTGTAGGCCCGCTTCTGTGTTCTTTCTGTGTTTCCATTTCTGTTGTTTTTCTTTAGCCCTATCTCGGGGATGTGGTGTGCACGTTCTGGTGTCCTTTCTGCCCCTTCTGCTGGTACAGGGGTCGCGTGCGTGTTCCGGGATGGTTGTGAAACAGGAATACTGCGCACGATCAGGGGATCTAATGCGCACGACCACTGGTCGTGCGCCCCCGATCGTGCGCACTACTCTACGTTTTCTATAGAATCAGCCTGGGGTAAGCGCACGACCACTGGACTTACTACGCACGACCACTGGTCGTGCGCCACCGTTCGTGCGCATTACACTCCCTTTTTCATAACCCTGTCTCGGTAATCGCACGAGCACTGGCCATAGTGCGCACGACCACTGGTCGTGCGCCACTGCTCGTGCGCGTTTTTGCTGATGCTTCTTGTCCAGGTTGCAGGTTTATTTGGAAAAGCCGCACGATCATCGACCTACAGTGCGCACGACCACTGGTCGTGCGCCACTGATCGTGCGCACTGCTTCTGCTGTCTCCGTATAAAAGGCCCTGCTCCGCGTTTTAGGTCAACGCCTGTCATTTGCTGCGATCGGAGAGTGCGCGGGAATCGCCTTTTCACTTCTCCAGCTGCTCCATTACTTCCACCTTCGTCGGGAAGCCATTTCCACTTACTCCGAAGCTTTCCAACACTTCGGCGAAGCCCTCGGCCATTGATGACTTCAACTCCAAGCTTTCCTGCAGAGTTGGTGAAGTAGATAACCTAGAGAACGGACTTAAAGGCCTTCGAGGTGACAGATCGTTGGTACCAGAAGCCTCCTTGGACTGAGCCCGGAAGCGGATTGACAACTCGCTACTCCGGCCACGACCCGCGGTGGATCTTCATTCTCTTTTGGTTTACTCCTCTTCCCCTTCCTCTGTGTTATGAATGTTTTGAGCAGTGTAATGAACATTTCCATCCCTGAATATCAAGTTTACTTTCTAGTTAATGGAATGTTAGTTTCTTCTTATGCTTGTGAGTTCTGTCTGTGAATGCGCCTCACTCACCCCACATCCACTTCATTCATGTGCCTTGTCCGATTGCAATCCACACAAGAACGCCGCAATCCGTTAGTTTCCCTTCCACTCGCCCAATTGAAGTTCGGCATAGCGGCCGACAAACCCACTTCACCTTGCGAAGCGGTGCCGTCGACCCGCATAGTTTTTACTAGTTCAGTAGATCAACCATCCACAATCTCCCGAGTCCGCTATTTCCTTTTTGTTCTATTTTTAACTCTTATAACAATATTCTCGGTACTGTTGCCGTTCTACGCTAATTGCATTCCTCAAGAGACCGACACTTGGGGATTTACTCCCAAAACTTTATTACTTGTGCGACCGGTGCGCTTGCCGTATTACACGCATCATCGACACATACAGGCTGTGTCGACACACTGTGAAGAATTGTCGACATCAAATGTGTCGACACTTAGAGGCAGTGTCGACACCCAGAGAAACTTTGTTGACATCAAAAGTGTCAACACCAGGAGGCTGTGTCGACACTCAGCAAACTTCAACAAAGTTAAAGTGCATGTGTCGACACCAGGAGGCTGTGTCGACACTCAGCAAACTTCAACAAAGTTAAAGTACATGTGTCGACACAAAGAAGATGTGTCGACACTCAGCAAGGTTCAACACAAGAAGATGTGTCGACACAAAGGAGTTGTGTCGACACACAGCAGAATTCAACTAAGTATTAAAGAAGAAGTACTTGTGTCGACACACTCAATCAGTGTCGACACATTCAATAGAAGGCTTGTGTCGACACACAGGATCAGTGTCGACACATTCTAAAGAAGCAGTGTCGAGAAGCTGTTACAACAACACAAGGAGTTGTGTCGGCACCATCAAGGCTAGTGTCGACACTTAGTCTACTTGTGTCGACACTTAGTCTATTTGTGTCGACACATAATGACTATCTGTCTCGACACTTTCAAACAGTGACAGTGATTTCAAGAATTGACTGGATGACTTGATAGCTGCCATTTCAACCGGTCAACTGCAACTGTCAGAGTCATCAGAAGGTTGTTAGAAACCGGATCAGTCGGTTACCTTGGAGGAAGACTATTTAAAGACCTTTCTCCTTCAACAGAAAAAGAGATTACAGATTGACAACAATCAATCAAGAGATCTAACAACACAAAAGAAGAAGACCTTTAACAGAAGATCTAAGAAGTAGGAGAGAGACCTCCTTCTAAGAAGAGCAGCTGCTGAACCGGGCTGCTAAGAAAGATTCAGATTGAGATCTGAATCTCAAGACAGAAGTTGATTGAAGATCATCTTCACAGGAGATTCAACCCTACTGTGTTCTAATTCAAGAAGCTTTGAAGAAAGCCAAGGGAGGTTGATCTCTACCAAGTTATTCCAAGAACTCATCAAGAAGCCAGTCAACTCATCTCTCTCTTTCAGAGTTGTGGTTAAATACTTTGTATAATCAAAATATCTGTAGGATCTTGTATATATCTGAGCTGTAAGCCTATTTTATAAAGGCTGAGTGTAAGAGACTGTGTGCTCTGAGTGTAGGTCTTATTGGAGACTGAGGTAGGGCCTTGTGCCTGAGTTGTAGGAGACTTTGTTCTCTGGGTGTAGGTCTTATTGAAGACTGAGTGGTAAGGCTTTTTGCCTGAGTTGTAGGAGTGGGGACACTCTGAGTTGTAGGAACCTGTTTGGGGTTCTGAGATGTAAGATATGAGGATCTGAGGAGAAGTGCTGAAGTTAGGCCGAATCTAGTACACTACTAGATAGGCGAAAGGGGGAAAGTGGATGTATCCAGACCTTGGGGAACCACTATAAATCATGTGTGCACTCTGTCTATGTTTGTTTGTATGGTTGCTGTGTTGTGATAATTGTAGAATTGCATTTACTGTACAGTATTTCTGCGTTAAATTTAAAAAGATAAAATTCACCTATTCACCCCCCCCCCTCTAGGTGATTAGGCACTATTTCTTTCAAGTGGTATCAGAGGGAGGTTACTCAAAAAGGGTCATAACAGTCTGAGTAAGTTCCTGTAGGCAGAATTAGAATAAACAAGAATCAAGAAAATGGGTTCTAGTGAGAATCACAAAGAGCTAGGGTCCATGAAATTGCCAATCTGTAGAAAAGAGATTTTTGGCATATGGAAAGAGAGGGTTAGACTTTTTATGGAAGCATCTGACCCAAGAATATACATTACAGTCAAAGAAGGGTCATATGTGCCAATGAAGGTATCTATTCTGGATGCAAATCAGAAAACTCACAAGGATTATTCAAAAATGACCAAGGATGAAATAATCTTGGCAACTATGGATAAGAGGGCTCAGAACATCATAGTGAGAGCAATTGATGATGTAACATTCCAGAATTTAATTCATTGTAAAACTTCTAAAGAAATGTGGGACACATTAATAGTTTACATGGAGGGATCAGAAGAAGTAAGACAAGACAGGATGTATTTGTTAAATCAGGAATATGAAAGCTTCAGACAAGGAAAGTCTGATAGCATTACTGAATGCTACAAGAAGTTCTATAGGATAGTAAATGAATTGATGTCCTATGGAAGAGAATTCAGCAACTATGAGCTGAATGACAAGTTTTTAGGATCCCTGACTAAGGACTGGAACACCAAGATTTGTGTCATTAGGGAAGTGGCCAAACTAGCTGAAATACCTCCTCCAACTTTGTTTGGAAAACTGTTATCTTATGAGATGCAGTTATTGGCTAGAAAGGAGGAAGAGAAGACTACTAGAGTGGAGCACAAGGAAAGATCTGTGGCCTTCAAGACTGAAGCCACTAGGAAGTATAGAAGCAAGTCTCCATCTCCACCTCAAATAGTTGCTGAGGCTGTGACAGATAATTCAGAAAGCAAGAATTCAGATAGCAGTGAAAGTGATGAAGATTTTGCAGCTTTCACTTGGCATTTTCAAAAGTTTCTGAAGAAGAAGCAGTGGAGGTCTAAGCCTTCCACTTCTCAGCCAAAAGATGACTATTATCAGAAAAGAAAGCCATCAAGGAATGACAGAAGCAGATCCAAGCCAAGCAAAGCTACATCTTCAAAAATTGTGTGCTATTGCTGCAATAGACAGGGACATGTAGTGGCTGACTGTCCTGAAAAGAGGAAGGAGTCAGCTGACAAAAAGAAGACTCAGTTTAAGGGCAAAAAGGAAAAGTCCTTTGTTGCTAAGAAAGACAAAAGTCTGACAGATCAGTCATCCTCAGAAACAGAATCAGAAGCTGAAGCCTATATAGGATTATTTGCTGAAGAGGAAGAAGATGAGTTCATGCAGCTAATGAACTCAATTTATGAGCATGAAGACAATCAGTGCAAAGGACTGATGGCCTTATCTGAAGGAGACAAGAACCAGGATCAGCCTGGACCAAGTAAGGTACAAAGTTGTTCTTTTAGTTCAATTTCTAGTACTGAGTCAGAATCAGATACATCTGCATCAAGTGATGTGGGTGGGTCTGAATCTGAAGGAGATATTCATCAGTTAATTGATGAATATAGGGACTTGTTGCAGGCCTTGAAGAGAAGCAAATCCTTGGCCAAAACTCAGGCAAAGGAGATTGCTAGTCTTAAATTGGCTGCTGCTGATTCAGACAAGTTGCTTGATCAGAAACTGAATGAAATAGCCAGGCTGAAGAACATTACTGTTATTCAGATGGGTACTATTACATTTAAGAATGATCAAATTAGAAATCTGGAGGTTAGACTTCAGAAGGAGAGAGAAATTGTAGCAAGTTTTTCTAAACCAAAATCTGTTTTACCTTTGATAGATGAGTTTGTACCTCAAAAGGGTAAGACTGGATTGGGGTTTACAAAACCTGCCAGGACAGCTAGGTCCAAATCTATGGGCAAAGCCCCAGCACTAAACAAGAAGGCTGCAGTAGAAAATCCAGCTAGGGTTGTACCTAAACAAAGGTACAACAGGTTTTAGTGCTGGTGTTGTGGCAAGATAGACCACTTTGCCTTAGATTGTTTGCACAATTCAAGTGTCAAGAAGAGTAGCAAACTGCCTGCTAGAAGAGCTACAGGTAGTTTTGTTAAAAGTCAGACTAACCTGCACCAAGGACCCAAGAGTTATTTGGGTTCTAAGGTTAAGTAATCTGTTTTGCAGGTGAGTCCAAGTGGCCATGCCCCTGTATGGTACTTGGACAGTGGATGTTCCAGCCACATGACTGGAACCAGGGTGTTGCTGAAGGACTATACACCTATCAAGGATGGTCCTAAAGTTACCTTTGGTGGTTCAGAAAAAGGAATCATCAAAGGCTTTGGTAACATTTCTAGTAACCTGATTACAATTACTCAAGTGGCTTATGTAAAGGGTTTAAAACATAACCTCATTAGCATAAGTCAGCTGAGTGATTTAGGATATGACATTTCATTTGTCAAGGATGGTTGTCATATCAAAAGGTCAAGTGATCAAAAGATCATTCTGATAGGATATAGGAAGAGAAATGTCTATTGTCTTGACTTTGTATGTGAGAACAATGTTTCTCCTATTTGTCTTGTAGTTGATGAGAAAGTCTCATATTGTGTTAAATGGCACAAGAGGCTGGCTCATCTTAACTATAAGACAATTGGCCAACTCTTTAGCAAAGAGTTAGTGAGGAATGGTCCTCAGGTTAAGTGTATAAAGGATGGGATATGCTCAGCTTGTTAAAAAGGCAAGCAGACCAAATCCACCTTTCATAGCCTTGAGAACAAGGATTCTGTGAGGTGTCTATACCTCTTGCATATGGATCTTTTTGGTCCTATGCCAGTTCACAGTCTAGGTAGGAAGGTCTACACATTTGTGGTTGTAGATGACTACTCAAGGTATTCCCGGGTGTTCTTCCTTAGACAAAAATCTGAAACCCCAAGTATCTTATATAGTTTTGTTAAACATTTTCAGAATGAATTGGACAATACAGTGGTGAAAATCAGAAGTGACCATGGCACTGAATTTCAGTCTGAAAGTATGACAAAACTGTGTGAAGAATTTGGAATTTTTCAGGAATTTTCTTCACCAAGAACACCTCGGCAAAATGGTATTGCTGAAAGGAAGAATAGAACCTTGATAGAGGTTGGTAGAACCCTATTGAGTGACACTTCTCTCCCAGAATATTTCTGGGCTGAGGTAGTAAATACTGCTTGTCATGTGATCAATAGGGCAACTATCACCAAGAGCCACAAGAAGACCCCCTATGAGATTGTGAAGGGCAGAAAACCAAATTTATCCTATTTCAGGATCTTTGGTTGCAAGTGCTATATACTTAATAATGGAAAGTCTTATCTAACTAAGTTTGCTGCCAAATCCCAAGAGGGGATCTTTGTTGGGTACAGCAACAATAGTAAGGCTTATAGGGTCTACAACTTGATTACTCAAGTTGTAGAAGAGTCTGTACATGTAGTTTTTGATGAAGCTAGTCTCATTAACTGTGAATTGCCAAGAAGTGTTTGCAGCTCCATAGGTGTAACTGAGAGAATGGACAAGCTTACCTTAACAGAAGGTTCTTCTGCAAGTCAGCAAGTGGAAGATGGTGGCGGTTGTCCAGGGGGAGTACAAGATACTCCTGATGCTGAAGAAGATCAAGAGGTGCAGCTAAATGAAGAGACTGAAGGTGTACAACCTGAAGACAGGCTGCCTCCAGCAAATAGACATTTAAAGGATCATCCAGCCAATCAAATAATTGGAGATCCCAAACAAGGAGTGCAAACAAGGAGCAAGAATCTGAGTACAGTTCTTTACTCTAGCTTCCTATCCCAAGTGGAACCAAAGAAGTTTGAAGAAGCAATCCTAGACCCTCATTGGATTGAGGCCATGCAAGAGGAGCTGAATCAATTCAAAAGATGCAAGGTCTGGGAGCTAGTTCCTAAACCCAAGGACCACAACATTATTGGAACTAAGTGGATCTTTAGGAACAAGTTGGATGAGAATGGAATCATCATAAAGAATAAAGCTAGACTTGTTGCAAAGGGATATATGCAGGAAGAAGGTATTGATTTTGATCAAACCTTTGCTCCAGTAGCAAGACTGGAAGCAATCAGGATGTTCCTTGCCTATGCAACATATCAAGGGTTTAAGGTATATCAAATGGATGTTAAGTCAGCTTTTCTGAATGAAAATCTGAAGGAAGGAGTCTATGTAGAGCAGCCATCAGGTTTTGTTGATTCTCTTAAACCTGATTATGTATATAGACTTAGGAAGGCTTTGTATGGGTTAAAACAAGCCCCTAGGGCTTATTATGAAACCCTGTCTAGTTTCCTCACTGAGAACAAATTCTCAAAGGGGAAAATAGACAAGACTCTATTCCTTAGGGAATCCAGAGGCAAGATTATCTTATTCCAAATATATGTAGATGACATAATATTTGGGTCTACAGAAAGTAGTCTTTGCAGGAAGTTTGCAAAACTAATGCAAGGACAATTTGAAATGAGCAGTATGGGGGAACTTAAGTTCTTCTTGGGTCTCCAAGTTAGACAGACTGTAGATGGATTATACATATGCTAGTCTAAGTTCACCCTAGAGTTAATAAAGAAGTATGGTATAGAATCATCCACTACCATGAAAACTCCTATGGGGTCATGTATGTCTCTAAGAAAAGATGATGCAGGGAAACCTGTAGATGAGACTTTGTATAGAGGGATAGTTGGCTCCCTACTATATTTGACTGCTAGTAGACCAGATATCATGTATGCTACATGTGTCTGTGCTAGGTACCAAGAATGCCCTAAAGAATCTCATTTGACTGCAGTCAAAAGGATTTTGAGATATCTTAAGGGCACACCTTATCTAGGCCTTTGGTACCCTAGGAATGGAGATTTTGTACTGACAGGTTATTCAGATGTAGATTTTGCAGGCTGTAAGGAAGATAGGAAGAGTACTACAGGAACCTGTCAATTTCTAGGTGGAAGGCTGGTGTCATGGAGTAGCAAGAAGCAGACCAGTGTGGCTATCTCCACAGCTGAGTCAGAATATGTTGCTACAGGAAGTTGTTGTGCACAACTCTTATGGATTCAACATCATTTAGAAGATTATGGTATTCAAGTAAGTAGAACACCTTTATTTTGTGATTCTACAAGTGTCATTTCTATTGCAAATAATCCTGTCTCCCATAGTAGGACTAAGCACATAGAAATTAAATACCATTTTCTTAGAGAACATGTAGAAAAAGGAGACATTTCACTAGAGTATGTTAAGACAGATAATCAGTTAGCTGATATGTTTACTAAGCCACTAGATGAAACCAAATTCAATAAGTTTAAAATTGAATTAGGAATGATAAACTTAGAATAGTTTAAAAAACAATTGGCTAAGTAAAATAGTGTCGACACACAGAGTTGTCTGTGTCGACACATAGAAGTGGTGTCGACATTTCAGAGAAATGGTGTCGACACATCTAGACAGTAAGTGTCGACACATCAGAGAATTTGTGTCGACACATCCAAAGTAGGTGTCGACACATCCAAGGTGGTGTCGACACTTAGGATTTACATAGAATTCGTCGAGTAACGTCTCGACTAATCGTCGAGCTGAGATGTATAAGTGTCGATACATCTATTCTGTCGACTATATTTGTGTCGACATATAGTTGTCGAGACATTAGAAGTAAGTGTCGACACTTTTCAACAGTGTCGAGACATTTCAAGTATTTTGACGCGCCTTTTCACCTTCGATTCTAGAAAGGTATAAATAGGTCTTCACCATTGTTTGTCGACACGCTCACCAAAGTTTCGAGACCAAACTTGTGTGTCGACATCTCTCTTCTCTAAATTCAAAATTTCTCCAAACCCTAATGGCGCCCAAGCTAGAAGAGAACATCAATGAAGGTTATGAGCTCGTGCGACATGCCTTTGATGATGCGGAACCAGAAATCCTAGGTGTGGTAACCCTAGTTGCAGAGACTGGGTTAGAGTATCTTGTTTCCGAACCAATCAAGATATGGAAGAAGGAAGTCCTCGAATTCTTTCATGCAGCAACTCTTGATGAAACTGGACTCAAGATTAAGTCCAAAGTCCATGGGGCAATGGTGAAGGTCACCCAGAAGAATCTAAGAAAAGTTCTACATCTCCCTAGAACTAAAGAAGAGGAAGATGTATCTGCATCAAAGACAAGGGAGGCACTGACATGGTGTGGACTTGATTCAAGCATGAAAATTGGATCAGTTTTTAATAGAAAAGGGATGAACATGCAGGACAAGTTTTTATCTGAAATAGTAGGCAAGGTAATTCTGAGCAAGCCTGGTGGGCATGATAGAATTTCAGCTCACATGTTCAGTTTGATGACAAGGATAATTTTCCAGCTTAAAACTGATTGGTCAGTAGTCATGTTTGATAAGATAAAAGAAAGTCTGAAGAAGCCAAATCTGGGTAGGATTCTGAGTTTATACTTAGCTGGAAGTATCCCTGAAGTAATGAACCAAGCTGCTGCTTCTAAGATAAATCATATAAGGAGAATGGATCTTAGGATTATCTCAAGGTGGGATAGAGTGTTGACAAAGGAAATTCCAACTCCAGAAAAGGAAACACCTCAGAAGAAGAAGAAGAAGACAGCCATTGTGGCTCAAGAATCCTCAAGTAGCTCAGAAGAGCAAGTGGTTTTTAGTTCTGATGATGGAGAAGATGACAATGCTGGACAGACAACAGCAAGACAAGAAGATGCCCAGAGGCATGGGAGCTACCATCAGCTATCCCTATTCACCTGGATCCACTCCAGGGGAGCCTCTACATGTGGATGAGCCAACTCAATTAAAGAGTGAAAGGGCTACCCAAACAATTCTAGAGGTAATCACTGAAGTTAATCAATTAAATTTCACTATTGAGGATGAAGTTTTGACTGAATCATTACTTAATGTTGATCAGCATACACAGTTAGATAGTCAACCTCAAGATGTTGTCATGGAGGACACATCAGTTGCTTATAAAGTGGAATTAGTTGCTACAGAGATCAGAGATTCTCCTGTACAACCTCAACATGAGTTTACACTAGAAGAGCTGTTCCCTGATCTCTTACAGACTGATTTTGAGGGAGAGAAAACAGCCTTTGAGGGGGAGCAGGTAGATCTTCAGGGGGAGCATGTTAGGTCTCAGGAGGAGAAAGCAAGAAATGAAAATGAGGAGCAAAGAAATGATGAGGAACTGCAAAGGACTGAGAAGGACTTGCATCCTAGTCCTAAGGATAGAGTAGATATTGCTAGTACTTCTGCTTCAGAAGATAAAGAGGCTGCTAGAGCCAAGAAAAGAAAGTTCCAGGTCTTCAAGAGAAGAAGCCAGACCTACAAGAAAGCACTTCAAACCATAGTTCCACAACAAGCCCCAACAGCTGATTATAGTTCATTGATGGTGGCTTTGCAACTCAAGCTAGATGAGCAAAGGAAGGCTTTACAAACTTATATGGATGAAGGACATAAATCACTTCAATTTGATCTAGCTCAAGACATAAAATCTATAAGATTTGAAGTGAATCAAAACAAGAAGGAAATGACTGATTGTTTCCATAAAGGAGGAAATGCAGCGGTCTATCTGGCTACTCATCAAGAGAACATAAAGAAACAGGTTGATGACATGGCAATAAAACAAGGATATGTCCTGGAAAATCAGATTAGGATGAATGATAATCTGACTGCTTCTCATAATGTCATTGTCACAGAAATGAAGAATCTTGCAGCTGCTCAGACTACAGCAAGGACTACTGCCAAGGCTGAGTTTGATAAGCAACTACAAGAGAGTCTAAATGCTGTTAAAACTACCATTGAAGATTCTTAGAAGACAATTACTGACAAGCTACAAAGGTTAAAACCTTTTTATAAAGATGGAGTTAACTATTTAAATGCACAAATCAGATTCCAAAAGGATGATCTTAGAGATCATATAGAAAGAGAAGTCATAAAGGCGGAGAGGGTATTAGTCAAAACAGGCTCTGACCATGCTAAATGGATTTCAAACAGCATCAGAGCCACCCTTAGATATCCACCTTTATGTGATGATGATAATGTAGCAGAGTCTGGAATAAATCCTGCATATTTTGGAGGAGAGCAAGCTGAAGTAGCTCAGGTGATCTATCCTCCTGCAGATTTTGACATGATACGTCAGGAGGTACAGTCTATGTATAGTCATCCTGAGGGTAATCAGAATGTTAATCTTGAGAAAATAGTACAGCCCGTGCCAGAGGCATTATTAAAAGAGCAAGAGGCATTATTAAAGGAGCAAGAAGCCCAATTATCTAAGAAGAGGTTCTGAGAGCAGGCTGAATTAAGGCCAGACTTTGAGCAATGGAGCCCAACCTCTAGGAATATCATATTGACTGCTTGGAAGGCTACTAAGGATAATTTCCTAGAGAGGGGCAAATGGTATTCTGACCAGGAATGGAAAAAACATGAGTCTAGGCAAGAGGCCATAGTACAATACAGAAGGAAGGCTAAATTAGGGATGCTATCTCCTAATGCACAGGAGCCTAGCAAGTATTTCCCTAAGCCTTATCATTATTTTGAGAGATAGAAGATAAGGGCTGAAGAACAGAAAAAGAAAGATCTTAAGGGAAAGAAGCCTGCTGATGACAATGATGCTGCAGTTCAAGCAAAGATTCAATCTGGAAAGGGCATTGTTATCAAGGAGCCAGAGCAGCCATAGATTAGGATTTTCTTAAGTTTACAACTCTGTAATCTTTTACATTAAAATCAATGTAAACTTTTGGTTAATGAGACTATTGGAAGTTATAACAAAATAATATTTGATCTGTTACATTTGTATTCTGTAATGATTGTTTATACATGTATTGTTAAGTATTTATCCTGTCATATAATATTGTTATACATCATATTGAGTATTTGTTATGAATGGTGTATATCATTGACTAAGGGTTATGACTTCTCCAAATAGGGGGAGATTGTTGGGTACATTGGAATATATGTACCTGATTTGAAGAAGCCTCACCCTACTCAATGATATACATCAAGGTGTATTTGAGGTGCTTTGAGTTTATATGTGCAGGTTAAGTAATTGCAGAAAATGCAGAAATGTTTCTAAGTCCATGTGTTGATACCTAGAGGAGAAGTGTCGACACTTATGAAGGCTTGTGTCGACACCTAGATAAGCTGTGTCGACACTTGGAGTAATTGTGTCGACACCAGGAAGGCAGAGTCGACACCAGAAGAACAGTGTCGACACATACAAGCTGTGTCGACACACTGTGAAGAATTGCCGACATTAAATGTGTCGACACTTAGAGGCAGTGTCGACACCCAGAAAAACTTTGTCGACATCAAAAGTGTCGACACCTGGAGGCTGTGTCGACACTCAGCAAACTTCAACAAAGTTAAAGTGCATGTGTCGACACCAGGACGCTGTGTCGACACTCAACAAACTTCAACAAAGTTAAAGTACATGTGTTGACACAAAGAAGATGTGTCGACACTCAGCAAGGTTCAACACATGAAGATGTGTCGACACACAGCAGAATTCAACTAAGTATTAAAGAAGAAGTACTTGTGTCGACACACTCAATCAGTGTCGACACATTCAATAGAAGGCTTGTGTCGACACACAGGATCAGTGTCAACACATTCTGAAGAAGCAGTGTCGAGAAGCTGTTACAACAACACAAGGAGTTGTGTCGACACCATCAAGGCTAGTGTCGACACTTAGTCTACTTGTGTCGACACTTAGTCTATTTGTGTCGACACATAATGACTATCTGTCTCGACACTTTCAGACAGTGACAGTGATTTCAAGAAGTGACTGGATGACTTGACAGCTGTCATTTCAACCGGTCAACTGCAACTGTCAGAGTCGTCAGAAGGTTGTTAGAAACCGGATCAGCCGGTTACCTTGGAAGAAGACTATTTAAAGACCTTTCTCCTTCAACAGAAAAAGAGATTACAGATTGACAACAATCAATTAAGAGATCTAACAACACAAAAGAAGAAGACCTTCAACAGAAGATCTAAGAAGTAAGAGAGAGAGAGCTCCTTCTAAGAAGAGCAGCTGCTGAACCGGGCTGCTAAGTAAGATTAAGATTGAGATCTAAACCTCACGACAGAAGTTGATTGAAGATCATCTTCACAGGAGATTCAACCCTACTGTGTTCTAATTCAAGAAGCTTTGAAGAAAGCCACGGGAGGTTGATCTCTGCCAAGTTCTTCCAAGAACTCATCAAGAAGCCAGTCAACTCATCTCTCTCTTTCAGAGTTGTGGTTAAATACTTTGTATAATCAAAATATCTGTAGGATCTTGTATAGAACTGAGCTGTAATCCTATTTTATAAAGGCTGAGTGTAGGAGACTGTGTGCTCTGAGTGTAGGACTTGTTGGAGACTGAGTTAGGGCCTTGTGCCTGAGTTGTAGGAGACTTTGTTCTCTGAGTGTAGGTCTTATTGAAGACTGAGTGGTAGGGCTTTTTGCCTGAGTTGTAGGATTGGGGACACTCTGAGTTGTAGGAACCTGTTTGGGGTTCTGAGCTGTAAGATCTGAGGATCTGAGGAGAAGTGCTGAAGTTAGGCCGAATCTAGTACACTACTAGATAGGCGAAGGGGGAAAGTGGATGTACCCAGACCTTGGGGAACCACTATAAATCCTGTGTGCACTCTGTGTATGTTTGTTTGTATGGTTGTTGTGTTGTGATAATTGTAGAATTGCATTTACTGTACAGTATTTCTGCCTTAAATTTAAAAAGATAAAGTTCACCTATTCACCCCCCCCCCCCTCTAGGTGATTAGGCACTATTTCTTTCACCTATTCTATGCATCAAGTTCGTCGAGCTGGTAAATGTGTTCGTCGACTGGAGTTCAATCTGGACTTAGAATATTTCTGAATAGAAAGTGTTGAAGTAGATAATCCAGAATTCGTCGAGCTGAGAACTGGGTTCGTCAACCTGAGAATAATTCTGGACTTAGAATATTCCTGAATAGAAAGTGTTGAAGTAGATAATCCAGAATTTGTCGAGCTGAGAACTGTGTTCGTCGACCTGATAATGATTCTGAACTTAGAAAACTTTCTGAATTTTCTGGACTTTGGACTTTTGAGGTAATGTCCAGGATTTCATCGACCAGAGAACTAAGTTCGTCGACCTAAGTTTAACGTTCGTTGAACAAAGAATCAGGTTCGTCGAGCTCAGCTTCTTTCATCATTCGTCGACCTGAACTTGGAGTTCGTCGAGCTCAGCTTCTTTCATCATTCGTTAAACTGAGCATGACGATCGTCAACCCGAGAATTTTACTTAACCTTCTTGAAACAGCTTCCATGAACTGTGTCGACAGATGATTCTGGGTGCCTACACAAGTCCTTCTGGTGTCGACTGAGCTGGTGTCGACTGATGTTTCTGGGTGTTGACACAAATCCTTCTCGTGTCGACATAGCTGGTGTCGGCTGATGGTTCTGGGTGTCGACACAAATCCTTCTGGTGTCTACTGAGCTGGTGTCGACTAATCTGATCTGTGTCGACTGATAGTCTGTGTGTCGACACAAATCTTCTGGGTGTCGACACAGCCTTTCTGTGTGTCGACACAATTTCTGCTACTGGTGTCGACTGATGATGTTGAGTGTCGACTGAGACTGTTGCTGTGTCGACACAACTGCTTGAGACTTTGACAGGCTGTTGAGGCTGATTCATGTGATGTTGTTTCTGAGGACTTAGCCTAGACTCTAGGACATATCTTTGACCCTGGCTATACAGGTTGGGTCACATTATCCTAAGTTAGTGAACCTAGCCCAAATCAAACTAGGGATCCAACAATCTCCCCCTATTTGGGTGAGGTCACTAATTACAGACTCAACAATAAATGAAAATAAACAAAACAGAAAAAGCATATATCTGGCAGAGATTACTAACACATGCAGCAGATATATATATATATATATATATATATATATATATATATATATATATATATATATATATATATATATATATACATAAGCATTGTTTAGAAGTATAACTCAGTGATAAGCAATGCAGAAAAATAAAACATTTTACTTCTTCTGTTTTTTGTCTTTGGGCTTATCTTCTCTGCTCTTTTCTCCAGGCTTTGTGAAAATTATTTTCCTGTTTGGATTTAAAGCCTGTGTCACAGTCATTTTCATGTCAGCAGCTCCTAGAATCTTCAGAGATGTGGCTCTAGGGACCACTGCCTCAGGATGTAATTTCATGTAGTCATCTACATTGAAAAACTTGTTTGTCTTCTCAAATCTTTTAAGTTCCTCTTTCCTGTACTTTGACATTGTAGAATATCCAGAAGTGTCCTTTCCTTCAGCCTTGGCCTTGTTAATCAGAGAAAGGCTAATGAGTTCTTGAAATCTGGCCATCTTAGTTGTATTAGCTGTCTCTGGATCTTCAAAAGGAACAGGAGGAGAATGAGGTCTTTTGAAACTTTCAGCTTTCTGGTCTTCAGTGAATGTTTGTTGCAGTTGTTGATGTTGTTGCTATTGATGTTGAGATTTATGTTGTTACTGTTGCTGATGTTGCCTGCCAAAAAAATACTGCCTCTGCTGGCTGCTTCCAGTATGATATCTCCCTTGATGTCTTTGATATGTTTGAACAGGGGCAGATCTTTGAGAGCTAGAGCCTGAAGCACCAGCAGATGGAGGAGGTGGATGAGGTGGATCTTTCCTGTATTTTTGAATAGGAGGAGGAGAATACCTTCTGCTTTTCTTCCTCTCCTTCTGCTGATTCTTAGACATCCACATCCAGGATGGCATGTCCTTGTAGGGAGTAATGTTCTGCATGATGTAGTATGGAGTGTCATTCTTAGAGCTTGGCTTTGGAAGAGGAGGAGCTTTTTTTTTCTTAGATATAGACTTCTTCTTTTTCTTGGCAACTTCATCATCAGAGTCCTCCTCCTCCTCATCATCATCAGAAGCTTGAGGATTATCATACAGAGCATCTATCTCTTTCAATGTTGCATCAGATATAATAGGTTTCTCAGCTTGAGATGGAGCTTGAGCAAAACTTTCAACAGAAGCTGGAGAACTGATTTTGGCAATACTTTCAGCAGCTGCCTTATCTTCTTCTTCAATGTCAGCTCTTATTAATTCATCCAGATCTACTATTGGAGATTCATCCATGACAAAACTCGGTGCAGAAGAAATTTCTAGAGAAGCTGGAATGACTATGGGCTTAGGAGCAACAAAACTGTCACAAAGTTGCTTTGCAGCTTGTGAACTTACTGGAGATGTATATTGTACTATAGCCAAGGATGGCTTAGTATAATCTGCTATAGGATATCTCAAAAATGCAGTATCAAAATGTTTCAGCAAATTTTCTAAATCTACTGTGGGATTAATAATGAGATCACCACCAGTAGTTATTCCCTCAATAACTGACTCATCTAAATCCATGTCAGTATCAATAAAGTGAAGTAAATCAAATAAATCTTTATCATTATAATTTGTATCCTCTATTGCTGTTGTTGTTGCCTCGGTAACTGTTGGAGCGGGGGCTTCTGCTGCTAGAGCTGCTGCTACTGCCTGAACTGTTGTAGCTTCATCATTAGACATCTCCCCCAGCCTGGTTTCAGTGGTAACTGGAGCCAGGCCCCTTACTTCCCTTACTGAAGAGGGGGCAGCAGTGAAGGCAGAAATTTGTGCAGAGAGGGAGTAAATAGAGGTAGCAAGAGGTGTAATGGCCTCTGCTATAAGGGATTTGAGAAGAGGAGTAATGAGAGAAATTACAGATGAGATTGTGGAGGGATCCAGTTGTGGAGTTGCAGAAGATGTGATAGAAGTTGTGGGGATGGTAATTGTTGGAAGAATGGTTGTTGGAGGGATGATGATTGTTGGTGGAGATGGAGGAATAACATCTGGCATATGTGTATGAAAGTGAGAGCTAGATCTGATATACTCTAGAGGGGGGGGGGTGAATAGAGTATGGTGCTTAAAAACTTCTTACAACAGTTGTTGTAATCTAAGTGAATAGGGAAGCAAATATTAAGTCTAATCACAGAACCTATCTAATCACAATCTACAAAAGAAACTAATCACAGAACAATCACAGCCAGAAACAAAAATAAAGACAAGCAAGCCAGAAGACACAAGGAGCTATAGTGGTTCCCCTAAACTTGGGTACATCCACTCTTCTAACACCCTAGGTAGGAATCCACTACAGGATGAGTTGATCAGGTGTCCTGGACACCAATGAGCTTTTGATAAGGTGCTCAAAAACCAAACCAGATTTTTTGATCAGGTGTCTTGCCACCAATGAGCTTTTGATAAGGTGCTCAAAAACCAACCACAAACTTTTGAAGGGAGCTTGAAAAACCCTTTACAGAGATGGGGATGAGAGAGTGATGGAAGTCTTCTCTTTCTCAGAGCAGCTGAGAAGACTATGTGGATTTTGATGTTGTCAAAGCTCCCCCTGAGTTCTTGAGATGTTCAGGAAATGAAGCTTTGCTGTAGGGTGATAGGCCTTCAGAAAGTTGATCTCCAGCAATTGATGATTTCAGCAATAGCTGAAATGTTAGGTGTCTGGAGTCTTGAATGATGATGGCCTTGAACACTTGAATCAAAGGGGATCTGAAGATTTCAGATTTGTTGATCTCCTTTTGGTGTGTGTTCTTGTATGAATTCTTTGAGACAGAGAATGTCTACAGTTCTCTTTTTCTTTCTCTTGAGCAATTGTTGTTGAGAAAGATGTAGTTCCAGAGAAAAGTTGTAGCAGAGAATATTTTGTTCTTCTTCTTCTTCTTGTTCTACTCAGGAATTCAAAAAGCTTGTGTTTTATTCCTTTTGTTCTGAATAGAAAATGATCCTCTGTCCAGAATAGTCGTTGGCTTGTCATTAAATGACTTCCTTAATTGCAATTGTCTTCTGGGGGAATGTCCAAAGAAACATTCCTTGATAATCCCTTGAAACTTGGTCCAGAATAAATGAAAACGGCTACAAGATCTTATGAATTAATTGCTGACCATAAATCCTTAACTGTTCTGAATTTGAATTTTGAAAGTCATTGAACTCTTCAGAAAAAGTCGAACTGAGCTCCACTTTCGTCGAACTGAGCTCGGCGATTTGGACTTAGACAGCAACAGAGATCGTCGATCTGAGCTCAACTATCGTCGAACTGAGCTCAGAGATAGAGAATCAACACTGGAGTCAAGATCGTCGAACTGAGCTCGAAGATCGTCGAATGGAGTTCGACGATTTGTTGAAGTTGAGCTCAGCTATAGTCGAATGGAGTTCGACGATCCGTCGAAGTGAGCTCAACGATCGTCGATTGGAGTTTGACGATTCGTCATACTGAGCTCGACGAAATGACTTAGTCTCCAAACTGAAAAACCTTGGTCTTGAGGGCAGCTTCCAAACCTAACTACTAACCCTTAGACTAAATTCTAATTGACCTTTAGATCTATACAAAGAGGTCAAAAACAGGTTTCCTAAAGAGATAGTGATCCTGACCCAAATTAGTAATAGGGTGTTCCAACAATCTCCCCCTATTTGAGTTAGGATTACTATTTACAGAAATTGAAATAAAAAACAACATACATAGCAACAATATAACAAACAACAATATTGCAGAAGCAGAGATATATTATCCCAGACAGAAATCAGAAATCAGAATAATTGTCACCTTACATAATTATTCCTTCTCCTTGCTCTTTATAAGCTTAATTTCTTTATTAGGATCAAGAGCTTCTTTCTTTGATCTTCTGTCATCTGCTGCACCTAGAGAAGTTTGTTGTTTAGGCCTTGGTACCACAGCTTCAGGATGCAGCTCCATATATCTTTCAGAATCAAAGAATTTGCTGGAGGCATATCTCTCAAGTTCCTTCTTTCTTTATTCAGATAGGGTAGTAATGCTGGAGGTATCTCTGCCTTGCTCTCTGGCTTTCTTGATTTGATCTAAGGCAGCCAATTCCTTCATTCTGGCAGTCCATGCAGTAGGATTATTTTCTGTATCTTCAAAGGGCACTGGAGGCTCATATCTGTTGGAAGGATTATCTTGAGGAGCTCTAGATGAGACTACTTCTTTCAACTTGTGGGGAAAAGGACCTGTAATTGTATCTGATGAAGCTTGTCCTTCCCTAGAGTAAGGGTGTTGCCTTGAATAGCCTTTTGAGTAGACTTGGAATTCCCTTTGGCTTCCTCTATAATTTCCTCTTCTTGATTGAGAACCTCTGGACTGGCTTCCCCTATATTGAGATCTTGCATGAGGATTATAGGGGGTTTGGCTTCTAGCAGAAGGATGAGCAACTGAGCTTCCACCTGCACCTGCATCAGGAGGAGGTGGTGGAGGAGGATGAGGATGATGAAACTGAGAAGATCCTTTTTCATACTTCCTTTTCTTCTTCATGGCTTTCAATTGGTTCTTGGAATACTGCATCCAATGTTCAGTAATGGGGCAGTCATGAAGAATATAATAGGGAATATCATTAGAGTCCTTTACTTTGGCTGGAGGCACCCTTTTCATAGCTTTGCTCCTTGCCTTTCTTTTCCTGGCTATAGTAGCAGAGGAATCATCAGAATCAGTCCTATATTCATCACTTTCAGAGCTTTGCTCATCATATAAAGCATCAATCTTTTTCAGATACTCTTTCTGAAGTTGGGTTGGAGCAGATGATACAGCAGTTGTAGCAGCAGCAGATACATCAGATATAGTACTGACAGATGTTGTAGCAGCAGCAGTAGTAACAACAGACACAGAACTTTCTGGATCAATACTTTCAGAAGATATAGCAGCAATAATATCAACAGTAACTGGAGCAGCAACAGATTCAGATAAAACATTTTCAGATACAAAAATATCAGCAGGGGCAACATCATCAGTGACAACAGGCTCAAAGTCATATGCCTCTGTCATATGTATATCATCAGAATTGTTAGCAGTATCAACAATATCAGCAGCAGCAATAGAGACATCAACAATATTTTCAGCAGCAGTAGTGGCAGCATCACTGGAACCAGAAGGCTCAGCAGTATATATGGAGGATATATAGGAGCTAACTAAGCTGGAATCACAGCTGGAGAAGGGCACAATGGCCTTGGAGAGATCCTCTGAGGGCTGGATTGCATTACTCACTGGAAGACAGCTGAAATAAGTTGAATCAAAAACTGATAATAAGGACCTGAGGTCCACTGAGAAGACAGCAACTTGAGGAGTTGAAACTGGAGCTTGAGTAACAATAGCAGCAGTAGCAGGAACTGAAGAAACAACAGCAGCAGCATTAGACAAACTCACATCATCATGAGGCATCTCCCCCTGCCTCGATTCAAAGAGAGCTAGATCAAGGCACCAAAATGAAGGGATTGCCTGAGGAAAGAGAGAAGATAGCCTGGCAGAGAGGGCTGCAACTAACTGAAGAAGTGGAGCCAAGGAGGTCTCCAACAGAAGTGACAGCCTGGGAGCTATCAGTTCATATAGTTTGTCAGCTAAGGCAGAAATGTCTACTTGCTCAGTAGGGACTGGAGCAGAGGTAGAGAAGGATGGTGGAGGAGCAACTGGATATGTTGGTGGAGAGTGTTGAAATTTGTGAAGTGGAAATGGTTGACGGGACAGGCCGGGCGGCCTAGGAGGACAGCTTTGGAGGACTAGGCGGACTGGCCGGACTGTGATGTGTGGCCTGGTGGAAGGTCTAGTGGAAAGCCGGTTGTCTTCTGAGCGGGTTGTTGCATAAAGTCCGCTGGTATCTGCGGATAGGACGTTTGCTTTGGTTTAGCCAAGGAGCGGTCTGAGCGGATAGAGGCTTGCGGACTGGTGCTTTGCTCAGTGGCCGCGGTGCAAGCTTGTGCTGATAGGCGGTTTCGCTTATGTCCGCGGGAAGCTTGCGGACTGGTGTGTCCGCGGTGTGGGCTGTTGCGGACTGGGCTTAGAGCTTGGCTGAGGCCTTGTCGAGCTCTAGTGTTACAACAGGTGCTTTGCTGTGGAGGTTATTGGCGGACTGGTTTTGGAGTCCTGGAGGAGGCTGCTGCGATAGGGCAGGAGTGCGAGGAGCTTGCGGACTGCTGGCGGTCTGTGTTATGGTGTTTGGCGGACGGGAGTTTGTGTCCGCCATGCTCGCACTGGCCTTTGATGGTTTTGGACTTGGTCACACGCTGTGCCAAGACCATGGTGTCCGACGTATCTGCCAAGTCCGCTGTGACCGGGCGGACTATTGCTATCTGCCTTTGGTCGTGGACTTGTGACGGATTGAGGTGTGAGTCTTGCGGACTCCCTCGGGTTGGTGCAGACAGCCATTGAAGGTGGTTGCTGTCCTGCAGTGGTCGGAAGCTTTGCGCGCTGATGCCTTGTCCGCATAGCTTGGGAGGACTGGAGAGGGTTCGCCAATGTTGTCTTGCTCCTGGCGGTTTTCCTTGGTATCCGGCTAAGTCCTTGCGAACTCGGCGGACGGTGTTTTGCTATCGCGCGGGCTGGGGCGGTGTCTCTATCTCTAGGGCGGTGACCACACTCCTCACCTCGCCTATAAATAGGACCCCCCCTGGCAAGTCTACAGTAACTTGAGTGAACAGTAAGTTGGGTTGGGCAAGGAGCTGCGGTCTCAGTTAGTCAGTCCGCGCGGATTGTTTCAGTGCTGACGTTTGTTGTGTGCAGGTCGCGCGGATAGCTTCAAGGAGACAGGAGTTTGGCTGTGACTTCGGTCATGTACTTGGAATTGTGCGATCTCTGCGGACTCAGCAGGAGGTCGCTCTGCGGCTTTTCAGTTCTATTTCATCTTTGCCAGCTTCAATAACCTGTCCGCCGGCTTCAGGCGGGTAGGGGGTGTTCCTCAGTTCAGCTTCAGCAGGACACGAATAATGGTGTGTCCGTGCGGCCTTGCGGCTTCGGCGGACTCCATGGTTATTCGGCGGATTGCAGTTAAGTTCGGGCGAGCTCTGCGGACTCGGCGACCTCGGCGACCTCGGCGGTCTCGGCGGACTCCGGTGCTGTCCTCCCGGCTTGGTTTTTGGTGCTTTCTATTTACAGCTGTTATACTAGCGAAATCATGTCTCGCTATGTATGCCTCGTGTTGTAAAGAAGTGAATGAATAAAGACCTGCTTGTGCTTCCATTGTTTGTTGGGATTAATCTTTGTTCCTTGGTTTTCCGCTGGTTCAACGTGACAACTCGGTAGTTCCGAAGATATTAATTTGGCGTTTGGGCTATCTTGCTGACCACGTTGAGAAAATTTAACATGGTATCAAAGCGAGGTTCAGTTGCGTGAGCGGAAGTCAGGCAGTGTTGTTACTCAGTGATTGAGTGGTGATCAACATGTGTTGTTGCTTAGAGCTTCTGAAAAGGTTGCCAACAGGTGTTGCAATGGAAGGGAGCTTTGCAAAAGGTCTGGGGATTGAACTCTTAACGCCGACGAACTTCAAGAAGTGGAAGTCGTGCATGAAGAGTTATCTTCTTGGCGAGGAGCTGTGGGAAGTCGTTGGTGGTGACGACAGGCAGGAAGTCACTGCTGCTTTCGGTATTGCTGAGCAGGTTAGGCTCTGGAGAAGAACAAATGCTAAGGCGGAGTTCATTCTGAAGAGAGCCGTGTCTCCGGAACTGTTTGATCACATCATTGGATGTGAGTCGGCTGCTGATATTTGGACAACCATTGATGAGTTGTTCAATAGGAAGAATGTGGCGCGGCTTCAGTTCCTGGAGAATGAGTTGGTCAGGGCAACTCAGGGAGACCTTTCCATTTCCAAGTACTTCTTAAAGATGAAGAGCTTGTGTGCTGAGCTGTCGGCACTGGATCCTGATGAGCCTATCTCTGAGGCAAAGATGAAAAGGCACATTATCCGCGGCTTGCGGAAGGAGTATGTGGCCTTTATAACATCTGTTCAAGGGTGGGCTACTCAGCCATCTTTGCTGGAGCTGGATAATCTGCATGCATCGCAGGAGAGCTTGGTAAGGCAGATGGCTGGAGTGAACCTGAATCAGGAAGGCAGTGAAGCTCTCTTCTCAGGCAAGAAGAAAGGATGGGAAGGGAAGAAGAAGAAGAAGGTGCAGGCCGCTGGTGAGAAGGAGACTTCAACTTCATATCAGCCGGAGAGGAGCAATGCTCCTAAGGACTAGAAGAAGAACTTGAAGTGCTACCGGTGTCATCAGCGAGGGCACTTCAAGCGGGACTGCAAGGTCAAACTGCAGCCTGGGCATGCTGCGGGAAAGGAGGAAGCTTGCTCTAGAAGTGAAGAAGCAGAATGGGGCGGAGCTTTTATGACGGGCACTTGTGTCCGGGCCTTGTCTGCTGAGGACGTCAACGGCGAGTGGATCGTGGACTCCGGGTGTGGTCATCACCTCACCGGAGACAAATCGAAGTTCACCTCCATGCAGACTTACTCAGGTAATGAAGCTATTATCACTGCTGATAATACTGTTTATGCAGTAGAGAAAGAGGGGGTCATGTCTTTGGGTAGTGATCAGGGGCCACTCACGTTAAGGAGTGTGTATCACGTGCCGGGCATGAAGAAAAACCTCTTCTCAGTGACCAATGCGGTGGACGCTGGTTATCACGTTCTGTTTGGGCCAACAGACGTGAGGTTCCTTCGCAACGTATCAGCGGTGAAGGCTGATGTTGCTCATGTTGGTAGGAGGGTGAAGAACTTGTTTGTTCTTGCCACCAATTCATATGTTGATAGGATGAGGGCCAATGATAGCACTACTATCTGGCATGAGAGGCTGGGGCATGTTGGCATGGACAAGCTGAAGGCGATGGCGAGTAGAAGTCTGGTAAAGGGGTTGCCGAAGTTGTCCTCCTTTGGTGATGGGCATGTTTGCGCGAGCTGTCAATACGGTAAGGCACATCGCCTTCCGTTTGATAAATCTCAAACAAGGAGCAAGAAACCATTGGAGTGTATTCATGGCGACCTGATGGGACCGACGGTTACTGCCAGCCTTGGTGGAAGCAGATACATGCTTGTCTTGGTTGATGACTACTCAAGGTATACTTGGGTGTACTTCTTAAAGGAGAAGTCGGAAGCCTTCCGTTTGTTTGTGGAGTTTAAGGAGTTGGTAGAAGGCCGGCTTGGCTTGCGGATTAAGAAGCTTAGAACTGATAACGGGGGTGAATTTGTTTCCTCCGAGTTTTCTAACTTCTACAGGAAGCACGGGATACAACGAGAGCTTACTTGTGCTCACACTCCACAACAAAATGGGGTAGCGGAGAGGAAGATCCGTCATCTGATGGAGACCTGCAAATGCTGGCTTCATGCGAAAGATATCCCAAGGTCCTTTTGGGTGGAAGGGATGTCTTGTGCTGCTTATGTTATCAACCGAATGCCACTCAGCCCTATCAACATGAAGACTCCTGTTGAGCTATTGCTGAAGGAGAAGCCGAGTGTGGGACACCTTCGGGTGTTCAGTTCAACTTGCTACGTGCATGTCCCGGATGCTTCACGGACTAAGCTAGATGTGAAGGCAAGGAAGCTTGTCTTTGTTGGCTACGATGAGCGGAAGAAGGGATGGAAATGCATGGATCCTGTGACGAAGAAGTTCGTGGTGTCAAGAGACGTTGTCTTTGACGAGCTGACGTCATATGGAGGTGGCTCGGTCGAGCTAACCGGAAGTAGCAAGGTAGATGAAGCACCGGTGGTGGCTGCTGAAGGCTTGGAAGAGGAGCTTGCTGTTTCTCCAGCAGCTCCTGTTGCTTCTAACTCCGAGGCTGAGCCTTCTAGCTCAGGAAGTATGGGGAGCACTGCTCAATGCTTGCCCCAGGTAGGAGTGGAGCCCGAAGAAGCAACGGAAGCAGTGAGCAAGGAGCCGATTCTTCGGAGATCGAAGAGGGTGGTTAAGCCACCGGCTCGGTATTGTGATGGGAATGCAGTGAGCTTTGTCTCCTGCTTCTTTGCAGGTCCTCTGGATGAGCGAGAGCCTGCAAACTTCAACAAGGCCACTAGAGTGAAGGAGTGGGAAGATGTCATGAAGGAAGAGATTGATGCTCTGAAGAAGAATGAAACCTGGGACCTTGTGCCCATGGTTGATGGCATTACTCCGGTTACTTGCAAGTTGGTGTACAAGTTGAAGAAGAAGAAGGCTGATGGGAGCATTGATCGGTTCAAGGCTCGCCTGGTCGCTAGAGGATTCTCACAGCAGTATGGAGAAGACTATGAGGAGACATTCAGTCCAGTTGAAAAGATGACTTCTGTAAGAGTGGTGATCGTCTTGGCTGCTAGCAAGGGATGGAGGTTGTGGCAACTCGATTTGAAGAATGCCTTTCTTTACGGAGAGATTGACAAGGATATCTTCATGGATCAGCCGCTTGGTTTTGTCTCTGAAAAGCATCCGGACTATGTCTGTAAACTCAGGAAGGCCCTCTATGGGTTGAAGCAAGCTCCTAGAGCGTGGTATGGGAAGATTGCAGAGTACTTGCAATTCTGTGGATACCTTGCTTCCAACTCGGATTCAAGCTTGTTCGTCAAGAAGAAGGGGGAGCTACAAGTCTTCGTCCTGCTGTATGTGGACGACATGATCATCATAGGGAACTCAGAGGGGGAAGTAGTAATGCTCAGGGAAGAGCTTGCTATACGCTTCGAGATGAAAGACTTGGGAGAGTTGCATCACTTTCTCGGTCTTGAAGTGGAGAGGAAGGAGTGCGGGGTTCTCATTTGCCAGAAAGTGTATGCGGATCGCATTGTGAAACGGTTCGGCATGGGCGAAGGGCAGAAGGGCTCTACTCCACTGGAATCTGGGCTGAAGCTTCGATGAGATGAGGGAAGGGTTCTTCATGATCCCTTGGTGTTCAGGGCTCTTATTGGGAGCTTGATTTACCTGACGATTACAAGGCCGGACATTGCTTATGCTGTTGGCCGAGTAAGTCGGTATATGGCTGAACCAAGGCAATCTCATCTAGTGGCAGCGAAGGGTATTATGAAGTATGTCAAGGCTTCTTCTGACATGGGACTGCTCTATAGAAGGGACTCAGAGTTTGCATTGCTCGGGTACACGGATGCTGACTATGGCAGTGATTCGGATGATCGAAGGTCTACTTCAGGTTATGTGTTCACTTGCGGTTCAGCTAGCATCTCGTGGTGTAGCAAGAAGCAGGACTCGGTTTCGGTTTCAACCACGGAGGCGGAGTATAAGGCTTCGGCCTTGGCTGCTCGGGAAGTCGTTTGGTTGAGGAGGCTTATAGAGGATGTTCATGAAGAAGTGCAAGGGCCTACTTTACTCCAGGGTGACAATGAGAGTGCTCTCAAACTGTTTAACAATCCAGTGTGTCACGCCAGGACCAAGCATATAGAGATTGATCACCACTTCATCAGGGAGAAGGTGTTGGAGGGGTCTCTGCTGGTTGGGCATATTCGGAGTGAAGATAATCTTGCTGACATCTTCACGAAGCCACTGTCGAAGGGGCCCTTTGAGCGCTTGCGCAGCTTGTTGGGCTTAGTCACCACTTCCCACTTCAAGGAGGAGTGCTGAAATTTGTGAAGTGGAAGTGGTTGACGGGACAGGCCGGGCGGCCTGGGCGGACAGCTTTGGCGGACTAGGCGGACTGGGCGGACTGTGATGTGTGGCCTGGTGGAAGGTCTAGTGGAAAGCCGGTTGTCTTCTGAGCGGGTTGTTGCATAAAGTCCGCGGACTGTGCGGGCTGGTATCTGCGGATAGGACGTTTGCTTTGGTTTAGCCAAGGAGCGGTCTGAGCGGATAGAGGATTGCGGACTGGTGCTTTGCTCAGTGGCCGCGATGCAAGCTTGTGCTGATAGGCAGTTTGGCTCATGTCCGCGGGAAGCTTGCGGACTGGTTTGTCCGCGGTGTGGGCTGTTGTGGACTGGGCTTAGAGCTTGGTTGAGGCCTTGTCGAGCTCTGGTGTTACAGCAGGTGCTTTGCTGTGGAGGTTATTGGCGGACTTTTTTTGGAGTCCGGGAGGAGGCTACTGCGATAGGGCAGGAGTGCGAGGAGCTTGTGGACTGCTGGCGGTCTGTGGTATGGTGTTTGGCGGACGGGAGTTTGTGTCTGCCATGCTCGCACTGGCCTTTGATGGTTTTGGACTTGGTCACACACTGTGCCAAGACCCTGGTGTCCGCCGTATCCGCCATGTCCGCTGTGACCGGGCAGACTGTTGCTATCTGCCTTTGGTCGTGGACTTGTGGCGGATTGAGGTGTGAGTCTTGCGGACTGCCTCGGGTTGGTGCGGACAGCCATTGAAGGTGGTTGCTGTCCTGCAGTGGTCGGAAGCTTTGCGGGCTGATGCCTTGTCCGCATAGCTTGGGCGGACTGGAGAGGGTTCGCCAATGTTGTCTTGCTCCTGGCGGTTTTCCTTGGTATCCGGCTAAGTCCTTGCGGACTCGGCGGACGGTGTTTTGCTATCGCGCGGGCTGGGGCGGTGTCTCTATCTCTAGGGCGGTGACCACACTCCTCACCTCGCCTATAAATAGGACCCCCCTGGCAGGTCTACAGTAACTTGAGTGAACAGTAAGTTGGGTTGGGCAAGGAGCTGCGGTCTCAGTTAGTCAGTCCGCACGGATTGTTTCAGTGCTGACATTTGTTGTGTGCAGGTCGCGCGGATAGCTTCAAGGAGCCAGGGGTTTGGCTGTGACTTCGGTCAAGTACTTGGAAGTGTGCGGTCTCTGCGGACTCAGCAGGAGGTCGCTCTGCGGCATGTCAGTTCTGTTTCATCTTTGCCAGCTTCAATAACCTGTCCGCCGGCTTCAGGCGGGTAGGGGGTGTTCCTCAGTTCAGCTTCAGTAGGAGACGAATAACGGTGTGTCCACGCGGGCTTGCGGCTTCGGCGTACTCCATGGTTATTCGGCGGATTGCAGTTAAGTTCGGGCGAGCTCTGCGGACTCGGCGACCTCGGCGGTCTCGGCGGACTCCGGTGCTGTCCGCCCGGCTTGGTTTTTGGTGCTTTCTGTTTACAGCTGTTATACTAGTGAAATCATATCTCGCTATGTATGCCTCGTGTTGTAAAGAAATGAATGAATAAAGACCTGCTTGTGCTTCCATTGTTTGTTGGGATTAACCTTTGTTCCTTGGTTTTCCGCTGGTTCAACGTGCGAACTGGGTTGTTCCGAAGATATTAATTTGGCGTTTGGGCTATATTGTTGACCACGTTGAGAAAATTTAACAGAGAGCTGGTGGATGATAGAAGTGAAGGTTGAGGTGTGGGAATTGTGGAGATGGGAGACAGTGGTATGGAGATAGAAGGTGTGAAAGAGGGTTGATCAATAATGTCTTGTAGAAGCTGTTGATATGATGTAGATGAGGAGGGTAGATCAGGAGGGGATGAAGGTGAGTCATCCATGAAGGAATCATCTAGAAGATTGAAAGATGGAATAAGGGATGATGTGTCAATGTCTGGTTGAGGGTAGTGGTGTAAAGGATAGAATGGTTCTTCTGTTATTGGAAGAGTTGGAATTGGAGATGGAATTGATGTTGGATATGGGCTAGAAATGATGATGGTGGATGAAATTTGAATGGTGGAGGTGACTGGTGGAGATGGAATAGAAGGAGGAGGAGAAGAAGCAGCAGGCAAGTCATCTGCAGGGGCAGAGACTTGAGGGGAAGAGACTATTACAGTCCTTATACCTGAAGTTGTGCTTGCAGAAGGCCTGCTGGGCTTTGTTATCTGCCTGTCCCATTTGCCAAACAGGGCACAAGACAATCTCTTTGAGGCATTGATGTGCATCCCAGAAGATACAAGCAGGGCAGGGCATCTGTTGTGAAGAAAGAGCCCTAGGATCCTCCCAAAATTCACAAAATTCTTATTTATTTTCTTCTTGATTAGATCAAAGAAGACCTCTCCCCAGTTCAACTGTTTCTTGTCCACTAAGGCTCCCATCAAGCACAGCTGATACCTAGAGATAGTATCATGTGCTGAATGCTTGGCCAACAGAACCTTTCCAACTACATCAGCCAAGAACCTGTATTCCACAGCTAAGTTCTTTTTCAGCAGCTTGCTAGGGTTTGCCTCAGAATGACCCATTCTTGCAAGTAAATCAGAAAATTCTTCTCCAGATAACTCAGCAGAATCTCTTCCAGAACTTAACTCAAAAACCTCTATCAGAATGGCAGGAGTCAAAGGTACCTGGGTTCCAGAAATTGAACCAACCACTGTGTTTTAGTCCTGGTTGTGGGCAGTGTAGACCCACTCCTTAATCTCATCAGCAGCTAATTTGATTCTTGTGGACATGATGGTAACAAGCTTCTGCTCCTTGAACAGTTCCAGAATGTCCTGAAAATCCTGATCACTGGTGCTGAAAGACTCCATGTCTATATCGAATCCGGCATCAAATTTCATTGCGGCTAGAACGGCAACAGAGACGGCCATTGTTACCAGCAAAAATCAACAAACAAAACGACCAAGTGTAGAGATGTTTGGAGGGAAAGAGAAATTTTTGAAGAGAGAACGAAGGCGCAAAGAGAGAACGACGGTGAAAAATGAATTTTATATTAGGGTTCGACGTAGAAAAGGAAAGATCGTTGAACTCAGTTCGACGATCGGGGCTTTTAAAGGAATCTAAAAGGTCTTCAATATCGTCGATCTCCGTTCGACGATATTGAAGAGCGTCGAGCTCTGTTCGACGATAGTTCAGAGAACAAAATCGTCGAGCGCCGTTCGATGATCGTTGACCTAGAGAGATAGTTGAACACTATCTGAGAAGCGCTGAACTTAGGTCGGCGATTTCGGAAAACGTCGATCTCCGTTCGATGATCGGGGGGAAAATCGTCGAGCGCAGTTCAGAGAACAGAAATACATTCTAGACACTAGCAAAATCAAGATGTTTGCCTAGTCTTGGTCAATTTTTAAAGTTTTAAAATCTTGGAAATTATTTTAGACTCCCTCCATCTAACATTCATAACTGATTTAGGAAGAAGGTGTGTTTCTTTTCATCCAAGGGTTTGGTGAAAATATCTCCCCTTTGTAAATCAGTTGGGATATATTGAAGTTCAATTTTATTCTTCTCAACATTATCCCTTAAAAAGTGATGCCTAATCTCTATGTGTTTTGTCCTACTATGGTGGACTGGATTTTGAGCTATAGAAATAGCACTGGTGTTATCACAAAATATTTTAGACTTCTCTAAGTTGTAGCCATAGTCTAGGAGTTGGTTTTGAATCCACAAGATTTGTGAACAACAACTACCTGCAGCCATATATTCAGCTTCAGCAGTTGAAGTTGACACAGATGTTTGTTTCTTGCAAAACCAAGAGACAAGTCTGTCACCAAGAAACTGACAAGTTCCACTGGTGCTTTTCCTGTCAATTCTGCATCCAGCATAATCAGCATCAAAAAATCCAGTTAATTCAAATGCTGAATCTTTTGGATACCAGAGACCTAGATTTGGACAACTTTTAACATACCTAAGAATCCTTTTTACTAATGTTAGGTGTCACTCTCTAGGGCTTACTTGGAATCTAGCACATATGCATGTAGCAAACATTATGTCAGGTCTACTAGCTGTAAGGTACAGTAAAGAGCCAATCATTGCTCTATATGTTGTCTGATCAACAGGTTTCCCATGTTCATCAGCATCCAATACAGCATTGGTAGGCATAGGTGTTTTCATACAAGATGCTTCAGACATACCAAATTTCTTAACCAATTCATTTGCATACTTGGTTTGAGAAATAAATATGCCTTCAGCATGTTGTTTGACTTGCAATCCTAGAAAGAAGGATAGCTCACCCATGCTACTCATTTCAAATTTAGAATGCATTATGTTGGAGAACCTTCTGCACAAATTTGAATCAGTAGAGCCAAAAATAATATCATCTACATAGATCTGTACTAGTAGGGTATGGGACTTATGGGTTCTAATAAAAAGAGTTTGGTCTACTCTACCCCTTATAAATCTATTTTCCAGAAGGAAGCATGCTAGGGTCTCATACCATGCTTTAGGAGCTTGCTTGAGACCATATAATGCTTTGTTCAACTTGAAAACATAATCAGGATGGGTTGGAGAGATAAAACCTGGAGGTTGTCTGACATATACTTCTTCTTTGATGTCTCCATTTAGAAATGCACTTTTTACATCCATCTGATATACCTTGAAGCCTTTGTGTGCAGCATATGCTAAAAAGATTCTGATGGCTTCCAATCTTGCAACTGGTGCAAAGGTCTGGTCATAGTCTATGCCTTCTTCTTGAGAGTATGCTTGAGCAACTAGCCTTGCCTTGTTCCTTACAATTACTCCTTGATCATCCAATTTGTTTCTGAACACCCACTTTGTTCCAACAATGGAGTGATCCTTAGGCTTAGGCACTAGTTCCCAAACTTTGTTCCTTTCAAATTGATGCAACTCTTCTTGCATTGCAATGATCCAGTGTGGATCCTGCTCTGCATCTTGAATGGATTGAGGTTCAATTTGAGATAGGAAGCAAGTGTGCAACAGGTTTTGGTTGACCTGATTTCTGGTTTGCACACCAGCTGAGATGTCTCCAATTACTTGGGAAATTGGATGGTCTCTTGATATTACTAAATCAACAGGGGGTGTTGATTGTTCACCAACCTGTGTTGTTGTTTCCTCTTGTGGTACAACAACTGGCTCTTCAAGTTGTTTCTCTTCAATATGTTGAATGTTTTCTTCATCTTCACTGCTTTCCTCTTTTTGAGTGACCTGTAACCTGTTCAGATCTTCTGCAAGAGAATGTACCTACAAAGGTTCAATGGTAGAAGTATTCTTCTCCTTGAAAGACATGTTAGATTCATCAAATGATATGTGAACAGATTCTTCAATTTTAAGAGATGATTTATTATAAACCCTATAAGCCTTACTGATCATGAAGTATCCCAGAAACACTCCTTCATCAGCTTTAGCTTGAAATTTTGTTAAATATCTCTTGTCATTATTATGAATATAACAAATACAACCAAAAATTCTAAAATAATCAACTTTAGGTTTCTTCCCTTTGAGTAATTCATAGGGAGTCTTGCCCTTTAGTTAATGTATTAAACTTCTGTTCAGCACATAGTTGGAGGTGTTCACTGCCTCTGCCCAAAAAGATAGAGGAAGGTGAGCATCTGACAATAATGTAGTGGCAGATTCAATAAGGATTCTATTTTTCCTTTCAGCTACCCCATTTTGTTGAGGAGTTCTAGGAGCTGAGAAAGTGTGCATGATCCCTTCACTCTGACAGAACTCTTGCATAAGAAGAGAATCAAACTCTGTCCCATGATCACTTCTGATCAGGGCAATGTGAGTATTGAACTCAATCTGTATACATTTGAGAAACTCTGTCAAATACTTAAAGTTATCAGACTTCTTCCTCAGAAAAACACCCATGTGAATCTAGAGAAGTTATCTACAACTACTAAAGTGTAAGATTTCCCTACTAGGCTTTGTACTGTAATGGTTCCAAAAAGATCCATGTGTAACAGATACAAGATCCTAGGTGAATCACTCTTATTAAGTGACTTGAAACTATTTTTAGTTTGCTTGCCTAATTGACAGGCCCTGCAGAGTCCTTCCTTCTTGTAGGGGCCAGAAGGTAGTCCTCTAACAAGGTTGTCCTTGGATAGCCTAGCAATGGTTCTAAGGTTTAAGTGTCCTAGTCTCTTATGCCATAATACATTAGGTCTACAAACAGAGTTAAACAGGCAAATATCTACATCTGTTGAAAGAAAATCTACTAAGTAGATGTTACCTTTCCTTTTACCTGTCAACACAGTTGTGTTGTCCTCTGACTTGATCTTGCATAAGGCATTGCTCAAAGTCACCTGGTAGCCTTCATCACATAGCTGACTGATGCTGATCAGGTTGTGCTTTAGTCCTTCCACATATGCTGCCTTCTTGAATGTCACTGTCCCAATCTGGACTGCACCATATCCTTTAGTTTGTCCAAAGTTTGAATCACCAAATATGACTTTGGGTCCAAGCTTGGCTTTAAAGGATGTGAGGTTGTCCTTGTTTCTTGTCATGTGCTTTGAGCACCCACTATCCAAGTACCATTGTTGGTTTGATGTTGGATAGGTCTTCACCTGCACATAAAATAATTCATTTGTTTTTGACCAAGTTTACCTTGGGCCTACGTTGATAACCTTTAAACTCAGAAATAAAAGACATCCCAGGTTAACTCTTATAACCTTCAAGATGATATCTCCTTGGAGGTATTATCCATTTAGTATAAGGGTTAAAGCTTTGGGATGAAGGACCCCTAGGATTGGATTTTGATTTACCCTTGAAGGAATTTCCAGAGCTCTGATCTCTGTTCGACGATCGTAGAGCTGCGTTCGACGATCTTGGGTCAGATCGTCGAGCTCCGTTCGACGGTCGACTGTGGTAGAGTTCAGGAATTAGAGATCGTTGACCTGAGTTCGACGATTTTGCCTGAGATCGTCGATCTGCGTTCGGCGATCGTCGAGCTCCGTTCGACGATTTCTGCTGGAACTTAGTTTTCTTAGGCTACCTCTATAACTCCCTTCCCTTTATCAGAAATGAACTTGATTGGGGTTGTTAGAACTATAGGTTGGCTGGATGAAGCACCCAAGCACAATGTACTATTGAATCTGGAGTTCACTGTGCTTGTGATGTCCATCAGCTTGATACTTCTCCCATTAAGGGATTCTTCAAGCTTCTTGGCCTCTTATAGCTCACCTTTCAGTGAAGCTATCTGCTCCCTACAGCACTCCAACTCCTCAGAGAGTTTGAGGTTTTCTGACTTTAAGGAACTATGTTCAGACAATTGATTTCTGAGAGAAATAATTTCCTTCTCAGATTTTAGTAAGTCTAAACATAATGCTTTAAACTCAGACTTAAAGTCCTCAGAATTGAAATCAAAAGATCTAATTATCTGATCCTCTTCAAGTTGAGTCTCTGAGTCTGACTCTGACTCTTCTGTATCTGAATTGTGTTGAGAGGCATTGATTGCCATCATGCAGAACTCCTTCTCTTCTGCATCATCTTCATCATCACTAGAGCTGGATGAAGCTTCTGATTCTTCTTCAGTTTCACTCCAGGATTCAGCAATAAATCCCTTCCTTGTGTGTTTGTTCTTGCTTGAGGAGGGTTTGCCATTGCCATTTTTCTTGAAGTCCTTTTCTCTTCTTCTTTCGTTCTTATCCTTTCTGTCCTTGTTTTTGTTTTCTGGACAGTCAGGTACAATGTGCCCTGGTTTCCTGCAACCAAAGCAGACAATTTCTTTATTATTTGACTTATCATACCTTGGCTTATCATGCTCCTTATATGATCTATTTCTGAAGTCCTTTCTGGCCATCTTGTGAAATCTTTTGGCCAATAGACTGAGCAGCTCATCATTGCCTGTGACTTTGTCTTCAGGCTGATCTTCAATTGCTTTGAAGGCTATTGTCTTTTCTTTCCTTGTGGCTGGTGAGGCAGCCTTCTGCTCTTCTTCTCTATTCTTAATGAGCAGCTCATAAGACTTGAGCTTGCCCAAGAGAGCTTCTGTTGTAATCTCTTTCAGACTTCTGGCATCCTTGATTGGCCAGATCCTTGAGTCCCAAGTGCTTGGGAAGCACATTAGGATTTTATCATTTAGTTCAGTCAATGAGATCTCCTTATCCAAAGTCTTCAGTTCATTGACTATCAGGCTGAGTCTATTATACATTTCAGCTACTGACTCAGCTTGTCCTTTCTTGAAATTCTCATATTGGGATATGAGGTGAGATCTTCTGTCTTTTCTTTCATCAGCAGATCCTTCATCAGCAAACTTGGACAGATTGCACACTGGAGGTCTGGTGCTAGCATAATCTTTGTTTTGGGCCATGTTTTGTGAAGAAATAATTCTAATAATAAAATCTAAACAAGCAGATCTAACGAGAGGGATCTTTGGGTTCAGGTGTTAGCATGTGCAACCACCAAGGTGTGGTATTTTTAACCAACCTCCCAATGATACCAATTGAAAGTGCAAGCTAGATCTGATATACTCTAGAGGGGGGTGAATAGAGTATGGTGCTTAAAAACTTTTTACAACAGTTGTTGTAATCTTAATGAGCAGCTTATAAGATTTGAGCTTGCCCAAAAGAGCTTCTGTTGTGATCTCATTCAGACTTCCGGCATCCTTGATTGGCCAGATCCTTGAGTCCCAAGTGCTTGGGAAGCACATTAGGATTTTATCATTAAGTTCAGTTAATGAGATCTCCTTATCCAGAGTCCTGAGTTCACTGACTATCAGACTGATTCTATTATACATATCTCCAATTGACTCAGCTTCTCCCTTCTTGAAATTCTCATATTGGGATATGAGGTGAGATCTCCTGTCCTTTCTTTCATCAGCTGATCCTGAGATTATTTCAGGCAGCTTATCCCAGATTTCCTTTGCTGAATTACATTCAGCCACTTTTTGAAAGATGTCATCAGACATGGTCTGGTCTAAGATGTTCATAGCCTTTGCATCTGCAACCTTCCACTTCTTGATGTCAGCATCTGTTCCTAATGGAGGTGGAACAGCATTTGTGCTTGTGTTCTCTGGAGGTCTTGGACACACTGTCAAAACAGAATTAAAAATGTCCTCGTCAATAGAATTCATGTATAATCTAATCCTTGCTTTCCAAAGTGCAAACTTGGACAGATTGCACACTGGAGGTCTGGTGCTAGCATAATCTTTGTTTTGGGCCATGTTTTGTGAAGAAATAATTCTAATAATAAAATCTAAACAAGCAGATCTAACTAGAGGGATCTTTGGGTTCAGGTGTCAGCATGTGCAACCACCAAGGTGTGATATTTTTAACCAACCTCCCTCTGATACCAATGGAAGGTGCAAGCTAGATCTGATATACTCTAGAGGGGGGTGAATAAAGTATGGTGCTTAAAAACTTTTTACAACAGTTGTTGTAATCTTATGTGAACAGGGAATCAAATAGTAAATCGAACCACAGAATAATCACAATCTACAAAAGAAACTAATCACAAGTCACACCCAGAAACAAAAGAAAAACAAGCAACCAGAAGACACGAGGAGCTATAGTGGTTAATAGCCTTTGCATCTGCAACCTTCCACTTCTTGATGTCAGCATCTGTTCCTGATGGAGGTGGAATAACATTTGTGCTTGTGTTCTTTAGAGGTCTTGGACAAACTGTCAAAACAGAATTAAAAATGTCCTCGTCAATAGAATTCATGTATAATCTAATCCTTGCTTTCCAAAGTGCAAACTTGGACAGATTGCACACTGTAGGTCTGGTGCTAGCATAATCTTTGTTTTGGGCCATGATTTGTGAAGAAATAATCTAAAAACAAAATCTACAACAAGCAGATCTAACTAGGAATCTTTGGGTTCAGGTGTTAGCCTGTGCAACCACTGAGGTGTGGTATGTTTAACCAACCTCGCTTTGATACCAATTGAAAGTGAGAGTTATATCTGATATACTCTAGAGGGGGGGGGGGTGAACAGAGTATGGTGCTTAAAAACTTCTTACAACAGTTGTTGTAATCTGAGTGAACAGGGAAGCAAATATTAAGTCTAATCACAGAACCTATCTAATCACAATCTACAAAAGAAACTAATCACAGAACAATCACAGCCAGAAGTAAAAATAAAGACAAGCAAGCCAGAAGATACAACGAGTTATAGTGATTCCCCTAAACTTGGGTACATCCACTCTTCTACCACCCTAGGTAGGAATCCACTGCAGGATGAGTTGATCAGGTGTCCTGGGCACCAATGAGCTTTTGATAAGGTGCTCAAAAACCAAACCAGATTTTTTGATCAGGTGTCTTGCCACCAATGTGTAATGCCCCCACCTGTCACATGACATATAACGGTGGGTCCGGCCGGGGCCCCACGCCATATAGCACAGACAAGCGAAGGAATTACGTATGGAAATCAAACTCTACACGTATCCTTAACTCATTCCATTCTAGCGCAACATTTTTATGTTAGCATGAACTCAAACCAAAATGTCCACCAATATATAAATACCACATTTATATATAACAACACCAGTAATGTATACAACTCACACACCCTGGCCTTATGGCCTTACAGGTTCCTCTTTTACACAGCCATAATTTCGTACATCGGCACGCAGGCCGGCCACACATGAACTCCAAACACAACTCTTCGCATGGCCTTCAAGGGCCAACAGCAGCAAGCTAGCCATTCCACTTATTCATTTCAAGCCGCGGCACCTGCAATGAGACATCCACCAAAAAGCGGCAAAACAAAGTAACGGTCAGCATTTGGCTGACCCATTATAACGACCCTACCCCCTACCCGGGGTAGTGGTTCCTTCCCTGTAGGCAGTGCTATCTTCTATCAGCACATATCATCAAGCATCATATGTATATCATGTTCTTTATCCCGCTAGCAAACACATTCCATCACAAATGCTGGAATCCACCAGACGCTCCGTGCACTCAGGGCACCTTCTTGGCATACCGGAATCCACCAGTCATACACCGCCGATCAGAGGTTTTAACTTGTTGGTTGACCGGACCTAGTCCACCAGTCTCGCAAGCTGGCGACATCCCGCCCAAACCACTCAGAGGTACAACCTCACAGCATCCAATAACAACCAGAGGAGATAGACCCACACTATGTGGTGTGGCAAGCCGGGTTTATCCAAGCTCCCCAAGCATTACCACCCATCGACCCCCCTCCTATTCCGATCGACCCACCCATGTGGTGCAGCAAGCCGGGTTTAACTCGGCTCCCCAAGCATTTCCACCAATCGATCCCTACCTAACTAGATCAACCCACCCTAGTGGTGTAACAGGCCGGGTTTACTCCTCCCAGGCGTGCTACCAATTGATCATATCATAACCAGGAGCTTCATCAAAGCCTCCTCACATTCAACAGCACATCCATACATTCATCACAACATAAATCCATTTGCATCTCATCAAATCCACGTAGTCTTCTCCGGTTTACCCATGAACATCACCAATCCAGACTACCGGTCCAGATGGGCTTCACACAGCATGCCTATGTCGTACTCCATATTTCCGGCTCTAAATGCAGACTCAACAAAGGAATCACTTCACAGATATCCACCTCTTGGTGGAGGATTCCAAGCACATGCATAAAGGAAGGACTTCGATGTCCAAGAAGGAGATCGTTACCCTTGAAGATCGCTTTGGAGCCATGAAGTAGCCGAATGGAAATCACCGCCTCGACTCTGCCTTCACGAATCCGCTCTCGGATCTTCGCTCCGCACTCCACAGCTCTTACAGCAGCTGGTCGTCTCCTCCCTTCCCTCTTGCCTTAGGCCTTTCTTCCTCCCTTTCTTGGAATAAAATGAAGAAGAAGAAAAAAAGAAAAGAGGGGTTTTATCCTCTTTTTCTCGGCCTTCACAATACCTGGACAGAGCCCAACCACTAGATCCAGGAAGAGGGAAACAAACGACTCATATTTGGCCAGAAAAGCTTGAACACGGCCTGACACGCCCTGTGACACGCCCGTATCACAGGCCGTGTCCCTCTATGCGGCAGACAACCGACTCAATCCAGCCAAAACACGGCCGGGTGACACGCCCGTGTCACGTGCCGTGTCCCCGACACGCCCTCAGACACGCCCGTGTCTGAGGCCGTGTGCCTCAACGAAAATAATCCCAAAACAACCCTAGACTTCACACGGCCTGGCACACGCCCGTGTTCCTGGCCGTGTGCACCTAGACACACCCGTGTCCCGCAAACACGCCCTAGCTCGAAACGTTGAGTTGAGTTCGACGACCACGGACACGCCCTATGACACGCCCGTGTCACAGGCCGTGTCCTCACTCGACACTCGACACTCGACACTCGACACTCGACACTCGACACTCGCGATCGCCGAGCAAAAGTCGTCGCGCACACGACACGGCTTGGGACACGCCCGTGTCCTGGGCCGTGTGCCTCCTCTCGACACATCGTCGATCGAAAAATCGTCGACATCAAGACCGATCGACGACACGGCCTCGACACGCCCTGCGACACACCCGTGTCGCAGGCTGTGTCACCCATGCCTGAACCCAAATTTGCTCAAATGACCCAGAATTTTGGGGTGTTACACAATGAGCTTTTGATAAGATGCTCAAAAACCAACCAGAAACTTTTGAAGGGAGCTTGAAAAACTCTTTACAGAAATGGGGATGAGAGAGTGATGGAAGTCTTCTCTTTCTCAGAGCAGCTGAGAAGACTATGTGGATTTTGATGTTGTCAAAGCTCCCCCTGAGTTCTTGAGATGTTCAGGAAATGAAGCTTTATTGTAGGGTGATAGGCCTTCAGAAAGTTGATCACCAGCAATTGATGATTTCAGCAACAGCTGAAATGTTAGGTGTCTGGAGTCTTGAATGATGATGGCCTTGAACACTTGAATCAAAGGGGATCTGAATATTTCAGATTTGTTGATCTCCTTTTGGTGTGTGTTCTTGTATGAATTCTTTGAGACAGAGAATATCTACAGTTCTCTTTTTCTTTCTCTTGAGTAATTGTTGTTGAGAAAGATGTAGTTCCAGAGAAACGTTGTAGCAGAGAATATTTTGTTGTTCTTCTTCTTCTTGTTCTACTCAGGAATTCAAAAATCTTGTGTTTTATTCCTTTTGTTCTGAATAGAAAATGATCCTCTGTCCAGAATAGTCGTTGGCCTGTCATTAAATGACTTCCTTAATTGTAATTGTCTTCTGGGGGAAAGTCCAAAGAAACATTCCTTGATAATCCCTTGAAACTTGGTCCAGAATAAATGAAAACGGCTACAAGATCTTCTGAATTAATTGCTGACCATAACTCCTTAACTGTTCTGAATTTGAATTTTGAAAGTCATTGAACTCTTCAGAAAACGTCGAACTGAGATCCACTATCGTCGAACTGAGCTCAGCGATTTAGACTTAGACAGCAACAGAGATCGTCAATCTGAGCTCAACTATCGTCGAACTGAGCTCAGAGATAGAGAATCAACACTGGAGTCAGGATCGTCGAACTGAGCTCGAAGATCGTCGAATGGAGTTCGACGGTTTGTTGAAGTTGAGCTCAGCAATCGTCGAATGGAGTTCGACGATCCGTCGAAGTGAGCTCAACGATCGTCGATTGGAGTTCGACGATTCGTCATACTGAGCTCGACGAAATGACTTAGTCTCCAAACTGAAAAACCTTAGTCTTGAGGGCAGCTTCGAAACCTAACTACTAACCCTTAGACTCAATTCTAATTGACCTTTAGATCTATACAAAGAGGTCAAAAACAGGTTTCCTAAAGACATAGTGATCCTGACCCAAATTAGTAATAGGGTGTTCCAACAGTGTATCTGGAAGAGATGGAGAATTGGGGGGCGATGACAGAAGATTAAAAGTTAGAATGGAGGATAGATGAGGTGTAAGAGGAGATGATGGTGGAGTTGGTGCTGGTGAGGCATGTGGAGATTGAGGAGGTGTGAGAGTGTGAATGATTGGTTGGACTGTTGATGGAGTTGTTGTTTGGAGGGCTGGTGATGTAGTGGAAGGTATGGTTATTGGAGGGTGAGCTGGAAGAGATGGTGTGGGGAGATTGGTCTCTTCAGCAAGGGGGGAAGTGGCTTTAACAGCCCTGGTGCCTTCAAAAGCTTTGGTGGAAGAGGTGGAAGCCTTTAAGGGCTTGGTAATGGTCCTTTCCCACCGGCCAAACAAGGCACATGTAAGCCTCTTGCTGGCATTGATAAATATGGTCGAGGATACCAATGATTCAGCAGCCTTTTCCTTGAGGAAGATCCCTAGGATCCTTCCAAAGCATACTTCCTTTTTGTTTTCTTTTTCTTTATCTGATCAAAGATGATTTGTGCCCAAGACACTTTCTTCTTATTTATTACTGCACACATGACCAGAAATTGAGGTCTGGTGATGTAGTCATGGGCAGTATGCTTGCCAAGCAAGACCTTTCCCACAATATCTGCCAGAAATCTATATTCTACAGATAGATGCTTCTTGAACAGTTTATGGGGGTTATCACCAACATAACCCATCAAGTTTAACATCACATCAAACTCTTCAGAATCAATCTCTAAATCCTCTTCTCCATTCATCAAATCAAAGATTTCAGTCAAAACTATGTGAGTTAAAGAAACGGCATTACCCGCGATTGTTCTAGTCATGATATTTTCGTCAGAGGTAGACGATGTGTAAACCCATTCCCGAATTTTTGTTGCAGACAGCTTGATCCTTGTAGTCATCAGGTTTCTCAGACTTTGTTCTTCTAGTAGTTTCAGAATGTCCACAAAAATCGGATCAGAGTGCTGGAATGAGTCAAAATCAACGTCAAATCCTGTGTCAAATTTCATAGCGGCTAGGTCTCCTGCTCGAATTGCCATGGAATCACCTCCAACAAAGAGAGACGGCGATCAAGTGCAAGAGAACAGAAAGCGCGGGACGGAGGTCGAAGAAAACCTAGATATACGGCTTTTAGGAATATGAACCGATAAACTCCGTTCCACGAAAATAAAATAATTCTTCGAACTGAGGTCGACGAAATAAATTTGAATGAAATAAGTCGTCGATCTTATCCAGATGAATTGAAGACAGTTCGTTGAACTTCGTTCGACGAATATCTTCTGAAACAAAGTTCGTCGAATGCTGGTCGACGAAAATTATTTCACTCACAGAGAGTTCGTCGATCTCCGTTCGACGAATATCTCTCAAACCTTCCTTGGTTCGTCGAACTCCGTTCGACGAACTTTGGAAAATTCGTCGATCGCAGACAGAAATCAAATAAAGTCTTCTCCATTGATCATTCCAAGTTGATTTACAAATAACATATGATTTTTCTCATCCAGGGGTTTGGTGAATATAACAGCCCTTTGTAAATTAGTGTAGATATAGACAAGCTTGATTTTATTTTTGTCTACACACTCCCTAATGAAATGATGTCTTATATCAATATGTTTTGTCCTACTACTGATACACAGGTTTTCCTGGTACATCAGAATCCACAATAGCATTGGTAGCCATGGGAGTTTTCTTTATTGAGGCATCAGCCATCCCAAACTTCTTTAGAAGTTCTTTAGCATATTTTGCTTGAGAGATGAAGATGCCATCAGGGAGCTGCTTCACTTGGAGACCAAGGAAGTAGGAAAGCTCATCCATGCTACTCATTTCAAATTTGGAGTGCATGAGGTCAGAAAACCTCTTGCATAATTTGAAATCTGTAGAGCCAAATATAATATCATCCACATAGATTTGTACTAATAAGGTTTGGTCCTTATTGAAAGATAATAGTTGTCAACCTAAATCACCTAGAGGGGGGTGAATAGGTGGGTTGTGCGTCTTTTTGCGGAAAAAAAATCTCAACCAAAGCACAGAACTATCTACCAAACAAGCAAACACAGGCGAGGCAAGATTTATAGTGGTTCCCCAACCTTGGGTACATCCACTTTCCCTCACCGATCTAGCAATATACTAGACTCGACTACTCCACTATCTCGGATTGTAAAACAATCCTACCCTCGGAACAAGATTCCTACAAACTCGATACACAAACGGATCTACACTCGGAAGGCAAAACTTCCTACAATCTCGGAGTTGAACACTCCTACACTCGGAGAAATCTTCTCCTACAATAATGAAATAAACTTTGAAAAGAAATACAAACAGTGATTCCTTGTTCAGATCTGCAACAGTAAATCAAAAATTCCTCCTTCTGGACTTTTCGGCTTTATCAGATTGATGAAGAGGAATCTCGGCAACAGTAGATCTGAACCTTCTTGCTTCCCACGATCGATCTAATCAGAGGATAAGGAGTTGAGCAAATCTCGATCTGGAGAGCCTTCTTGATCTGAATCCTCAAAGGACGAAACCCTGGCCGGTCTGGAATCAATGACGGCGGCGGCGGCGAGCTTTTGTTTCTTGGAAAGAGAGAGAGGAGACAAAGTCGGCTGCTTGAAATTCTTTGAGAATAATCGTTGAAATTAGAATTAGAATTAGAATTCGGGTTTGTCATTTTGACAAGACCTTTTATAGGAGATAATAGGATTAGACTTAAATGATTCATAAAGAGAAAGACACGTGGACCAATCACGTCTGAGTTTAAGAATAAGACCTTTAGGTCTGGACTTAAAGAATTTCTAAAAATGGTCAAAGTAAATTACTCGAGTCAAGTAGGACTACTCGAGTATATGCAGCACTTACTCGAGTAGGTAGAAGGGACTACTCGAGTACATGAGAAAAATTACTCGAGAGGAAATGAGATGACTACTCGAGTACATTTAGTCAATTACTCAAGTAAGAAAGAATGAGAAAGGACTCAGTTACTCGAGTAACAAAAATGACTTACTCGAGTACTTAAGTACTTACACGAGAGGTGGAGTATATTACTCAAGTTCAAGAAGTACTACTCGAGTATATAGAAATGAACTGCTCAAGTATACAGAAATGAACTACTCGAGTATATAAGAGACTACTCGAGACAAACACTTAGAAAATTTCTAGAACAGGAAAAATTGAACTACTCGAGTATGTAACATGAACTACTCGAGACAGAATGATCTACTCGAGACAGAATGATCTACTCGAGTATATAACATGAACTACTCGAGTAATTCACTTAGTGAAATTTTCTGGAATAAAATTCTAGAATACACGAGAGAAAGCATTGAACTACTCGAGTAGTAGATGAGCTACTCGAGTATATGACTTAGACTTACTCGACACAGACTGGTCGACACAGACTAGTCGACACAAACTAGTCGACACCGAAGGTAGAACTACTCGAGATGAGTCTTAACTACTCGAGTAAGAGATGACTACCCGAGAGTCAGAGTTCAACTAACTTGAGTATATAGATGAAACTACTCGAGTATATATATAACCTACTCGAGTATTTCACTTGGACAAATCTGAGAAGAGAAAATCTGAAAACTCGAGAGAGAAAAGGAAGCTACTCGAGTATACAAGATGAGCTACTCGAGACAGAATGATCAACTCGAGTATATAACATGAACTACTCGAGACAGAATGATCTACTCAAGTATATAACATGAACTACTCGAGTAATTCACTTAGTGAAATTTTCTGGAAAGGAATTCTGGATTACACGAGTAAAAGCATTTGATTACTCGAGTAGTAGATGAACTACTCGAGTATATGAGTTGGACTACTCGAGTAACTAGGAACTACATGAGAGTCAGACTTTAACTACTCGACACAGAGGAGAAAATTACTCGACACAGAATAGAGAACTACTCAAGTACTATATAGTACTACTCGAGTATTTGACTTAGAAAATTTTTGAGAAGAAAAAATTTGTTAACCCGAGAAGTGAAAGGGAACTACTCGAGTTGTTGACTTAACTACTCGAGACAGAATATCATCACTCGAGTATGTACTCAGTAACTTACTCGAGTAAATAAGAAGGTACTCGAGTACTTTACTTGGGAAAAATTTTCTGACAGATTTTCTTCTTCTAGGAGAAATCAGCATCAAGTCTTTTCACATAGTCCTAGAGCTTGAATATGAAGTGTATCCCAATAGAGAGGCTACACATGAGTCAACACTTCGGAACACGTAATGAGGGATTACATTGTATGGTCCTGTGTTTGGTGACCCATTGTAGACTGACATTGATCTACACTTCCCATTGGAATCCTGCAAACACATAACTCAAACCAAGCATCAAATACAACTTAATTCATCTTAGTTCAAGGGTTACTTCATCAAATCTGGGTTAGTGTGGATACAATACCCAACAATCTCCCCCTATTTGTAGAAGTCAGAACTCTTTACACTAAGGTGAATTATGGACATAAAAAGAAAACTAAGTAATCAAGTAGTGTAAGCAAACAAGGAACTATGAAAAAGATAATAAGATCCAAATTACCAACTTCTCCCCCTTTCTGACTTCAACAGATAGCTGGGAGATGGCATCATCTTTGAAAGTAAATACTCTGAGCCTTGAGCCTTCTTGAAAGTCCAGCCTCTTCTAGTCTTCCTTGTTGAGCATCCCAAGTTCTGTTTTGAAGAACGAGAACTTGGTCTCGTCTAGCGGCTTCGTGAAAATATCTGCAATTTGCCTATCTGTAGGGACTCCACATGTTGTCGGATGAAGTGATATCTTAGCTCTATATGCTTTTTCCGGCTGTGCGAGACTGGGTTGTTGGCTATTGCTATTGCGCTGGAGGAGTCACAAAACAATGGAATCTTTGCAAACTCCATGTTGTAGTCTTCGAACTGATTCTTTATCCAAAGTAACTGTGCACAGCAACTGCCTGCAGAGATGTACTCTGACTCGGCCGTTGAGATTGCCACACAGTTTTGCTTCTTGCTACTCCAGGAGATAAGCCTTCTTCCAAAGAATTGGCAAGTCCCTAAAGTGCTTTTCCTGTCGTCTTTGCTACCTGTAAAATCCGCATCTGAAAAACCTATCAGTTTGCTATCACTATTTTTTGGGTACCATAAGCCAAGATTTGGTGTGTTGGATCCCTAGTTGATTTGGGCTAGATTCACTAGCTTAGGATGTGACCCAAAATGTATAGCCAGGGTCATATTTGTGTCCTAGAGTCTAGGCCAAGTCCTTAGAGTCAACATTAGATGGACCAGCTATCAACAAGACTATCAGAGACTTAAGACTTAGAAGTTTTCAAGACTAAGTAAAGTGAGTTCGACGTTCGTCGAACTCAGGTCGACGAAAGGTGTTCTGAGCTCGACGATCTTGAGAAATTTCTCTGTGCTGAGCTCGACGATCTTTGTTCTCTGTTCGACGAAGACTGAGATACTTCAACAAACTAAAGTCAGGATAACTCCAGATTTTTCTAAGTCCAACTTCAGGCTTTGGTCGACGAACAAGATTCTGAGCCCGACGAACTTGGACCTCAAGTCCACAATCATTCTTCGGTAGACGATTTTGGATCTCAGTTCGACGAATGAAGATTGTCAGCTCGACGAATGATGATTGTCAGTTCGACGAAGATTGTAGCAGAATTGACAAGTTTCCCTTGAAGTCTACTGTTATTGTCTGGTCGACGAACTCATCAGCTCAGCTCGACGATTCCTGTTCTTCGTTCAACGATTCCAAACTAGGCCTTCTCCAGTTTCCCGTCCCTTTTCTTGGCGATGATTCCTGAGCAATTAATGTTAAAACTTCTCGGAATGTTACCTTTAGAACGAGCATTGATCATGGATTATTACATGCTATTTTTCCATGGGACAGTTAGGGAATTCATTGATTGTCGCTTTCTTCCCAGGCCGATTGCATTTACTGCTCAAACATTCATATTTTGAATGTTCTTCAGTCAGTCTTAAGTCAGACAAGTAAAAGACCAAGCAGTGACATACAGATAGATTACATTCAACAGTATTACAGAAAGCAAAAAAGTCACATTCACTGCAATCAGCCTAGGCCAGAGAACATCATCAAGAAGAAGAAGAACATTCAATCTCCATCAAGAGTCTTCTTCTTTCAATCCTACAGGATAACTTCAGAAGGACAATAATTACACTATCTGTCAAAGAAGTTCTTAAAGCAATCTCTGGTCCAGGCAATCAAGTTTTGAAGTCCTGTCACACTGAAGCAGTGCTCCAGATTTCCTGATCCATTCAAGATCTCAGGGGGAGCAATCTGCTGAAATCAATCCACTAGTCTTCTCAGTTGTTATTGAGAAAGAGAAGACACCATCACCCCTTTTTCTATCCTCTGTATAGGGTTTTAATTCCCTTCAAAATTATTCCGGGTTGCAAGTCTCCTACCAAAAGACTTGAAGTTTTGGTTTTTGAGCACCTGAACAAAAGCTCATTGGTGTCAGGCACCTGATCAAAAACCTGAGTGGATTTACCCAGGTTGGGGAACCACTATAAATTTCTTGTGTCGTCTGGTTGTCCTTTTTCTTTTGTTTTGGCTGTGTTCTGTGATTGGTTAGGTTGCTGTGCTTATTTCTTTGATTGCTAACCTGTTCACCTAGCTTTACAACAAAAGTTGTAAAAAGTTTGTAGAGAGCACAATACTCTATTCACCCACCTCTAGAGTATTTCAGATCCAACCTGCACTTTCAATTGGTATCAGAGACAGGTTGGTTAATCTACCACACCTTAAGAGGTTAATTGGTTGAACAGGCTAACACCTGAACCATAAAGATCCCTCTTGTTAGATCTGATTATTCTATTTTTGTTATTAGATTTATTTCTTCACAGAAATAGCTCAAAATAAAAATTATGCAAGCAACAGACCTCCAGTATGCAATCTTAACAGATTTGCCATCTGGAAGGCAAGAATCAAATTATATATGAATTCTATTGATGAGGAAATTTTTACCTCTATCTTGACAGGAGTACCTCCAGCACCTGCAGCTTCTATAAGCACCTCTACAAACATGACTGCAGTATCTCCTCCAGAGAATAATTATGCTTACAAGAAAGCCAAAATTGCAGATGCAAAAGCAATGAACATCTTGGCTCAGACTATGTCAGATGACATATTTTAGAAGGTGACTGAGTGCACCTCAGCCAAGGCCATTTGGGATTCCCTCAACCAAATGGTAGCTGGTTCAGCCGATGAAAGGAAAGATAGGAGATCAAATCTCATATCCCTGTATGAGAATTTTAAGAAGGACGAGGCTGAATTAGTGGCTGAAATGTACAACAGGTTGAGCTCAATCATCAATGAGATTAAAACCTTGGATAAAGATATCACCCTTACAGAGGTGAATGACAAAATCTTGATGTGCTTCCCTAGCTCTTGGGACTCAAGAATCTGGCCTATCAAAGAAGCCAGAAGCCTAAATGAGATATCAACTGAATCTCTGCTAGGCAAACTAAAGTCTTATGAGCAGTTGATTAAGTCAAGAGAAGCAGCTGAACAGAAAGCAACAACTCTAGTGAGAAAAGATCACAGTATAGCCTTCAAAGCATCTGAGGAAAGTGAGACCTCAACATCCAATGAAGAACTAATGAGCCTCTTTGCAAAAAGATTTTATAAGATGGCTAGAAAGGATTTCAGAAGAAAATCATCCAGGCAGGATGATAAGCCCAGATTTGACAAGACACCAACCAAGGAGGTTGGGTACTTTGGATGCAGAAAGCCTGGACATTACATCTCAGAATGTCCAGAAAACCAGAAGAAGGAGAAAAGCAGAGAAAAGGACTCCAGGAGAAAACACAGCAGCAGACCCTCCTCCAGCAAGTACAAAAAGAGAGATAAAGGCTTTGTTGTTGAAACATGGAGTGATACTGAAGAAGAATCATCCTCTTCCAGATCAAGTGAAGAAGAGGAAGAAGCAAGATCCAAGGAGGTTTGCCTTATGGCAATTGATGCCTCCAGGAGCAATTTAGGATCAGAAGGTGAATCTGAAGATGAGGCAGCCTTAGAGTCAGAGGCAGATCAGGTTCTTTTATGTTTTGATTTTAATTCTGTTTTATTTAAAATTGAATTCAAAACTATGTGTTTAGATTTAATTAACTCAGAGAAAGAAATAAAAACCCTTAGAGAAAAACTAGAAAATCTTGAATTTGTCAACTCAGAAAATCTTAAACTAAAAGATCAACTAACTTTAGCACATGAGCAAATAATTAAATTAAAATCTGATTTATTTGAGGCTAAACAACTTGAGCAATCTCTCAATGGGAGAAGTCTCAAGCTGATGGACATAATAAGCACAGTAAATGCCAGATTAAATGGCAAGCTGGGCTTGGGTGCATCATTAGGTTTGCCCCCCATAATTAAGAAAAATATTCTTACAACACCCATTAAATTTGTCTCTGTCAAGGGAAAAGAAAAGATAATAAACGAACCAATGTCTGAAAACAATCCAAAACCCATAGACAAGAGAAATAAAAATCAGAAAATAGCTAATAAAAACAAGGTTCAGCAGCATTCGTCGAACTCAGATCGACGAAATATGGCCAGTTCGTCGAACCCAGATCGACGAACGCTGAACGCAAACTTCAGTTATAACAATTTGTCTAACTGTGATCGACGAACTTTGCATGGTTCGTCGAGCAGAGGTCGACGAACATGGGGCGCAGAAAATGACTATTGTCATTCTCTGAGCAGAGATCGACGATCTCAGCCCTATTCGTCGAACTCTGGTCGACGAACTTACAAGTATTCGTCGAACCCAGAAGGACCAAACATAAATCATTTCTCTTACAGAAATTCTAAGCCAGCTAATAAACCATTTAATCCAGTAGCTGATTGGGTTATTCCACCTAGGAGATATCACGCCTTAGGTTATAAATCTCAACCTACTTTGTCAGTTATATCCAGTTTTTCTTTTCAACCAAATAAATGAAACAAGGTGACCTGGGTCAAGAACAATTAATTTTTGTTTTCATTTCAGGTGAAGAGTTGTCCAAGGGTGAGTCAGACCTGGTACTTGGACAGTGGTTGCTCCAAGCATATGATAGGCAGCAAGGACAATCTATCTAATTACAAGTCCAAGCTAGGATCAAAGGTTATCTTTGGTGATTCAAATAGTGGCCAGTCTGAAGGATATGGAGCAGTAAAGATTGGAACAGTCACTTTCAAGAAAGTAACATATGTAAGAGGACTCAAACATAACCTAATATCCATAAGCCAACTATGTGATGAAGGTTATCAGGTACACTTTAACTCTACCTCCTGTTCTATTATTAATAATGAAAACAAAACTGTTTTAATTGGAATTAGACAAGGTAACATATATCTAGTAGACTTTATTTCTGCCAAAATTGATGTTTGTTTACTCAATATCACTAGTAACCAAAATGAGTTGTGGCATAAAAGATTAGGTCATGTAAACCTTAAAAATATAGCTAGGTTATCTAAAGACAACCATGTTAGAGGTTTACCTTCTGGCCCCTACAAGAAGGAAAACCTATGCAGGGCTTGTCAATTAGGCAAGCAAACTAAAACTAGTTTCAAATCCATTAATAAGAGTGATTCACCTGGGATTTTGTATTTGCTTCATGTGGATCTATTTGGATCCATTGCAGTACAAAGCCTAGGAAGGAAGTCTTATACTTTAGTGATTGTTGATGACTTCTCCAGATTCAGTTGGGTGGCCTTTCTGAGAACTAAGTCAGATACATTCAAAGTCCTTACAGATTTTCTCAGGACCATACAGATTGAGTTCTCTACTCATGTTGCATTGATCAGAAGTGATCATGGCACAGAGTTTGAGTCTCTTCTTATGCATGAGTTCTGTGAGAAGGAAGGTATTAGGCAGTGCTTCTTAGCTCCTAGAACTCCCCAACAAAATGGAGTAGCTGAAAGGAAAAATAGGACACTCATTGAATCTGCAGGTACGTTATTGACAGATGCTTACATGCCTCTATCCTTTTGGGCAGAAGCTGTAAACACTGCTAACTATGTCCTGAATAGAAGCCTCATACATAAGCTGAAAAATAAGACCCCCTATGAATTGCTTAAAGGAAAGAAACCTAAAATCACATATTTTAAAGTTTTTGGTTGTATATGTTATATTTACACTAACAACAAAAGATACATTAGAAAGTTTGAGGCTAAGGTTGAAGAAGGGATTTTTCTAGGATACTCCCAAGTAAGCAAGGCCTATAGGGTTTTTAATAAATCCACTCTTAAAATTGAAGAGTCGGTCCATGTATCTTTTGATGAAGCTAACATGTCTTATAAGGAGAAAGAGATTTCTACCATAAGCTCTTTGCAGGTTCCACAACTGTGTGAGTCTATGGATGGACTAAACCTTACCCAAGAAGTGTCAACCCATCCTTCTCCACAGGTTGCTGAAGACATTGAAGAAGAAATTCAAGTGGAAGTGGCTGAACTTCCCTCAACAGCTAATAACATTCCTCAAGAGGAATTAATTATAGAAGATGTTGCTAAACAAACTCCACTCACTGATCTTGTCACACTTAGAGATCACCCCAGATCTCAAGTGATTGGAGACATTTCAGCAGGTGTACAGACAAGGCATCAACTCAACCAAGACTTGATGCATGCATGTTTTCTCTCTCAGATTGAACCTCTCTCCATCCATGAAGCTGAGCAAGATCCCCACTGGATCATTGCAATGCAAGAGGAACTAAATCAGTTTGAGAGATGTAGAGTTTGGGATTTGGTTCCAAGACCTCACAACTACCCAGTTATTGGAACCAAATGGGTCTACAGAAACAAGCTAGATGCTCAAGGAAACATAGTGAGAAACAAGGCTAGGCTTGTTGCTCAAGGCTACAGGCAAGAGAAAGGAATTGACTATGACCAAACCTTTGCTCCTGTTGCAAGGTTAGAGGCCATAAGAATATTCCTTGCCTATGCAGCTCACAGGAGATTCAAAGTTTTCCAAATGGATGTCAAGAGTGTATTTTTGAATGGAGTGCTTCAAGAAGAGGTTTATGTGGAACAACCTCCAGGTTTTATCTCTCTAACTCAACCCTCTTTTGTATTTAAATTGCATAAAGCTCTCTATGGTTTAAAGCAAGCTCCAAGAGCTTCGTATGAGACCTTAGCAAGCTTTCTTTTAGAGCATAAATTTAGTAGAGGAACCGTAGATAAAACTCTTTTCACTATACATCATAAGGACCAAATCTTGTTAGTACAAATATATGTGGATCACATCATCTTTGGGTCTAATGATCCCAAATTATGCAAGAGGTTTGCTGACCTCATGCATTCCAAATTTGAGATGAGTAGCATGGGTGAGCTTTCCTACTTCCTTGGTCTCCAAGTGAAGCAGCTCCCTGATGGTATCTTCCTCTCCCAAGCTAAGTATGCTAAAGAGCTTATTAAGAAGTTTGGAATAGGTGATGCTTCAGGAATGAAAACACCTATGGCTATCAATGTTGTTGTGGATTCTGATGCAGCAGGGAAACCTATAGATCAGAAGCATTATAGGGCAATTGTTGGATCCCAATTATACCTAATAGCTAGCAGGCTTGATATCATGTTTGCCACAAGCCTTTATGCTAGGTTCCAAGTGAACCCCAAAGAATCTCACCTTATTTTCTTAAAAAGAATTTTGAGATATATAAAGAGTTGTACTAGTCTAGTACTCTGGAATCCTTTAGAGTCAGAGTTTGAGTTAACTGGATACTCAGATGCTGACTATGCTGGATGTAGAGTGGACAGGAAGAGTACCTCTGGAACTTGCCAGTTCTTGGGTATGAGACTTGTCTCCTGGATTGTAAAAGCAAACATCTGTGTCTACATCAACTGCAGAAGCAGAATACATGGCTGCTGGCAGCTGCTGTTCATAAATGTTATGGATACAAAATCAACTCCTAGACTATGGTGTCAACTAAAATAATTCAACATTATTTTTGTGATAATACTAGTGTTATTCCTATAGCACAGAATCCAGTTCACCATAGTAGGGCTAAACATATTGATATAAGGCATCATTTCATTAGAGATAATTTAGACAAAAAGAAAATTAACCTAATCCATATTTCTACTGATTTACAGAGAGAAGACATTTTCACCAAACCCTTGGATGAGAAAAATCATCTGTTCTTTATAAATCAACTGGGAATGATCAATGGAGAAGAGTTAAATTAGTTTATGTCTGCATTCGACGAATTTTCTAGAGTTCGTCGAATGGAGTTCGACGAATTAGGGAAAGTTTGAGAGATGCTCGTCGAACGGAGATCGACGAATTCTCTGTGTGGGAACAATTTTCGTCGACCGGAGATCGACGAACTTTGCTTCAGAAGATATTTGGTCGAACGGAGTTCGACGAACTGTTTTCGTTTCTTCTGATGAGATCGACAAATTATTTATCTATAATTTATTTCGTCGACCTCAGTTCGAAGAATTGTTTTCTTTTTCGTGGGACGGAGATTGTCGATTCATATTCTGGAAAACTTATATCTAGGTTTTCTTCGACCTCCATCCCGCGCTTTCTGTTCCCTTGCTCTTGATCGCCGTTTTCTCTATCTGTCTTGCAGGTCATCAATGGCGATTCCAGCGAACACCTTGGCCGCAATGAAATTCGACACCGGCTTTGACATGGACTTTGATTCCTTCCAGCATTCTGACCCAATATTTCTCTACATTCTGGAACTTCTAGAAGAACTTGGTCTCAAGGATTTTTTGACCAGAAGGATCAAACTGCATGCAACTAAAATTAGAGAATGGGTATATACTTCTTCTGTTTCTGAGGAAAATGTCTTGACAGGAAATATCGGGAGTAATGCTGTTTCTTTATCTCCCGCCGTTCTTTCTGAAATCTTTGAGTTTGTAAATGGAGAAGACGATCTGGATATAGATTCTGAAGAGTTTACTTCGATGCTGAATCTGATGGGGTTTACTGGGAGTAACCCTAACAAGTTGTTAAAGAAACAACTCTCTGCCGCCTACCAGTTCTTGGCGGATATTGTGGGAAAAGTGCTGATGGGCAAGCACTCCGCGCACGATTACATCACAAGACACCAATTCCTTGTTATGTGCGCAGTGGTCAACAAGAGACATGTCGATTGGGGAAAGATCTTCTTTGATTTGATAAAGAAGAAGAATAGTAAGAAAGAGGTTTGCTTTGGAAGAATCTTGGGGATTTTTCTTCAAGAAAAAGCTGGTGAATTCTTGGTCTCCCCGACCATATTCATCAATGCCAACAAGCGCCTCACATGCGCTTTGTTTGGCAGATGGGAGAGGACGATCTCCAAGCCATCCAAGGCTTCCTCCTCTTCCATCCCAGCTTCTGAGAGCACAAGGGCTATGAAGGCCACTCCCCACCCTGTAGAAGATGCAATTCCATCTCCACAACCTCTTCCAGCAACCCATCTTCCATCTTCACCAATTCCTCCAACTTCCCCCATTCATGTTTCTCCATCACCACATGCATCCCCTGTAATGACTCCTCCTGCATCACCTCCTCCACCTCATCTGTCCAACATTCAACATACTATCCCCTTCTCCTCCTCCACAAGACACCACCATAACAGATGCAATTCCACCTCTATCTCCTCCATCTGTTCCCCTCCCTTCATCTACTTCTCAACCTTCACAATCTACCTGTCCATCTTTGGACTCCTCCACTGTATCTACAATCATAACCCTACTCTCTCCCCTCATCAAATCCCTAATCACAGAGGCCATTACACCTCTTGTGAATTCTATTAATTCTTTATCTGCCCAAGTGTCTCTTCTCTCTGCTGCCCCCTCTTCTTTCAGGGGCCTGACTCTAGGTTCTCCTGAACCCAGGAAGGGGGAGATGCTCTATGATGAAGTAGCAGCAGATGCAGATGCAGAAGCAGCAGCAGCAGACACAGCAGCAGTTCCTTCTACAGCAGTTTCAGATGCAGATGCAGAAATTTTGCCAGAATTTGATTCTGAGTTGATTGAATTGATTCATTTTATGGATACTGACATTGACTTAGATGAGTCAGTTCCAGAGCAGATCACAGCTGTTGGTGTTTTCCATTTAAATCCCACAGTTGATTTAGCTGATTTGTTGAGAAATTTTGATACAATTTATGTACAGTTACCCTCTACTAAGCCACAGTTGGCCATTGTTCCCTATACTTCTCCTGCTAGTCCAGTAGTTGCTAAGAAACCCTGTGACAGTTTTGCACTTCCAGTTTTTGCTTCAACCTCTGCAGCTATTCCATCTTCTCCAGAAGCTGTTTCAGCACCAACTTTTTTTATGGATGACTCACCAATGCCTGATCTGGATAAGTTATTCTTGGCTGATATTGAAGAGGAAAATAAGGCAGCAGCTGAAAGCTCTGTCCCAATTGCTTCTGATTCTTGTATAGTTTCTTCTTCAACTACTTTTGAAACTCCAGCTTCTTAACCCTCTGCTCCCTCTACAAAAAAGCCTGCTATTTCTGATAAAGCTTTAAAAGCATTGGATGCTATGTATGATAACCCTCAAGGTTCTGGCAGTGAAGATGATGAAGATAATGTTGAAGATGATTCAGATGAAGAAGCTTCCAACAAGAAGAAGAAATTGCTGTCAAAGAAAAGGAAGGCTCCTCTTCCTCCTGCTCCTAAGCTCAATCCAACTGCTGACACTCCCTACTACATTTTGCATAATGTTACTCCTTATAAGGGAATGCCTGCATGGATGTGGTTATCTAAGATCCAGCAAAAGGAAAGGAAAAGAAGTAGGAGATATTCTCCTCCACCAGTTCAGAGATATAGAAAAGATCCACCTCCTCCTCCTCCTCCAGCAGCTAGTGCCACTGGCTCTAGCTCCTAGAGATCTGACCCTATGCAAACTTATCAGAGACATCAAGGGAGATCCTCTGGAAGCAGTCAGCAAAGTCATCATTCTTCAGGAAATCAACATCAACAACAGCAACAGCAACAAATCTCTACAGAACAGAAAGCTAAGAATCCTGAAAGGCCATATTCTCCTCCTATTCCTTTTGAGTATCCTGAAATAGCCAACACTGCTAAAATGGTTAGGTTCCAGGAACTTATTGGTCTGTCCCTGATTAATAAAGCTAAAGCTGAAGGTAAAGACATATCAGGTTTTACAACTATGTCAAAGTACATGAAGGAAGAATTAAAAAGATTTGATAAGTGAACAAACTGATCAATGTTGATGATTATATGAAGCTCCATCCAGAGGCTGTTGTTCCCAGAGCCTCTTCTCAGAATATGCTTGGTATAGCAGATATGACAATGACTGTAGCTCAGGCAGCTAATCCAAACAGCGAGATTATCTTTAAAAAGCCAGGAGAGAAGACAAAAGAAGACAGGTCCAAGCAGAAGAAGTAATCTTTATTTTGTTTCAATTTCTTTCTGCACTTTCTTTCAATATATGTTATTTGTTTAAACAAAGCCTATGTATATATATATCTGATGCATGTGTTAGTAATTCTCTGCCAGATATATTTTTTCTCTCTTGCTTTGTTTATCTGTTTTGAGTCTCTTAGTGACCTCACCCAAATAGGGGAGATTGTTGGATCCCTAGTTGATTTGGGCTAGGTTCACTAGCTTAGGATGTGACCCAACATGTATAGCCATGGTCATATTTGTGTCCTAGAGTCTAGGCCAAGTCTTTAGAGTCAACATCAGATGGACCAGCTATCAACAAGACTATCAGAGACTCAAGACTTAGAAGTTTTCAAGACTAAGACAAGTGAGTTCGACGTTCGTCGAACTCGGGTCGACGAAAGGTGTTCTGAGCTCGACGATCTTGAGATATTTCTCTGTGCTGAGCTCGACGATCTTTGTTCTCTGTTCGACGAAGACTGAGATACTTCAACAAACTAAAGTCAGGGTAACTCCAGATTTTTCTAAGTCCAACTTCAGTCTTTGGTCGACGAACAAGATTCTGAACTCGACGAACTTGGACCTCAAGTCCACAATTATTCTTCGGTCGACGATTTTAGATCTCAGTTCGACGAATGAAGATTGTCAGCTCGACGAATAATGATTGTCAGTTCGACGAAGATTGTAGCAGAATTGACAAGTTTCCCGTGAAGACTATTGCTATTGTCTGGTCGACGAACTCATCATGTCAGCTCGATGATTCCTGTTCTTCGTTCAACGATTCCAAACTTGGTCTTCTCCAGTTTCCCGTCCCTTTTCTTGGCGATGATTCCTGAGCAATTAATGCTAAAACTTCTCAGAATGTTACCGTTAGAACGAGCATTGATCATGGATTATTACATGCCGTTTTTCCATAGGACAGTTAGGGAATTCATTGATTGTCGCTTCCTTCCCACGCCGATTGCATTTACTGCACAAACATTCAAATTTTGAATGTTTTTCAGTCAGTATTAAGTCAGACAAGAAAAAGACCAAGCAGTGACATATAGATAGATTACATTCAACAGTCTTACAAAAAGCAAAAAAGTCACATTCACTGCAATCAGCCTAGGCCAGAGAACATCATTAAGAAGAAGAAGAACATTCAATCTCCATCAAGAGTCTTCTTCTTTCAATCCTACAGGACAACTTCAGAAGGACAACAATTACACTATCTGTCAAAGAAGTTCCTGAAGCAATCTCTGGTCCAGGCAATCAAGTTTTGAAGACCTGTCACCCTGAAGCAGTGCTCCAGATTTCCTGATCCATTCAAGATCCCAGGGGAGAAATCTGCTAAAATCAATCCACTAGTCTTCTCAGTTGTTATTGAGAAAGAGAAGACACCATCACCCTTTTTTCTATCCTCTGTACAGGGTTTTAATTCCCTTCAAAATTATTCCTGGTTGCAAGTATCCTGCCAAAAGATTTGAGGTTTTGGTTTTTGAGCACCTGAACAAAAGCTCATTCGTGTCAGTCACCTGATCAAAAACCTGAGTGGATTCCTACCAGGGTGTTAGAAGAGTGGATGTACCGAGGTTGGGGAACCACTATAAATTTCTTGTGTCGTCTGGTTGCACTTTTTCTTTTGTTTTGGCTGTGTTCTGTGATTGGTTAGGTAGCTGTGCTTATTTCTTTGATTGCTAACATGTTCACCTAGCTTTACAGCAAAAGTTGTAAAATAATTGTAGAGAGCACAATACTCTATTCACCCCCCCTCTAGAGTATTTCAGATCTAACCTGCACTTTCATGGTGTACCTTTAAGGTATCTCAAAATCCACTTTGCAACAGCGTAGTGAGATTCCTTAGAGTTCACCTGAAATCTAGCACAGACACATGTTGAGAACATTATGTCAGGTCTACTTGCAGTAAGGTAGAGCAAGGATCCAATAATGCTTTTGTACTTGGTTTCATCAAAAGGTTTCCCTTTTTCATCCTTGTCCAGAGACATTATTGAACCCATTGGAGTCCTCATCGAGGTTGCGTTCTCCATTCCGAATTTCTTAATCAGCTCTTTGGTAAACTTAGTCTGCGAGATGAAAATTCCATCTTCAGACTGTTTCACCTGAAGCCCTAAGAAATACTTCAGCTCACCCATACTGCTCATTTCAAACTTCCCTTGCATAAGTTTTGAAAACTTCTTGCAGAGGTTGTCATCAGTAGAACCAAAGATAATGTCGTCCACATAGATTTGCACTAGCAAAATCTTGCACTTAATTTCCCTAAGAAATAATGTCTTGTCTATCTTTCCCCTTGTGAACTTGTTCTCAAGTAGAAAGCTAGACAGCGTCTCATACCAAGCTCGAGGAGCTTGTTTCAGACCATATAATGCTTTATGCCGTAAATAAACGTAATCAGGAAGGTTAGAATTAACGAAACCTAGAGGTTGTTCCACATACACCTCTTCCTTTATGTTACCATTAAGGAAGGCAGATTTCACATCCATATGGTAGACAGTGAAGCCTTTAAGTGAAGCATATGCTAGGAATAACCTTATAGCCTCCAGTCTTGCCACTGGAGAGTATGTCTGGTCGAAGTCAATTCCTTCTTCATGACGATAGCCTTTGGCGACAAGTCTGTCCTTGTTCTTTACTATCGTTCCATCTTTGTCCATCTTGTTCCTATAGACCCATTTTGTCCCAATGACGTTCTTACCTTTGGGTCTTGGAATAAGCTTCCATACTTTGCAGCGCTTGAACTGGTTCAGTTCTTCTTCCATTGCCATTATCCATGATGCATCTGAGTTTGCTTCCTCAAACTTCTTTGGTTCAACCTGCGAGAGAAAACTTAAATATAGATTCTCATTAGTTGTACCTCTACTAGTTCTGACACCATCCCGGGGATCTCCTATGATTTGGTCCATGGGATGATCCTTCAAATGTCTGAGCTCTAGAGTTCTTGCATCTTGATTGTCTTCTATCACCGGAGTGACTTCTTCATCTTGGATGACTTCTTCATCTTGATCATCAGCCTCTCCAATAGGGGTTGGAGTGGTGATCTTGATGAACTTTTCACCTTTGTCTTCGGACGGTTCATCCAAGCTAATTTCTTTCAGCTTTGAACCTGCATCTTCAATAAGCACACTAGAAGAGTTGCTTTGCAGCAAACTCGTCTCATCAAATACAACATGTATCGATTCTTCTTCCACCAGGGTTTTTCTATTAAAAATCCTATATACCTTACTATGGCTACTATAACCTACAAAAATACCTTCAAAGCTCTTTTCGCTAAACTTAGTAGTGTGATACTTGTCATTGTTTAGCACGAAGCATTTACAGCCAAAGATTCTAAAATATGAGACTGTTGGTTTCCTGCCCTTCAGAAGTTCGTAAGGTGTCTTATCGTGGTTTTTGTTTATGAGTGCTCGATTTTGCACGTGGCATGCAGTGTTGACGGCTTCAGCCCAAAAATATTCCGGAAGTGAAGCATCACTCAATATGGTCCTGCAGGCCTCTATGAGCATTCTATTCCTTCTCTCGTCCACTCTATTTTGTTCAGGAGTGCGAGGAGAGGAAAACTCATGAAAGATACCTAGGCTTTCACAAAATTCTGTCATGGCCCCAAACTTGAACTCTGTTCCATTGTCACTTCTAATTTTGACTACGGAGCAGTTGTACTCATTCTGGACTTGCTTGACAAAATTAGTAACGATGTCGAAGGTATCTGACTTGTGTTTCAGAAAAAACACCCACGTAAAACGCGAGTAATCATCAACAGTTACCAATGTATAATCCTTACCTCCCAAACTTCTAATTTGCAGTGGACCAAACAAGTCCATGTGCAGTAGATGAAGACATCTATTAGAATCCTTGCCAAAAATGCTTTTAAAGGTAGCCCTTGTTTGCTTGCCTTTTACACATGCATGACAAGGTCTATCTTTGACGTACTTGACATTTGGGGCATCACGTACTAAGTTCATTGAAAATAATTTGTTTATATTTTTGGAATTAATATGTGCTAATCTCTTGTGCCATTGGTCACCAAGAGACGCACTATCTTTTGCTAAGAGGCACACTGGTGTCGAAGAATCTATATAAATGAAATTCAAACAGAAGATGTTTCTTCTTCGAGTGCCGGATAGAATCTGAAAGTGCAGGTTAGATCTGATATACTCTAGAGGGGGTGAATAGAGTATGGTGCTTACTAAAAACTTTTTACAACTGTTGTTGTATACCTAAGTGAACATGGAAGCAAATAACATAAAGTTAACACAGCAACTAACTAAACACAGAGCAATCACAAACCACAGCCAGAAAACAAAAGAAAATAAGCAACCAGATGACACAAGGAGATATAGTGATTCCCCAATCAATCTGGGTACATCCACTCTTTTACCACCCTAGGTAGGAATCCACTGCAGGATGAGTTGATCAGGTGTCCTGGGAACCAATGGGTTTTGATCAGGTCCCCAAAAACCAAACCCTCAAGTCTTTTGGAAGGAGACTTGCAACCAGAATAATTTTGAAGGGATTTAAAATCCTGTACAGGAATTAGAGAGAGGGTGATAGTGTCTTCTCTGTTAACAGTCAGAGAGAAGACTTGTGGATTGATATAGCAGATCTTGCTCCCCCTGAGATCTTGAATTGGTCAGGAATGCTGGAGCACTGCTTCAGGGTGATAGGCCTTCAATGACCTAGAATGCCTGGACCAGAACTGCTTCAGGAACTTCTTTTGACTGATAAAGTTCTGTTGTCCTTTGAAGTTGTCCTGAGAATAGAAGGAAGAAGACTCTTGATTGAATTTGGTTGTTCTTCTTCTTCTTCAAAAGTTCTCTAGTCAAGGCTGATTGCAGTCAAGAACTTTAGATTTGAGAAAGTTTGTTCTTCTGCAGCTTCAGAGTGTCTATGAGATTGTTTTTTGTACTGTGTTTCTTGAACTCTATCACTGCTTGATTCTGTTCTCTTTCTGTGTCACAATTTTTTGTGTATCTGTGTGTCTCTTTCTGACTGAGGAATATTCAAACTTTTTGAATGTCGAGCAGTAATTACAGTCGGCCTTGGAAATAATCAGCAATCAATGACTTTCCTAACTGTCTCATGGAAAAACGGCATGTAATCGTTCATAGTCAATGCACGTTCTAACGGTAACATTCCGAGAAGATCTGGCATTAAATGTTCAGGAATCAGCGCCAAGAAACGGGACGGGAACCTTGAAGGAAACCTAATCTGGATTCGTCGAACGAAGAACATATTTCGTCGAGCTGAACTTGTGTTCGTCTAGCTGAGCTAGAGTTTGTCGAGCTGAGCTTGATAGAGTTCATCGACCAGACAATCTTCATTCATCTGAAATACAGTCTTCATTTGTCGAGCTGAGAATCAAATTCGTCGACCTGAGAAAAGTTCTGGACTTAGACAAAATATCCTGCATCTGCTGAAATGTTGTGTCGACAAAAGTTGGTGTCGACAGATTGGTCTTGGTGTCGACACAAATCCTGGTGTCGACATAAGCTGTTGTCGACTGAAATCCTGGTGTCGACACAAATCGTCTGGTGTCGACATAAACCCTAAGTGTCGACACAGATTCTCTGAGTCCAGAAATCGTCGAGTAAAGAATAGCATTCGTCGACCTGAGAAGCTGATTTTGTCGACCTGAGAAGCTGTGAACTTGAGGTCCAAGTTCGTCGAGCTCAGAATATAATTCGTCGACCGAAGCATGAAGCTAGAATTAGAAAAATTTGAAGTTCTCCTAACTTTGGCTTGATGTAGAAACTGAGTTTTCATCGAACAGAGAACATAGATCGTCGAGCTCAGCACAAAGAATTGTCTCACGATCGTCGAGCGCAGAACTCTTTTCGTCGAGCTGAGTTCGACGAACGTCATTCGTCGAACTCACTTTACTTAGTCTTGAAAACTTGTGAGTCTGGAGTCTCTGAGGGTCTTGTTGAAAGCTGGTCCATCTGGAGTTGAGCCTAAGGACTTAACCTAGACTCTAGGACACAAATTGACCCTTCCTATACATGATGGGTCACATCCTAAGTCAGTGAACCTAGCCCAGAACAACTAGGGATCCAACAGAATCGTTTCCATATTGTCAACGGACTTTATCAAGCACTTGTCAGCGTGAAACTCAACTATGTATCCTTTATCGCAGAGTTGGCTTATGCTTATATGGTTATGTTCCAAACCTTCAACATAAGCCACATCTGAGAAGGATACATTGTCGTTAGTAATCATACCATAGCCTCTAGTAATTCTACTGTCTGAACCTCCAAAGATGACCTTCGATCCGTTCACAACTAGAGTAAAGTTCTGAATAAGGCTTCTTGTCTCGGTCATATGTCGAGAGCATCCGCTGTCCAAATAATAGATTGGCGTTTTGTTGGCATTTGGACATTCCTGCAATCACAATCAGTTAGCCTTAGGAACCCAAATAAATTTGGGCCCTTGGACTCGGGTTAGAACACTCCTCCTACGAATATTAGCATTAGGAGTGGTCTGTTAAATTTTCTCAACGTGGTCAGCAAGATAGCCCAAACGCCAAATTATTATCTTCGGAACTACCCAGTTCGCACGTTGAACCAGCGGAAACCAAGGAATAGAGGTAAATGCCAACAAACAATAGAAGCACAAGCAGGTCTTTTAATCATTCACTTCTTTACAATGCGAGGCATACATAGCGAGACATGATTTCGCTAGTACAACAGCTGAAAACAGAAAGCACCAAAAAACAAGCCGGGCGGACAGCCCCGGAGTCCGCCGAGACCGCGAGGTCGCCGAGGTCGCCGAGTCCGCTGAACTCGCCCAAGCTAAGATGCAATCCGCCGAATAGACACGGAGTCCGCCGAAGCCGCGAGGCCGCGCGGACACACCGTTATTCGCCTCCTGCTGAACCTGAACTGAGGAACACCCCTACCCGCCTGAAGCCGGCGGACAGGTTATTGAAGCTGGCAAAGATGAAACAGAACTGACAAGCCGCAAAGCGACCTCCTACTGAGTCCGCAGAGACCGCACACTTCCAAGCACTTGACCGCAGTCACAGCCAAACTCCTGGCTCCTTGAAGCTACCCGCGCGACCTGCACACAGCAAACCGTCAGCCTGAAACAATCCGCGCGGACTGGCAAACACAGACCGCAGCACTTCGCTCAACCCAACTTACTGTTCACTCTAGTTACTTAGGTTGTGCCAGGGGGGTCCTATTTATGGGCAAGGTGAGGAGTGTGGTCACCGCCCAAGAGATAGCATCACCACCCCAGCCCGCGCGATAGCAAAACACCGTCCGCCGAGTCCGCATGGACTTAGCCGGACACCAAGGAAAACCGCCAGGAGCAAGGCAAACATTGGCGAACCCTCTCCAGTCCGCCCAAGCTATGCGGACAAGGCATCAGCCCGCAAAGCTCCAACCACTACAAGACAGCAACCCCCTTCAATGGCAGTCCGCACCAACCCGAGGCAGTCCGCAAGACTCACACCTCAATCCGCCACAAGTCCATGACCAAAGGAAGACAGCAACAGTCCGCCCGGTCATAGCGGATTTGGCGGATACCGCGGACACCATGCCCTTGGCACAAAGTGTGACCAAGTCCAAAACCATCAAGGGTCAATGCGAGCATGGCGGACACAGATTTCCGTCCGCCAAACACCCTAGCACAGACCGCCATCAGTCCGCGAGCACCTCGCACTCCTGTCCAACGCAGCAGCCATCCCCGGACTCCAAAACACAGTCCGCCAACCGACCTCCACAGCAAATCGCCTGCTGTGCCACCAGAGCTCGACAAGGCCTCAGCCAAGCTCTAAGCTCAGTCCGCAACAGCCCACACCGCGGACACACAGTCCGCAAGCTTCCCGCGGACACGAGCCAATCCGCCTATCAGCACAAGCTTGCACCCGCGGCCACTTAGCTATGCATCAGTCCGCAAGCCTCCATCCGCTCAGGCCGCTCCTTGGCAAAGCCAATCAGCAAACACCCTATCCGCGGACACCAGGCCGCATAGTCCGCGGACTCCATGCAACAAGCCGCTCAGAAGACAGCCGGCTTTCCACTAGACCTTCCACCAGGCCGCACATCTCAGTCCGCCCAGTCCGCCTAGTCCGCCAATGCTGTCCGCTCCAGGCCGCCCGGCCTGTCCCGTCACCCACTTCCACTTCACAAATTTCAACACTCCCCCTTGAAGTGGGAAGTGGTGACCAAGCCCAGCAAGCTGTGCAAGTGTTCAAAGGTCCCCTTCGACAGTGGCTTCGTGAAGATGTCAGCAAGATTATCTTCACTCCGAACATGCCCGACCAGCAGAGACCCCTCCAACACCTTCTCCCTGATGAAGTGGTGATCAATCTCTATATGCTTGGTCCTGGCGTGACACACTGGATTGTTAACCAGTTTGAGAGCACTCTCATTGTCACCCCGGAGTAAAGTAGGCCCTTGCACTTCTTCATGAACATCCTCTATAAGGCTCCTCAACCAAACGGCTTCCCGAGCAGCCAAGGCAGAAGCCTTATACTCCGCCTCCGTGGTTGAAACCGACACCGAGTCCTGCTTCTTGCTACACCACGAGATGCTAGCTGAACCACAAGTGAACACATAACCTGAAGTAGACCTTCGATCATCTGAATCACCGCCATAGTCAGCATCTGTGTACCCGAGCAACGCAACCTCCGCGTCCCTTCTATAGAGGAGTCCCATGTCAGAAGAAGCCTTGACATACTTCAGAATTCCCTTCGCCGCCACTAGATGAGATTGCCTTGGTTCAGCCATATACCGACTTACTCGGCCAACAGCATAAGCGATATCCGGCCTAGTAATCGTCAGATAAATCAAGCTCCCAACAAGAGCCCTGAACACTAAGGGATCATGAAGAACCCTTCCCTCATCTCGTCGAAGCTTCAACCCAGATTCCAGTGGAGTAGAGCACTTCTTTCCTTCGCCCATGCCAAACCGCTTCACAATGCGATCAGCATACCCTTTCTGGCTAATGAGAACCCCGCACTCCTTCCTCTCCACTTCCAGACCAAGAAAGTGATGCAACTCTCCCAAGTCTTTCATCTCGAAGCGTATAGCAAGCTCAGCCCTGAGCCTTACTACTTCCCCCTCCGAGTTCCCTGTGATGATCATGTCATCCACATACAGCAGGACCAAGACTTGTAGCTCCCCCTTCTTCTTGACGAACAAGCTTGAATCCGAGTTGGAAGCAAGTTATCCACAGAATTGCAAGTACTCTGCAATCTTCCCATACCACGCTCGAGGAGCTTGCTTCAACCCATAGAGAGCCTTCCTGAGTTTGCAGACATAGTCCGGATGCTTTTCAGAGACAAAACCAAGCGGCTGATCCATGAAGTTGTCCTTGTCAATCTCTCCGTAAAGAAAGGCATTCTTCACATCGAGTTGCCACAACCTCCATCCCTTGCTAGAAGCCAAGGCGATCACCACTCTTACAGAAGTCATCTTCGAAACTGGACTAAATGTCTCCTCATAGTCTTCTCCATACTGCTGTGAGAATCCTCTAGCGACCAGGCGAGCCTTGAAACGATCAATGCTCCCATCAGCCTTCTTCTTCAACTTATACACCCACTTGCAAGTAACCGGAGTAACGCCATCAACATTGGGCACAAGATCCCAGGTTTCATTCTTCTTCAGAGCATCAATCTCTTCTTTCATGGCATCATCCCACTCCTTTACTCCAGTGGCCTCGTTGAAGTTTGCAGGCTCTCGCTCATCCAGAGGACCTACAAAGAAGCAGGAGACAAAGCTCACTGCATTCCCATCACAGTACCGAGCCGTTGGCTTAACCACCCTCTTCGATCTCCGAAGACATGGCTCCTTGCTCACAGTTTCCATTGCTTCTTCGGGCTCCACTCCTACCTGGGGCAAGCATTGAGCAGTGTTCCCCCTGCTTCCTGAGCCAGAAGGCTCAGCCTCAGAGTTAGAAATAACAGGAGCTGCTGGTGAAACAACAAGCTCCACTTCCAAGCCTTCAGCAGCCTCCACCGGTGCTTCATCAACCTTGCTACTTACGGTTAGCTCCACCGAGCCACCTCCATATGACGTCAGCTCGTCAAAGACAACGTCTCTTGACACCACGAACTTCTTCGTCACAGGGTCCATGCATTTCCATCCTTTCTTTCGCTCATCATAGCCAACAAAGACAGGTTTCCTTGCCTTCGCATCCAGCTTTGTCGGTGAAGCATCCGGGACATGCACGTAGCAAGTTGAACCGAACACCCGAAGGTGTCCAACACTCGACTTCTCCTTCAGCAACAGCTCAACAGGAGTCTTCATGTTGATAGGGCTGAGTGGCATCCGGTTGATAACATAAGCCTCACAAGACATTCCCTCCGCCCAAAAGGACCTTGGGATAACATAAGCATTTGCAGGTCTCCGTCAAATGACGGATCTTCCGCTCCGCTACCCCATTTTGTTGTGGAGTGTGAGCACAAGTAAGCTCCCGTTGGATCCCGTGCTTCCTGTAGAAGTTAGAAAACTCGGAGGAGACAAACTCACCCCCGTTATCAGTTCTAAGCTTCTTAATCCGCAAGCCAAGCCAGCCTTCTACCAACTCCTTAAACTCCACGAACAAACGGAAGGCTTCCGACTTCTCCTTTAAGAAGTACACCCAAGTATACCTTGAGTAGTCATCAACCAAGACAAGCATGTATTTGCTTCCACCAAGACTGGCAGTAACCGTTGGTCCCATCAGGTCGCCATGAACACACTCCAGTGGCTTCTTGCTCCTTGTTTGTGATTTATCAAACGGAAGGCGATGTGCCTTACCGTATTGACAGCCCGCACAAACATGCCCATCACCAAAGGAGGACAACTTCGGCAACCCCTTCACCAAACTTCTACTCGCCATTGCCTTCAGCTTGTCCATGCCAACATGCCCCAGCCTCTCATGCCAGATAGCAGCACTATCATTGGCCCTCATTCTATCAACATAAGCACTGGTGGAAAGAACAAATAAGTTCTTCACCCTCCTCCCAACATGAGCAACATCAGCCTTTACCGCTGATATGTTGCGAAGGAACCTCACGTTTGTTGGCCCAAACAGAACGTGATACCCAGCGTCCACCGCATTGGTCACCGAGAAGAGGTTTTTCTTCATGCCCGGCACGTGATACACACTCCTTAACGTGAGTGGCCCCTGATCACTACCCAAAGACACGACCCCCTCTTTCTCTACTGCATAAACAGTATTATCAGCAGTGATAATAGCTTCATTACCTGAGTAAGGCTGCATGGAGGTGAACTTCGATTTGTCTCCGGTGAGGTGATGACCACACCCGGAGTCCACGATCCACTCGCTGTTGAAGTCCTCAGCAGACAAGGCCCGGACACAAGTGCCCGTCATGAAAGCTCCGCCCCATTCTACTTCTTCACTTCTCGAGCAAGCTTCCTCCTTTCCCGCAGCATGCCCAGGCTGCAGTTTGACCTTGCAGTCCCGCTTGAAGTGCCCTCGCTGATGACACCGGTAGCACTTCAGATTCTTCTTCCAGTCCTTAGGAGCATTGCTCCTCTCCGGCGGATATGAAGTTGAAGTCTCCTTCTCATCAGCGGCCTGCACCTTCTTCTTCTTCTTCCCTTCCCATCCTTTCTTCTTGCCTGAGAAGAGAGCTTCGCTGCCTTCTTGATTCAGATTCACTCCAGCCATCTGCCTTGCTAAGCTCTCCTGCGAGGCAAGCAGATTCTCCAGCTCCAACAACGACGGCTGAGTTGCCCACCCTTGAACAGATGTGACAAAGGCCATATACTCCTTCCGCAAGCCGCGGACGATGTGCCTTTTCATCTTTGCCTCAGAGATAGGCTCATCAGGATCCAGTGTCGATAGCTCAGCACACAAGCTCTTCATCTTTAAGAAGTACTTGTAGATGGAAAGGTCTCCCTGAGTTGCTCTGGCCAACTCATTCTCCAGGAACTGAAGCCGCGCCACATTCTTCCTATTGAACAACTCATCAATGGTTGTCCAAATATCAGCAGCCGACTCACATCCAATGATATGATCAAACAGTTCCGGAGACACGACTCTCTTCAGAATGAACTCCGCCTTAGCATTCGTTCTTCTCCAGAGCCTAACCTGCTCAGCAGTACCGAAAACAGCAGTGACTTCCTGCCTGTCGTCACCACCGACGACCTCCCACAGCTCCTCGCCAAGAAGATAACTCTTCATGCACGACTTCCACTTCTTGAAGTTAGTCGGCGTTAAGAGTTCAATGCCAAGACCTCTTGCAAAACTCCCTTCCATTGCAACACCTGTTGGCAACCTTTCAGCAGCTCCGAGCAACAACACAGGTTGATCACCACTCAATCACTGAGTAACAACACTGGTTAACTTCCGCTCACGCAACTGAACCTCAGAAACCTCAGCAACCTCGCTTTGATACCATGTTAAATTTTCTCAATGTGGTCAGCAAGATAGCCCAAACGCCAAATTAATATCTTCGGAACTACCCAGTTTGCACGTTGAACCAGCGGAAACCAAGGAATAGAGGTAAATGCCAACAAACAATAGAAGCACAAGCAGGTCTTTTAATCATTCACTTCTTTACAATGCGAGACATACATAGCGAGACATGATTTCGCTAGTACAACGGCTGAAAACAGAAAGCACCAAAAAAACAAGCCGGGCGGACAGCCCCGGAGTCCGCCGAGACCGCGAGGTCGCCGAGGTCGCCGAGTCCGCTGAACTCGCCCAAGCTAAGCTGCAATCCGCCGAATAGACACGGAGTCCGCCGAAGCCGCGAGGCCGCGCGGACACACCGTTATTCGCCTCCTGTTGAACCTGAACTGAGGAACACCCCTACCCGCCTGAAGCCGGCGGACAGGTTATTGAAGCTGGCAAAGATGAAACAGAACTGACAAGCCGCAAAGCGACCTCCTGCTGAGTCCGCAGAGACCGCACACTTCCAAGCACTTGACCGCAGTCACAGCCAAACTCCTAGCTCCTTGAAGCTACCCGCGCGACCTGCACACAGCAAACCATCAGCCTGAAACAATCCGCGCGGACTGGCAAACACAGACCGCAACACTTCGCTCAACCTAACTTACTGTTCACTCTAGTTACTTAGGTTGTGCCAGGGGGGTCCTATTTATAGGCAAGATGAGGAGTGTGGTCACCGCCCAAGAGATAGCGTCACCACCCCAGCCCGCGCGATAGCAAAACACCGTCCGCCGAGTCCGCATAGACTTAGCCGGACACCAAAGAAAACCGCCAGGAGCAAGGCAAACATTGGCGAACCCTCTCCAGTCCGCCCAAGCTATGCAGACAAAGCATCAGCCCGCAAAGCTCCAACCACTGCAAGACAGCAATCCCCTTCAATGGCAGTCCGCACCAACCCGAGGCAGTCCGCAAGACTCACACCTCAATCCGCCACAAGTCTACGACCAAAGGAAGACAGCAACAGTCCGCCCGGTCACAGCGGACTTGTCGGATACCGCGGACACCATGCCCTTGGCACAAAGTGTGACCAAGTCCAAAACCATCAAGGGTCAATGCGAGCATGGCGGACACAGATTTCCGCCCGCCAAACACCCTAGCACAGACCGCCATCAGTCCGCGAGCACCTCGCACTCCTGTCCAACGCAGCAGCCATCCCCGGACTCCAAAACACAGTCTGCCAACCGACCTCCACAGCAAATCGCCTGCTGTGCCACCAGAGCTCGACAAGGCCTCAGTCAAGCTCTAAGCTCAGTCCGCAACAGCCCACACCGCGGACACACAGTCCGCAAGCTTCCCGCGGACACGAGCCAATCCGCCTATCAGCACAAGCTTGCACCCGCGGCCACTGAGCTATGCATCAGTCCGCAAGCCTCCATCCGCTCAGGCCGCTCCTTGGCAAAGCCAATCAGCAAACACCCTATCCGCGGACACCAGGCCGCATAGTCCGCGGACTCCATGCAACAAGCCGCTCAGAAGACAGCCGGCTTTCCACTAGACCTTCCACCAGGCCGCACATCTCAGTCCGCCCAGTCCGCCTAGTCCGCCAATGCTGTCCGCTCCAGGCCGCCCGGCCTGTCCCGTCACCCACTTCCACTTCACAAATTTCAACATGGTCTTCCTCATATTGCCAACATGTGGGGTTGCAGCATTTCTAGGATTAAACCAACAATCAATGGCAAAGTGACCAATTCTGCCACAACACCAACAGTCAAATCTGTTGTATCTTCGCCTTAAGTTCTCCTGCTTGACCTTTTGGAATTGTGGTCTAGCAGGGGCAGCATTCTTGGAGGAAGATGCCTTATGATGATGGCAATCACATGGCTTCTTCTCCTTTACAGGCTTTTCTGCAATAGGCTTTGTCTTTGGTGCCTTCTTGAAGTTATGCCCATGATTGAAAGGGCCATAGCTCTGAAGAATAACTTCTTCATAAGGTTCCTTAAAGACACTTTCGCCAAAGTTTTTGGGTCGAGTTCATCCTTGATAACGGGACTTTGGCTCTACATAGGTAGGCCTAGCAAAGTGTCTATAGGATGAGTCAAAATCAAACTCATTTGAATGAAATACAACCTTCTTGAACGTGGTTTGATCTTGAGGGGCTTTCCCCTTCTCTTTGGCTAAGGCCTTTTTGGCGGCCTTATTCTTCCGTTAAGCCTTATTTCTCCTAGAGGATTTACTAGGAGCTTCTTCATGGCCTAATCCAGCACCCTTGGCCTTGGCTGAGAATTCAGCAACGAATGGAAGAACTGTCTTGGGCTTCGAGAAACTGTCAACTAGTTTCTTTTCAGCTGCAAGTTGGGCTTCCAATTCCTTGATGATTTTCTCTTTGAGGTCAAGGTGCTTAAGAGCCTTGTTATATTCTTCAATAGCATTATTGAAGTTTTCTTCGAGGGAGTCAGTCTTTGTGACTTTCTCTCTCAAGATGCTCTCTTCAGCTTTGAGAGATTTTATCTCCTTAGCCTGAGTTTTCATGACTCGACGACATTTGTCGTAAGCCATGATTAACTCCTTATATTGGGTCATGAGTTCTGACACATCGTCAGAATAGCTATCCTCACAATCATGTTCAGAAACTTTAGAATTAGAGAGAGAAGTGTGAGAGTTTACCTTCCCAGTGAACTGAGCCTCTTGTTCATCATCAGTTTGAGCCATGAGTCCAAAATAGGCTTCTTCTTCTTCACTTGACTCAGATGAGTCAGAGTCACTAAGCGTCTTGCCCTTTTTGGCCATCAAGCTCTTCTTTGTCCTCTTCTTACTGTACAAGGACTTCTTTTCGTCTCTTCTACCACCCTCCTTCTTCTTGTGAGGGCAGTCAGCGATGACGTGTCCTGGCTTATTACAACAATAGCAAATAATGTTAGTCGAAATATGTTTGTTCTGTTTAGTATTATACCTGTGATGGGTGCTTGAGCCTTTTATTTGCCGATCACCATCGCGTCGTGATTTTCTATAAGAGGCATCCTTGACTTTCCATTGCTTCTTCTTGTTCAATAATTTCTTGAACTGCCGAGAGAGTAGTGAGAATTCTCCTTCTAATAGTTCAGACCCTGAGGTGCTTGGCTCTGAGGTTTCTTCTTCACTAACTTCTGGTGCTGGAGTAGGAGGAACAGCCTTGGACTTCTTAGAGGTGTCTGCCTTTAAAGCGACAGTCTTCTCTTTAAATGCAGACCTGTTTTTCTCTTCTTCAGCCTTCCTAGTGTTGAGTTGGACCTCATAGGACATCAGCTTCCCGAAGAGATTCTTTGGTTCTGTCTCAGCCAGTTTTCCAAACTCCCTGATAGCACAGACCTTGTTATCCCATTCCTTAGTTAGGGATCTCAAGAACATATCATTTGCTCTCCATTAGTGAAGACTCTGTCGTATACCCTTAGCCCACTCACTATCTTGAAGAAGTTCTCAGACGTGTCAGCAATGGTTTCTTTATTTCCTTGTCGGAAAGCCTCATACTTCTGATTAAGTAGGGATCTTCTATCATCCCTCACTTCCTCGGTACCTTCCATCAAGGTAACTAATGACTGCCACATCTCCTTTGCAGACTGGCAATGAATCAGATTTTGCAGCATTGAATCATCGACTGCACTTGCTATGATATTTTTTGCCTTTTTGTCCAATGAGACAAGTGCAATCTCATCCTTGTCTAGATCCATAAGTTTCTTGGGGACTTTCTTAGTAGGGTCTATAGTGGAGGCAGTCATGGGAATATAAGGGCCTTCTTCAAATATCATAAAGATCCTTGGATCCACAGCTTCCATGAAGAACTTGATTCTTTCTTTCCACATAGGGAAATTATTTTTATTGCGCAAAGGAAGCTTGGCAAAATCTTTAACCTTGTCCATTTGGTAGATCACAAATGACAACTATTTAAGGATCTGATCAAGGTGTTAACCTTTTGACGATCAACCTGGCTCTGTTACCAATTGAAAGATAATAGTTTCCAACCTAAATCACCTATAGTGGGGGTGAATAGGTGAGTTGTGCTTTTTTTTACGGAAAAAAAATCTCAACCAAAGCACAGATCTATCTACCAAACAAGCAAACACAAACGAGGCAAGATTTATAGTGGTTCCCCAACCTTGGGTACATCCACTTTCCCTCACCGATCTAGCAATATACTAGACTTGGCTACTCCACAATCACGGATTAGAAAACAATCCTACCCTCGGAACAAGGTTCCTACAAACTCGATCCACAAACGGATCTACACTCGGAAGGCAAAACTTCCTGTAATCTCGGAGTTGAACACTCCTACACTCGGAGAAATCTTCTCCTACAATAATGAAATAAACTTTGAAAAGAAATAAAAAAGTGATTCCTTGTTCAGATCTGCAACAGTAAATCAGAAATTCGCCCTTCTGGACTTTTCAGCTTTATCAGATTGATGAAGAGGAATCTCGGCAACAGTAGATCTAAACCTTCTTGCTTCCCACGATCGATCTAATCAGAGGATAAGGAGTTGAGCAAATCTCGATCTAGAGAGCCTTCTTGATCTGAATCCTCAAAGGACGAAACCCTGGCCAGTCGGGAATCAACGACGGCGGCGGCGGCGAGCTTTCGTTTTCTTGGAAAGAGAGAGAGGAGACAGAGTCGGCTGCTTGAAATTTTTTGAGAATAATCATTGAAATTAGAATTAGAATTAGAATTCGGGTTTGTCATTTTGACAAGACCTTTTATAGGAGACAAGAGGATTAGACTTACATGATTCATAAAGAGAAAGACACGTGGACCAATCACGTCTGAGTTTAAGAATAAGACCGTTAGGTCTGGACTTAAAGAATTTTTGAAAATGGTCAAAGTAAATTACTCGAGTCAAGCAGGACTACTCGAGTATATGCAACACTTACTCGAGTAGGTAGAAGGGACTACTCGAGTACATGAGAAAAATAACTCAAGAGGAAATGAGATGACTACTCGAGTACATGGAGTCAATTACTCGAGTAAGAAAGAATGAGAAGGGACTCAGTTACTCGAGTAACAAAAATGACTTACTCGAGTACTTAAGTACTTACACGAGAGGTGGAGTATATTACTCGAGTTCAAGAAGTACTACTCGAGTATATAGAAACGAACTACTCGAGTATACAGAAATGAACTACTCGAGTATATAAGAGACTACTCGAGACAAACACTTAGAAAATTTCTAGAACAGGAAAAATTGAACTACTCGAGTATGTAACATGAATTACTCGAGACAGAATGATCTACTCAAGTATAAAACATGAACTACTCGAGACAGAATGATCTACTCGAGTATATAACATGAATTACTCGAGTAATTCACTTAGTAAAATTTTCTGGAATAGAATTCTGGAATACACGAGAGAAAGCATTGAACTACTCGAGTAGTAGATGAGCTACTCGAGTATATGACTTAGACTTACTCGACACAGACTGGTCGACACATACTAGTCAACACAGACTAGTCGACACAGAGGGTAGAACTACTCGAGATGAGTCTTAACTACTCGAGTAAGAGATGACTACCCGAGAGTCAGAGTTCAACTAACTCGAGTATATAGATGAAACTACTCGAGTATATATATAACCTACTCGAGTATTTCACTTGGACAAATCTGAGAAGAGAAAATCTGAAAACTCGAGAGAGAAAAGGAAGCTACTCGAGTATACAAGATGAACTACTCGAGACAGAATGATCTACTCAAGTATATAACATGAACTACTCGAGACAGAATGATCTACTCGAGTATATAACATGAACTACTCGAGTAATTCACTTAGTGAAATTTTCTGGAAAGGAATTCTGGATTATACGAGTAAAAGCATTTGACTACTCGAGTAGTAGATCAACTACTCAAGTATATGAGTTGGACTACTCGAGTAACTAGGAACTACACGAGAGTCAGACTTTAACTACTCGACACAGAATAGAGAACTACTCGAGTACTATATAGTACTACTCGAGTATTTGACTTAAAAAATTTTTGAGAAGAAAAAATCTGTAAACCCGAGAAGTGAAAGGGAACTACTCGAGTAGTTGACTTAACTACTCGAGTAATAGAACAAGTGGATGGGTTAAAGTATACCTGATAACCATCATCACATAACTGACTTATGGAGATAAGTTTATGCTTGAGTCCACTTACATATGTCTCCTTTTTGAATGTGACAGCTCTTATTCTTGCTTCTCCAAATCCTTCTGACTGACCACATTTGGAGTCACCAAAGATAACCTTTGGCCCCAGCTTGGACTTGTAGTTGGTTAAGATGTCCTTGCTGCCAGTCATGTGTTTGGAGCAGTCACTATCCAGGTACCAAGTCTGATTTACCCTTGGACAACTCTTCTCCTGCAATAGAAAGCAGTTAATGGTTTTTGACCCAGGTTACCTTTGGTCCTTTGTATGGATGATAAGAAAAGCTGGAAATAACAGAGAATTCAGGTTGGGATTTGTATCCTAAGGGGTGATATCTCCTGGGTGGTATGATCCAGTCAGCTAGTGGATTAAATGGTTTCTTAGAAATATTTAAGTTGTTGTTGGAATTATAGTTTTGATTAAGTCTACCTGGGTTCGACGAATTTCTATAAGTTCGTCGACCAGAGTTCGACGAATTGGGTTGAGATCGTCGATCTCTGCTCAGAGAATAAACATGTTCATTCTCTGCGCCCCACGTTCGTCGACCTCTGCTCAAGAAACCATGCAGAGTTCGTCGATCGCAGTTAGACGAATAAATGTAACTATAATTTGCATTCAAAGTTTGTCGATCTGGGTTCGATGAACTGGCCCCATTTCGTCGATCTGAGTTCGACGAAAATTGCTGAACCTTGTTTTTGTTAGGTGTTTTCGGGTTTTTGGTTTTCTGTACTACTGTCTTAGAAATCTCTTCTACTGTTTGTTTATCATTTACTATCTCTTTCCCTTTAGCAAATACAAATTTTATTGGGGTTGATAAACTGTTCTTTTTGAGAATGGGGGGCAAACCTGATGGAGCACCCAAGCCTTGCTTGCCATTAAGTCTGGCATTAACAGTACTTGTGATATCCATCAGCTTGAGGCTTCTCCCATTAAGAGTTTCCTCAAGTTGTTTGGCCTCACAAAGCTCAGTTTTTAGTGAGATTATCTTTTCATTTGCTAAAGTTAGTTCATCTTTTAACCTAATGTTTTCTGATTTAACATCCTCTAAGTTTCCTAATTTTTCCCTAAGAATTTTAATTTCTTTTTCAGAAGTAATAAAATCCATGCACATTAACTTAAAATCAGATTTAAAAGTTTCAGAGTTGTAGTCAAAAGAGGACATTACCTGATCTGCCTCTAATTCAAGTACTTCTTCATCTTCAGATTCTTCTTCTTCTGAGTGACTTCTGGAGGCATCAATTGCCATGAGGCAATCCTCCTTTACTCTTTCTTCTTCCTCATCTTCACTAGAGCTTGAATATGTTGACTCATCTTCTGTCTCACTCCAGGTCTCAGCTACAAATCCCTTTTCCTTCTTCTTGTGCTTGCTGGAAGAGGGTTTGCCGGTGTGCTGTCTTCTGGTTTCCTTCTCTCTTCTCTTCTCTTTCTTCTGGTTCTCTGGACACTTAGAGAGGAAGTGCCCAGGCTTTCTGCATCCATAGCACACAACCTCCTTGGTTGGTGTCTTGTTATATTTTGGCGTGTCATCTCTTCTTGATGACTTTCTCCTGAAATCCTTTCTGGCCATCTTGAAGAATCTCTTAGCAAAGAGACTCATAAGCTCTTCATTAGATGTTGTAGTCTCTGCCTCTTCAGTGGCTTTGAAAGCAATACTTTGTTCTATTCTGGCTGCTGGAGGTGTTCTTTGTTCAGCTGCCTCGCTGGTCTTTATCAGCTGTTCATATGACTTCAGTTTGCCTAATAGAGATTCAGTTGAAATCTCATTCAGGCATCTGGCCTCCTTGATGGGCCAGATTCTTATATCCCATGAGCTTGGGAAGCACATCAGAATCTTGTCATTTACTTCAGTGAGAGAGATGTTCTTATCCAAGGTTTTTAGCTCATTGATAATTGAGCTTAACCTACTGTACATATCAGAAACTGTCTCAGTTTCCTCCTTCTTAATGTTCTCATATAGGGATATGAGATTTGATCTCCTATCCTTTCTCTCATTTTTGATCCATCCACCATTTGGTTTAGGGAATCCCAAATGGCTTTTGCTGAAGTACACTCAGCAACCTTCTGGAAAATATCATCTGACTTAGTTTGTGCCAGGATATTCATAGCTTTGGCATCGGCAATCTTTGCTTTCTTTTGGGCTTCAGTCCACTCAGGTGGTGGGACTGCAGTGTTGCTGGAAGATGCTGTAGATGTAGATGTAGATGCCTGTGGGGGACCTGTCAAGATAGAATTATAGATGTCTTCATCAATGGAATTCATGTATAACCTAATTCTTGCCTTCCAGATGGCAAACCTATTAAGGTTGTACACTGGAGGTCTGGTGCTTGCATAATCCTTGTTCAATGCCATGCTGTGTATAAAATCTAAATGGAAGTAAATAAAATAAATGTGTAGATGTAACAAACGATCTTTGGTTCAAGGGTTAGCTTGTACAACCAAAGGAACCTCCTCTGATACCAATTGAAAGTGAGGGTTAGATCTACTATAATCTAGAGGGGGGGGTGAATAGAGTATGTTTCAAAATTATTAAGAGCTATTACAGCTTTTGCTGTAAGTTAAAAGTGCAGAATTAATAAACTGAATAAGTAATAAACCTAAGCCACAAACACAGCAAGAACAAAAGAAAAAGAGGCAACCAGACGACACAAGAAAATTATAGTGGTTCCCCGACCTGGGTACATCCACTCTTCTACCACCCTTGGTAGAAATCCAGTATAGGTTTTGATCAGGTGACTGCCACCAATAAGCTTTTGATTAGGTGCTCAAAAACCAACCCAAGTCTTTTGATCCGGAGACTTGCAAGCAAGGAATCACTTTTGAAGGGAGATGACAACCCTTTATACAGGAGGGGGAAAAGAGTGATGGAAGTCTTCTCTTTCTTAATGTACAATTGAGAAGACTATGTGGATTATTGATTGTGGCTTAAAGCTCCCCCTGAGATGTCGAATAGATCAGGGAAAACTAGGAGTTAAGCCTCAGGGTGATAGGTCTTCAATTGAATCCTTGACCAGCAATAAACTTCAGGAAATTCTTTGACAGATTGAGCTGAAGTTGTCCTTTTGAAGTGTCCTGGAGTGACTGAAGATAGAAGACTCTAGATATAGGTGTTGTTGTTCTTCTTCTTCAGATGCTGATGAGCTGCTGGTCAGGAACTTCTGTGTATCAGAGTATGCTTCTTATTGACAGAGAAGATTATTTCACACTGAATCTTTTTTCTCTGTCTCTGTATATGCTTCTGAGTAGTTTTTTCTCTTTGTGAAGCTTTCTTAAAATCGTGCTTGATTCTATCTCTGTGTCTCTCTGTGTGTCTGTTCTTCTTTTCTTCTCATTCAAAAATTTTAATTGTCTTTGTAATTAATGTTGTCAGCCTTATCAGCATTGATTTATTTCCCCAACTGTCCCGTGGAAAAACGGCAAGCAATAATCCTGGGAAGACCATAATTAATGCTCCTTCTAACGGATACATTTAGAGAATGTTTGAGCATTAATTACTCAGGAATTACCGCATTAGATTAGGGACAGAAGGTTGGAAATAGCTAAGTCTGGAATCGTCAAATAGATAGCAGAATTCGTCGAACTGAGTCCACAGTTCATCGAGCTGAGTTGCTGTATTCGTCGACTAGATGATGGTTGTTCATCGAGCTGAGTTGCAAGTTCATTGACCTGAAAACAGAACGAATATCCTCAGAACTTTGCCTATTCTGTGCATCAAGTTCGTCGAGCTGGTAAATGTGTTCGTCGACTGGAGTTCAATCTGGACTTAGAATATTTCTGAATAAAAAATGTTGAAGTAGATAATCCAGAATTCGTCGAGCTGAGAACTGGGTTTGTCGACTTGAGAATAATTCTGGACTTAGAATATTCTTGAATAGAAAGTGTTGAAGTAGATAATCTAGAATTCGTCGAGCTGAGAACTGGGTTCGTCGACCTGAGAATGATTCTGGACTTAGAAAACTTTCTGAATTTTCTGGACTTTGGACTTTTGAGGTAATGTCCAGGATTTTGTCGACCAGAGAACTAAGTTCGTCGACCTAAGTTTAACGTTCGTCGACCAAAGAATCAGGTTCGTCGAGCTCAGCTTCTTTCATCATTCGTCGACCTGAACTTGGAGTTCGTCGAGCTCAGCTTCTTTCATCATTCGTCGAACTGAGCATGACGGTCGTCGACCCGAGAATTTTACTTAACCTTCTTGAAATAGCTTCCGTGAACTGTGTCTATAGATGATTCTGGGTGTCGACACAAGTCCTTCTGATGTTTACTGAGCTGGTGTCGACTGATGGTTCTGTGTGTCGACACAAATCCTTCTGGTGTCGACATAGCTGGTGTCGACTGATGGTTTTGGGTGTCGACACAAATCCTTCTGGTGTCGACTGAGTTGGTGTCGACTAATCTGATCTGTGTCGTCTGATAGTCTGTGTGTCGACACAAATCTTCTGGGTGTCGACATAGCCTTTTTGTGTGTCGACACAATTTCTGCTACTGGTGTCGACTGATGATGTTGAGTGTCGACTGAGACTGTTGCTGTGTCGACACAACTGCTTGAGACTTTAACAGGCTGTTGAGGCTGATCCATGTGATGTTGTTTCTGAGGACTTAGCCTAGACTCTAGGACACAACTTTGACCCTGGCTATACAGGTTGGGTCACATTATCCTAAGTTAGTGAACCTAGCCCAAATCAAAATAGGGATCTAACAAATTATCCCTTCTGATAGGTATAACCGGACTGCATGTATGGTCACTATAAGAATGGGAATTCTTCTTGTAAGAATACAAGTGTATCTTACAATGGGAGAAGAAAGGGTATGGGAATGAATGCCTTTATGGCTCCCCATGAAAAAGTACAAATGGCCCATGCTGGACCATTTATATTTGGTGCCTCGGACCCAACTCACAAGGGAAAGTCAGTGGCTTTCACTCAAGCCCATCCAGCAAGGACTCAAACCAAGGGTCACTCTACTAGTAAGCCTAACTTGGCTTGTTCTGATGATATAAACAACTTATCTTCTGCAAAGAAGACAGCTGTGAATACCATTCAAGACAATCAAAGAAAGTTTGCTGAAAGAATGACCTTCAATCAGATCCCTGCTGAAAGGAACCTGAAGAAAGCTGCTGCTCATCCTCCTTCTGTTCAGCCAATAGTTAACCACACTGCAAGACCTACTCAGAAAAGAAGATATAATATTCATGAGTGTTGGTGTTGTGGCAAGGTGGGCCATTTTGCCCTAGATTGTTGACGCAATCCTTCTGTGTCTATAGCAAGAGTTAGCCTAGCTATCAGAAATGCTGCAGGTAGGCAAGTCAGATTTCAGGCTAATAGGAACCTAGGACACAATACCTATTGGGGTCCTAAGGTAAGGTAATTATGTTTTGCAGGTTAGTCTTAGTGCACAACCCCCTTGTGGCACTTGGACAGAAGATGTTCCAGAACTTGTACTGGAATAAGGAAGTTATCCTCTGGTTCATACACCAAGGATAAGGAAGATGTGTACATTCCTGAAGAAGGGTACAAGTGGTATCAAGTGGCATGTGAGAGCTGGGTCAGTTGTATCTACTCTAGAGATATGTTCTCTAGTCAAGTGGTACAATCACTATGGGAGTGGTAACTGGCCATGATCATAGATGAAGGCCAGCTGATCCAGCCAGCAGGAATGTCTGGTTGGACAAAGTATTGCTGCCACACCAGCAAATCTGGAAAAGGCAAGTAGGCTATACTCATCTCTGAGGAAAGGACATGTAGCTCTTCTGAGAGAAGCAAGGAAGGAGCACATAACGTATCAGCTGAAACGTTTCTCAAGTTCCTCAAGTGGTATCATCAGTCGTTAGTCTCTTCAGAGGAAACTTGAATGGAAGTGTATGCTCAGGATTCAATATTATCTGAACCTGTAGCAAGGTATGTCTAATTCAGTGGGCTTTATGTACAGGATCTGTGCAAATGCTGATGGGGAGCATGTTCAGTCAAGGTTACTGGACAAGCATGAATCTTACTCAAAGTTCCACAACACAGAATAGATCATCATTACTGTTGAGGATCAGCTTGCCCCCATGGATGTTGCAGAAGCTGAGAGGGAAACTACTCAAGTGATGGCTCCTGTTGGAAGAAGAAAAGCCAATCAGTTTACTAGAACAGCTGGATTGTTCCAGCTATTATTGATACAAGTCAGCTTATTCCTATTGGAATAGCAGTGTAAAGGAGGACTTGATATCAGAATGAAAGGATGATTCATGGGAAGATCATTCAAGGCTCAAGTAATCTTAAAGTCCAGTAGCTGCAGGAGAACACTCAGCCTCATGAGAATTGAAAGCTGACAGCTGCACCAATGGTATTATCTGCAATCAGCTAGGCGGAGAAGAGAATCATAGCCACTGCTTCAGAACCATAACCTCCAGATAAGTAGTATTTTTTATAGTTATATTCTACTAGTATAGTATAAGTTGCTAGGAATCATGTCTGTCATAGCAGGACTATGCATATGTATATTAAGTTTCAATAAGTTAGGGAGCATAAAGAAGAAATCAATCCTGAGTCTATCCTGACTGACATGTGGCTGACATGTTTATCATGCTACTAGATGAAGTCAAGATTCAACACCATCTAGATTAAGATTGGGTATGTTGAACTTGGTATAGCTTCAGTTGCTCCATGTCATACTTGTGTTGCAGGATTCATTTCTCTTGCAGGTGGATAAGTTCTTGATGTGACATCAAGGCTATAAAGACCATTAAGTGGTATCAAGACTTAGATGGACTCAAGTGTCCAGTAGATGGAATGACAATGATGCTCCTGTTGATGGGGAGCAAGCTCAGCACCCTATAAAGGGGGAGCATGTCCAGTAGTTGTTGAAACAGGATCAACCTCCTGTTGGGAAGGAGCAGACAGCTGCTACAGTAGATCAGATGTCACAACAGCTGATTAGTTTATCTTAAGAACAAGGCACAAACCAAAGGGGAGATTATTAGAAGAGGAACAGCTAGCAGCCAGCTCAAGTGGATCTCTGGGTCACTCAAGTGCCAAGGGGGCTACAGTGATGTTGTGTATCAATGATATCACCACAGATGGATGTTGATTCTGTAGATAAAAGATTAGCAAGTGGAACTATGTGTGCAACAAGCTTAAATGTTGTAGTATTGTGTTGTATTAATGTATCAACACAGAAGGTATGACTCCTAATCAAATAGACTGATCACTAGGATGATTTCCTTAACAGTATCAACATAGGACTTTGTCTAGGACCAAGAGATAATCTCTCCCATGATATTTTCTACTCCCTTAATAGATATGCCTATTGAAGAAGACAAAAAGGGGGAGATATGTGTGACAATACATATGAGGGAGATATAGAAGCAATAGTTGACATGATAAGGTCATGTTGAGTAAGAACATATTATTGGAAAAGATTCTAGTAGTTTGAGAAATGCAATGACTGACCACATGTTGAGTCATGATTGTGTCAGTGCATACATTGAGGCAAGTGCTTCTAGGGGTGCACCATTTAAATATTAAGTGGTATAAAGGAGAGTTCATATTACTTGAGCAATTGCTCAAGTAGTATGAGGATGCACATTGAATGAATGTTGTATAAGCTAGCAGGTGTAGCAGATTATAATCTGCAGCTGTATGAAATTATTCTGCCTATTTTAGTAATGCCTCTTAGTATTTCTGGGTGTTCTGCCTTCTTCAAATAGGGGAGATTATTGGGTCCATTGCCCACAATGTTCTCTAGATTGGATTTGAAGAGGCATCTCCATCAACACTAAGAGCATAGTTATATTTGATGTTTTTTAAGCTCATCATGTGCAGGATATTCCAAGGAACAAGTCTAGACAGGTTGTCTAAGTGATGTGACAGGTGGTCACAAAGTGAAGATGCTGGAAAGACAGGAGGTAGCCTAAGTGACCAAGTCAGGTAGTCCAGGATTGGGCAGGTCAACCAGAAGAATATACTGGAGAATTCAAATCTTGTCAAGCTCAGTTCAATGATTGGGTCTCAAATTTTGTCGAGCTCAGCTCGCAGATCGTCGAGCTCAACTCACAGATCATCGAGCTGAGCAACTCAGAAGCTTGAGGTTCAGAAGTCGTCGAGCTTAACTCGCAGTTCGTCGAGCTCAGCTCACAGATTGTCGAGCTCAACTCACCGTTCCTTGAGCTAAAATTCAGAAGCGTGAAGTTCATATTTTGTCGAGCTCAGCCCACCGATCGTCGAACGCAGTTCAACATTCATCGACCTAAAGTCAAACAAGTTGACTAAGGAAAAACCGCTGAGACAGTTGAGACCACTGAGAAGAAACCGCTGAGACAAAAGACTGTCACAGCTGAGAAGAAGAAAGTCTGGAGATCGCTGAGAAGAAAGTGCTGAGAAAGAAGCTTATCTCAGCTGCTAAGAAGAAACCGCTGAGACTGCTGAGAATGAACCACTGAGATAAAGCCAGCAAAAATCTTCTAAGTCCAGAAAGTTGAGTTCGTCGAGCTGAGCTCACATTTTATCGAGCTCAGCACAGATTTCGTTGATCTCAGATCGACGATCGTCGAGCTGAAGTTAAAGTATGAAGATACAGAGTTGGTTGAGCTGAGCTCACATTTTGTCGAGCTCAGGATTGAAGTTTGAAGGCTCACAGTTCGTTGAGCTCAGCATAGAGTTCGTTGATCTCAGATCAACGATTGTCAAGCTCAAGTTAAAGTATGAAGATACAGATTTCGTCGAACTGAGCTTATATTTTGTCGAGCTTAAGATTGAAGTTTGAAGACTCACAGTTCATTGAGCTCAGTACAGAGTTCGTCGATCTCAGATCGACGGTAGTTGAGCTCAGTCCAAGTACTTCATGCAGTTGCGAAAAAGCTACAGTAGCGCCGGAAGCTAATGTTTGTCCTATTCTGAGGTAGGTGGGCTCACCATCCTTTGCTGGGCGCACACTCGAATTGTGTCATTGATTCAAATCTTCGGATATAAAAAGAAAAGAGAAGATGGAATTAGGGCAACAATCAAGCACCAAAAGAAAATATATGTAGAAAAAGAAAAAGGGGCGGCTGGACTTCATCTTTTCCGACGAACTTGAAAGCAAAGTCCAGCAGTGCTTGTCTAGAACAAAAAGAGCAAGTTAGTTGTTCGAATAAACATCTTCAATAGCAAGATAGCTCGTGTCATTCTCACTTGCACCAATAAGCAAGCTCAGAAGGATTCTCTGAGCAAAAGGTAGCAGCTTAGGCCAACCCTTGCTACAGGTGCTTCACAGTCTCAGCCAACAAACCTAAAGAACATTCCCTTGGGGAGCTGTGAAGAAGGAAATAGGACAGAGCAATTGGCTCAGTTCAGGAAGAGGTAGAGAAACAGATCTGCAAGTTTCTTCTAGCGCATCTTCATCCTTGTTGCTATGAAGAAAGGAGTTGAGTTGGGACTCTTCCAGCTCAGGTTGCAGTAAGATCTACTCAGTTACTTCTCTAGCTCCAGCTGGTTAAAATCCCTGGTACTGAGAAATGAAAGTTAGGTCTAAGTATTTACTTAGTCCAGAGAATGGTAGACTCAGGAATTAAATTTCTGTAATCATAAGTTGGACTGAGTTTACCTCAGTCAGGAAGCTTAACACTGAGAAACATCTCTTGTGTCAAGAATTACCACCAACTCACCTTCATCCTGTAGGATTCAGTTTATCTGAATCTGAGTTGTAGGGCACTTTGTGCCTGAGTGGTAGGTGACTAATTAGTCACTAAGGTAGGTGCCCTATTAGGTTACTAAGTTAGGATCTAAGTGTGGATCTGAGCTATAGGGCTTAATTGCCTGAGGTAGGAGAGTGCTGCTCTCTGAGGTAGGATCCAAGTATGGATCTTAGGTAGGTCTGTCCTCCTAGCCTGAGTGTAGGGCCTTGTGCCTGAGGTAGGTGACTGGAGAGTCACTGAGCTGTAGGTGACAACTGTGTCTCTGAGTTGTAGGCCTTGGAGGGGGCTGCGCTATAGGTACCTGGAAGGGTACTGAGTTATAGGAGTGCTGCAGCACTCTGAGAGTAGGGTTGTGTGCCTGAAGCTATAGGGCTGAAGAGCCGGAGTTGTAGGACTTAGAAATAAGGCTGAGGTAGGTGATCAGTGGATCACTGAGATGTAGGAGCTCTATAGGGCTCTGAGGTAGGAACCCTTGTGGTTCTGAGTTTGGGTTCTGCAGTGAACCTGTGTGTAAGGCTGAGGGCCTGAGGTGTAAGCTCTGAGGAGCATAGTGGAGGAGTTTGTGCCTAGTCCAACAAATCAGTTGGATAGGTGGGAAGGAAAGTGAATGTACCCAATTGGGGAACCACTATAAATACTTGTGTGATGTGCTATGTTTTTTGTTCTTATATCATATTGCAGGTATTAAGGACAAGCTCTAGAACATTTAATTAGTAAACAACAAAAAGATCTAAGAAAGTTCAAATACCTATTCACCCCCCCCCCTCTAGGTGATTTAGCTATCCTCGAAATAAAGTCTTTCAAGAATTAGTATTTCTTTGGCTAATCAGATCGCAGCTCCTATCGATCACTTCGATTGGGGATTAAAGTTCCCTCTTATGTGGGTAATAATAGAGAGTTTTGATCATTATAGGGTTGTTCATTGTGCGAACAGAAAATAACAGATCGAAAATTTGGAGTAATGTAAACTTTATTATCAAAAAAAGGTATCAATTACAATGGTATAGCCTCCCTTTTATAGAATGGAGGAGATGAGAGAGATTACAAATAAGCAATGTGGGACTAAAAATTTACAAGTATATGCGGCTTTACAAAATGACAAACTGGACAAGCAACACAGAGAGCAAGCAACACAGAGAGCAAGTCGCCACAGGAGACCGCTAGACCGCCCGGTCTGCAAGTCATCTGAGATAAGCCGCCTGACCGCTGGGACACCAAATAGCAACAACCCGGCACATAGACCGGCTACGAGAAACCGCCAGACCGCCCGATCTTCGAACAGCAACAAATCGCCCGGTCTCCATCCTGCAACACTCCCCCTCATGCTGGAGCATAGATATCAATCCTGCCCAGCTTGTCGCAGATGTGGAAAAAGGAAGCGGACACCAGCTTGGTGAAGACATCTGCCAACTCATTTTCGGAAGTGACGAACGGAGTGCAAATCTGTTTCTTCAATATCTCTTCCCGAATAAAATGACAGTCGACTTCTATGTGTTTTGTTCTCTTATGAAAGACCAGATTTTTGGAAATGTATATCACAGCCTTGTTGTCACAGACAAACTGGCTATTTGGGTGAGGTCACTATACAAAATAAAAATAACAAGTAGGGTTCCAACAATCTCTCCCTATTTGGGTGAGGTCACTATACAAAATAAAAATAAAAAAAATCACAAAGCAATAAAAATATCTGACAGAATTATAAAAAATTCAGCAGATATAAGCAGATGTACCTTTTGAATATATACAACAATAATAAAGTTCAAAAATGCAAAAGCAAAAGTTTATGATTTTTTCTTTGAAGCATCTGAAGAAGGAGCAGGTTTTGTGAAAATCATCTTTCTTTTTGGATCAGCAGCTTGTTGTTGAGTCATCTTCATATCTTGAGTACCAAGAATCTTCACAGATGTAGCTCTGGGCACCACTGTTTCTGAATGCAAATTCATATAAGTATCAACATTAAAAAGATTTTTTAACTGATATTTGTCCAATTCCATCTTCCTATAAGATGACATGGTAGAAAATTGAGAGGAATCTTTTCCTTCTTCCCTGACCTTCTTTATCTGATAGAGAGCAATCAGCTCATTAAATCTGGTCATTCTAAAATTAGGATCCAACTCTGGATCATAGGTTGGAGAGGGAGGTCTCTCTGGACTTGATTTTTCTTGCTGACTTTCTTCAGATGTCTGTTGTTGACTGCTTTGCTTCTTATGTAATTGTTGTTTGTTGTTTTGGGAGCTGTGATGCTGTCTGCTGTTGCTGTAAGATGGTTTGGAATGATGAGAAGTTGTAGACCTTTGGACTTGAGAAATATTTCCTACTGATCCAGTTGCAAGAGGAGGAGGAGGACCTCTCCTGAATTATGGAGGTGGAGAGTATCTCCTGCTCTTCTTTCTCACTTTCATCTCATTCTTTGAATACCTCATCCAGTGAGGAGTGTCTGGAGTGAGAGTGTTGTTGTGCAGAATATAGTAAGGAGTGTCTACAGTAGGACAGGGTTTAGGAGCAGCCCTCGGTGGAATCATCTTCTTGATTTTTCTCCTTTTAGAACTAGAATCTTCTGAGTCATCTGACTCATCATCATCATCAGATTCATTTGCAGCATTATCATAAAGAGCATTAATCTGTTTAAGCATTTCATCAGAAAGTACTTGATGAGCCTTTGACTGTATACTTGTATCTATTATATCAGTCTGTGGTTGTTCAGCTATATCATCATTTTCATCCTGAGGTTGTGCTTGAACTTCTGGCTCTATAAGTTCTGTATCTATGTCCTTAAGCATGAAGTCATCAAGATTGGGCATAGGGAATTCAGCCCAGACAAATGTTCGAGGTGAGAAGGCATTTGGCTCTGTGTTAGTAATTTGCTCTATAATATTCTCTTTAAGAGCAAAACTTGTCCTTAGTTGTTCCAAAACTACAAGACTTATTGGTGTTGTATAGTAGACTATAGCTTTGGAAGAATTGTCAAAAAGTGGTAAATTGCTACAGTAAACTGTATCAAAAGAATAAAGTAATGAAGAAATGTCAACTGTGGTATTAAGGATAAAATCGTCAACAGTGAAGATTTCTGGAATTGAAAAATCTGTTGCTTCTTCTTCTGTACAAACTGGAAGCATTTCTGTATTTACTTTTGCTTCTTCATTAATTGTTGCTATATCAGTTATTGTTGGAGCATCTTCAAGAATTATTGGAGCTTCTTCATTGAACATCTCCCCCTGCCTGGATTCAAAGAGCCCTGAACCCAGGCCCCCAGAAGAAGGGACAGTGGAGAAAGAAGCTAGCTGTGAAGAGAGTGTAGTGATGGAAGCAGCAAGTGGAGCAATTGCCTCATCTATGAGTTTCTTGAGTGTAGGGGTAATAAACTCAAGAATGTTGGTTGATATAGAAGAGGATGCCATGGAGCAGGTGGGACATAAGGTGAATGTTTGTGGAATGTATGGTGTTGGAATGTCAGTTGGAATGTTGGAGGTTGAGACATCAGGGAGGATAGTATCTTCCTGAATATGTTAATGAGGTGGAGATGTATGTATTTGAGGTGATTGAGGTGTAGTGTGTTGTGGAGATGGTTGTGGAGATAAAGATGATAGTAGATCAAATGTTGGAGATGAGAGTAGTAGATCTATATCTTCAATATGAGATGGTAGATGTGGTGGTAGAGGTGATTGAGGAGGTGGAGATGGTGTTTTCTCAGGAATGTGGATTGGTGAGGGTGGTCTGGATGGTGAGATAGAAGGGATGAGAGTAGAATGTGTGTCTGTAATGGTAGTGGATGGTTGTTGAAGTGTAGTAACATCAACAAAGGGAGTTGATGAAGGAAATGTTGAATAATGTGGAGATGGAGGAGGAGAAGAGGGAATATGAGGAGCAAGAGCTTTTTCAGGGGTTGGTGAAGTGGCTATTGTAGCTCTGGTGTCCTCTGAAGATATCATGGAAGAGGAATCCCTGGAGGGCTTTGGGATAACCCTCTCCCATCTGCCAAAGAGGGCAGAGGTAAGCCTCTTAGAGACATTGATGAAAATGGTCTGGGAGACCAAAAGTTCTGGAACTTTTACCTGTAAGAAGATTCCCAAAATTCTACCAAAACTAATATCCTTCTTATTAATCTTCTTCTTAATCAAATCAAATAGAATTTCACACCAGTTCACTGATTTTTGATTAACCATAGCACACATCAGAAGGAATTGGTGTCTGGTTATGTAGTCATGGACAGAGTGATTGCCCAAGATTATCTTGTCAACATCTGCCAGGAACTTGTATTCAGCAGTCAAGATCTTTTTCAGCAATTTGTTAGGGTTTCTCTGTGAGTGACCCATTATCACTAGCATATCATCAAACTCAGTGTTAGATAGTTCAATATCATCTTCCTCATTGATAAATCCAAAAATTTCAGTTAGAATAGCAGGGGAAAGAGAAACGTGGTGTCCAGAAATTGATCCAGAAATGGAGATTTGATCTGGAAAGGTTGTTGTGAATACCCATTCCTTGATTTCCTGCACTGGAAGTTTGATCCTTAAGGTCATGAACTGTCTCAAATGTGGAGCCTCAAACAACTGAAGAATGTTCTTGAGGATTTGATCAGAATGGTTGAATGAGTCAATGTCAATGTCAAACCCTGCATCAAATTTTATTCCAGAGAGAGTCGTCGTCGAAATCGCTATGCTTACAAAAACAAAAGATCAAGTGCACAAGAACTGAAAAACGCGGAATGGAGTTCGATGAAAACTCTATTATAAGTTTTCAGAAGATGAAAAGACGAACTCCGTCCAGCGAAAAATTAAAAAGAAATAAAAGCGTCGATCTAAGTCTGAAGAGGGTGAAAACAATTCGTCGTTCTTCGTTCGACGAAAAAATTTGCTCAAACAAATTTTGTCGATCTACGTTCGACGAAAAATTTCCTGAAACAAATTCGTTGATCTCCGTTCGACGAATAGTTTCACAAAGGAAGGTTCGTCGATCTCCGTTCGACGAACACTCCATGAAAAGTTCATAGTTCGTCGATCTCCGTTCGACGAAACATGAACAGTTCGTCGACCACAGACAAAAATTAAATTAAAGATTTTTCATAATCATACCTAACTGATTTAGGAAGAACAGATGTTTCTTTTCATCTAAGGATTTGGTGAAAATATCTGCTATTTGTAAATCAGTAGAGATAAAGACAAGTTTAATTTTATTTCTGTTCACACAATCACTAATGAAATGATGTCTAATATCTATATGTTTTGTCCTACTATAATGCACTGGATTTTGTGCAATAGAAATTGCACTGGTATTATCACAATAGATAGTTGAATTATTTTAGTTGAAAGTATAATCCAGGAGCTGATTTTGAATCCACAAAATTTGTGAACAGCAATTACCTGCTATTATGTATTCAGCTTCAGCAGTTGATGTTGACACAGAAGTTTGTGTTTTACAAAACCAGGACACAAGCCTATCACTAAGGAACTGACAAGTTCCTGATGTGTTTTTCCTGTAAACTATACAACCAGCAAAGTCAGCATCTGAGAATCTAGATAATTCAAATTCTGACTCAGTAGGATACCAGAGTCCTAGATTAGGACAACCCTTTATATATTTTAAAATCCTTTTTAATAAAATAAGATGTGACTCTTTAGGATTGACTTGAAATCTAGCACAAATGCAAGTAGCAAACATGATATCAGACCTACTAGCTGTAACATACAATAAGGACACAACAATAGTCCTATGTGATTTCTGATCAACTGTTTTGCCCTGTTCATCAGAATCAACTACAACATTGGATGGTATGGGTGTTTTCTTGGCTGAGGTATCTGTCATCTCAAATCTTTTGAGTAGCTCTTTAGCATATTTTGACTGAGATATAAAGATACCATCAGGGGATTGCTTCACTTGAGGATCAAAGAAGTAGAATAGTTCACTCATGCTACTCATTTCAAACTTTGAATGCATCAGGTCAGAAAACCTTTTGCAAAGTTTGGAATCAGTAGAGCCAAATATTATATCATCTATATAGATTTGGATTGGCAAAATTTTTTATTTATGATATCTAATGAATAAGGTCCTACTACAATGACTCTAATGAACTTATGTTCTAAAAGCTCCAGACCGCTAACCATCAGGATAGTCCGCCCAAGGATGGATAACATCCACTTCATCATGGATAGATCGTCAAGAAGCAAGGCACCGTCCACACAGATGCAGACTCCGCGGACGCCAAAGTATGGAAAAGGGCAGAGTCCGCAAGCTCTACCCGAACAGCTCTCCACAAAGGTCACATGCCGAACTCCAACACCAGTCCGCGCAATCCTCCATAACAGAACATCTCCTGTTGTACCAACAGAGCTCGGCAAGAGCCACAGCCAAACACCAAGGCCAGTCCGCAACAGCGGACACCGCGGACTCGTCAGTCCGCAAGCCTCCCGCGGACAAGGCACACAACCCGCTGATTAACACAAGCTTGCAACACATAAGGCCGCTGAATAGAGCACAGCCTATAGCCCACAAACCTCTTTCCGCTCATGCCGCTTCTCAATCAGCCAAGGCACCAAGACAACCAACACCCTATCCGCAGACAGCAGTTCGCCTAGGCCGCGGACTTAGTCCGCACAGGCCGCTCAGACCACAGGTTGCTCAATCACCAAGCCACCAAGAAAGCCACCACCCAGGCTGCAGTCAGCAGTCTGCCCAGGTCGTGAACTCAGTCCGCACATGCCGCTCAGACCGCCTGGCCTGCCCATCACCCACTTCCACTTCACAAATTTCAACACTCCCCCTTGAATTGAGAAGTGGTGATCAATCCCAGCAAGCTAACCATCAGGATAGTCCGCCCAAGGATGGATAACATCCACTTCATCATGGATAGCTCGGCAAGAAGCAAGGCACCGTCCACACAGATGCAGACTCCGCGGACGCCAAAGCACGGAAAAGGGCAGAGTCTGCAAGCTCTACCCGAACAGCTCTCCACAAAGGTCACCTGCCGGACTCCAACACCAGTCCGCGCAGTCCTCCACAGCAGAACATCACCTGCTGTATCAACAGAGCTCGGCAAGACCGCCCGAGCTGTTGGCATGGTGAGCACAAGCAACACAGAGGGCAAGTCGCCACAGGAGACCGCTAGACCGCCGGGTCTCCAAGTCGTCTGAGACAAGCCGCCTGATCGCTAAGATACCAAATAGCAACAGCCAGGCACACAGACCGGCTACGAGAAACCGCCAGACCGCCCGATCTCCGAACAGTAACAGATCGCCCGGTCTCCATCCTACAACACTCCCCCTCAAGCTGGAGCATAGATATCAATCATGCCCAGCTTGTCGTAGATGTGGAAAAAGGAAGCGGACACCGGCTTGGTGAAGACGTCTGCCAACTCGTTGTCGGAAGTGACGAACGGAGTGCAAATCTGTTTCTTCAATATCTCTTCCCGAATAAAATGACAGACGACTTCTATGTGTTTTGTTCTCTCATGAAAGACCGGATTTTTGGAAATGTATATCGCGGCCTTATTGTCACAGAACATAGGAAGAGTATAGTTGTAAACCTCTCCTAAGTCAAGCATGAGAGCCCGCAACCATTTCAACTCACATGTAGTCGACGCAATACTGCAATATTCCGCCTCTGCACTAGACCTGGAGACCACAGAGTGTTTCTTGCTCTTCCAACTCACAAGATTGCCTACAACAAACGTGCAGAAACCTGATGTCGATTTGCGGTCCCCTTTGTCATCAGTATAACTTGAATCAGAGTACGCTTCAACCCTTAGGTGACCATTCTTCTGAAAGAGGATTCCTTTCCCTGGTGCTGCTTTAATATACTCTAATATCCTCAGGGCAGATTGTAGATGACACTCCCTAGGAGCTTGCATGAACTGGCTCACCATGCCAACAGCATAAGAGATGTCGGGTCTGGTTACCGTGAGATAAATGAGCTTGCCCACTAGACGCCGGTACCTCATAAGATCGGATAGAAGAGGCGAGTCATCTGTCCAAGTTTTGTCTTCTCTAGCAGTCATAGGACAACGGACAGGTTTAGCACCAATCAATAATGCCTCCTTTAAAAGATCAAGAGCATACTTCCATTGGGAAAGCACCATGGAGTTGGGCTTCCTAGAGATTTCAATCCCCAGAAAGTATTTTGGGGACCCCATATCATTTGTGACCAGGTGTTGACGAAGGTGTTTCTTTGTCAACAATACCCCATCCTGATCATCGCCAGTAAGAAGAATGTCATCAACATAAACCGCAAGAATAACCAGACCAGAGGCGGTTTTTCGAACAAACAAGGAGTGATCTGCTGAGCTTCTTGTAAAACCAATGGCCGCAACAATGCCACTGAACATGTCAAACCAGGCACGAGGACTCTGCTTGAGGCCATAGATAGCTTTCTTTAGTCGGCATACTCGTGTCTCCCCCTGAGCAACATACCCAGGAGGTTGCTCCATGTAAACATCTTCCTGTAGATCACCGTAGAGGAAAGCATTCTTAACATCCAGCTGCGAAATGGGCCAATCCCTGTTGACAGCGACAGAGAGAAGGACCCGAATGATGCTGAGACAAGCTACAGGAGAGAAGGTATCGAAGTAATCAACACCATAGGTCTGAGTCAAACCTTTGGCCACCAGGCGGGACTTGTAGCGATCCACGCTACCATCGGGATGGAATTTCACAACAAAGACCCAACGACAGCCAACAACATCCGTGCCCAAAGGTGGGGGAACCAGGGTCCAGGTCCCCCGTACAGTGAGGGTAGCAATTTCCTCATCCATGACAGTCTTCCAATAAGGAACACTGAGAGCCTCCTGGTAGGTGCGGGGAGTCGCGGTCTCAGAGATAGCCAATGCAAATACCCTACGAGAAGGAGTCAGACGATCATATGAAACAACAGCAGCCAGCGAGTGCTGGGTACACGTCCGCACCCCTTTGCGAAGAGCTATGGGTAGATCCAGGTCGGCATGTTCCTCAGCAACCGGAACATTCGTGGCGGAGAGAGCTGGCCCGGGAGGAGAGAGCGATAGCGGCGAAGAGGAGGGAGATGGTGGAGAAGAAGGGGTAGATGGTGAAGATAAGGAAGATGGTGGAGATGGTGGAGGTGGCGGAACACTAGTAGGAGCAGAGGGAATGGTGGGGTTGTGGTGAGAGGTAGGATCGGCAGGAGTAGAGGAGGAAGAGGAAGAGAAGTAAGATGCATTTTCAAAGAAGGTGACATCCGCAGAGACAAATTGCTTGCGGGTAACGGGGTCAAAGCAACAATAACCTTTCTGAGTGGTAGAGTACCCCAGAAAGACACATTTAGTGGACCGAGGGGAGAGTTTGTCGTGGGTGGCAGAGGGAGCATGCACAAAGGCTGTGCATCCAAAGATACATAGAGGAAGAGGAAAGGGTTCTTTGCCCGGATAGAGAATGGAGAAAGGAGTTTGACCGCGGAGAATGGTTGAGGGAATGCGATTGATGAGATAGCAAGCGATGAAAATAGCATAGCCCCAGTAGGAGTGAGGGACATGTATTTGCGTTAGTAGAGTGCGAGTGACATCAAGGAGGTGGCGGTTTTTGTGTTTCGCTACTCCATTTTGTTTGGAGGTGTAAATGCAACTAGTTTGATGAATAATCCCATGTTGCGTGCAGAAAGAGGAAAAAGCTTGACTGAGATATTCTTTTGCATTATCCGAGCGTAAGATTTTAATGGAGACATCAAACTGAGTTTGAATGGAATGATAAAAGGATGTCCATACATCAAAAAGTTCAGAGCGGTCGCGTAAGAGAGACACCCAAGTACAGCGAGAAAAGTCATCAATGAAAGTAACAAAAGAGGAACTACCCCGACCAACGGTAAGGGTAGGAGCAGGACCCCAGATGTCGGAGTGAACAAGATCAAACGGACGGGTAGAACCACGATCTTGCTTTGGAGGAAAGGAGGAGCGGTGATGCTTGCCAAGTTGACATGCGTTACAATTAAGAGGAGGATGATACGGACGGAGGTGGGGCAGAAGTTGGCGAAGAAGCCGGGGAGGAGCATGACCAAGGTGAAGATGCCATTGGAGAAGATCCGTAGAGGAGGAGGAGAAGGCGGATAGAGCAGAGACGTTGTCGAGGAAGTAGAGGCCGCCGCTCTCAATCCCAGTAGCAATCGTCCGTTGGGAGTCCGGATCCTGAAAAGAGCAAGAAGTAGGAGTGAATGTGACGGAGCACTGTAGTTGCTTGCATAAAGAAGTAACAGATAATAAATTGCAAGGAAACTTGGGCACATAGAGGGTATCTGGCAGGCAAAGAGATGGAGTGACTTGAACCATGCCCGTCCCATGGACCGGGGAGGGAGAGACATCAACAACTATGACCGGGGGCAACCGATCATGTGTTTCTAGATGAGAGAAACACTGAAGATTGCCTGTCATATGATTTGTAGCACCAGAGTCGATCAACCATCATTCACGAGTAACAACGTGGGCACTACCAGAAGAGGTGACCACCGAGGCGGACAGCTTGGAGGTGGAATCCATTGAAGAGAGACGTTGAGAGAACAGGAAGCAGCGGCGACAACAACAAGTTGCAAGCCGAGCAAACAGTAAGCAAGTCGTGCGACTAGGAAGGCCGCAGCGGACAGAGAATAGATTCTGCAGCGGTCACGGTGACAACACACCAGCGGCAAGGAAGGCCACGACCAAGAAGCAGAGCAAAGCAGAGGGAAAGAAGTCGCACGGCTTGAGTGAAGGTGGTGCAGGCAGGAGAAAACAAGTCGGACGACAAAAGAGTATGCCGCAACGACTAGCAAGCAGGAGTGACTAGAAGGAAACATGTCGCAACGACGTAGGAATAGGTCGAGGCGATTAGCTAGGGCGGTAGGAGAGGAGCAAAAAGGTCGCGGCGACTACGAAACAAGTCGCGGCGACTAAGAAGAGGAGATCGACAAGAACAAGTCGCGGCGACGGAAAGATAGATCGCGACAACAAAGAGGACAGGTAGAGAAGAGAAGCAAGGAGAAACAAGCCGCGCGAACAGGGCAGCGGTTAGAAGAGAAAGCAAGCCGCGAAGACAGGTCGCGGAAAGCAGAAACAAGCCGCGCGAACAGGGCAACGGTCAGAAGAGGAATCAAGCCGCGACGACAGGTCGCAAAAAGAAGAAACAAGCCGCGAGAATAGAGAGAGCGCACACAATCAGGAGGAAAGGACCCAGTGCTCTGATATTGTTGGGTATTGTATCCACAATGTACCTGATTTGAAGAAGCCCCTGGACAAGCTAAGGTCAATAGACTATGTATTTGATAAAATCCTTCTAGTTGTGCTTGCAGTTTTTCCACGCTAAGTGCACACCAATGTCAGGGTGCAGTAGGTCAATATACACGGGTCTGCACGACGTAATCCCTCGTTGAGCAGATCAGTGTGTTGGCCTACGTGTACTCTCTCTATTGGAGTGCACTTATTTTCAAGCACAGGGCTGTAAATATGCAGGAGCAGACAAGGAGCAAGGATGGATCAAGGAGCAGCTCCTGGGTGGAAGACGAAAATTCATCCAAGGCAAATTCGACGAGAATCACCAAGTGATTCTCGCCGAATCGGCGAGAATCACTAGTGATTCTCGCCGAATCGACGAGAATCATTAGTGATTCTCGCCGACTCTCGTCTGGGTACCTCAAAACGGTGCCAAGTAAGATTCGGCGAGAATCACTAGTGATTCTCGCCGAACCAGTGGCCAAGGAGCTCATGTATACAAAGTGAAATTCGTTGAGAATCGATAAGTGATTCGACGAGAATCACAAACGATTCTCGACGAATCGTCGAGAATCACTGGTGATTCTCGCCGATTCGTCGAGAATCGTCTGCGATTCTCGCCGATTTTTCCTTGGCGTTTTCTCTGGAATTTCCTGAACCGGATTCTGCCGCTGTTAAATTCCTGGACAGGGATTTGGGGATTTCTATTGTGGGTCCCACAAACGGTCATATTGGAAAACTTCTACAGTATTTTATATACAGGTATTTTGAACGAAATACGGACACAGAAAGAAGCCGAGCACGAAACCCTAATATCGCGATTTCTCTTCTCCGCCGCCGTCGCGCTCGGGCTAGTACGTCGCCGCCGCTGATCGTTCTTCTTCCCGATCTCCGGCGACAGTAGCTTAGCAAAGCTAGCGTCTCACGTGTCCTATCCAGAGATCTCTTGTCTCTCGATTTCTTGACCGGGAAAAACTCCCCCGTCCGAATCGATCGAGATGACCGATCCTAGAGTGACCGTTGGTAGACCTAGTTGCTTCGCAAAGACTTGGATCTCAAAGCACTACAGCAGTGCACCTTCGTTGCAGCCGACTCCGAACCAAGCCGCCGCTCGGATTGCCGCCGCCGGTTCCGGGGATCCTCTCCAAGAGAGACCAAGGTTGTAGACTCTTCATCGACTTCGAGAACACGTCGTCGAACGAAGAGGAACACCGTAGTCTCCGAAAGAAGTTTGTATCTCATATACATTCCATATTTACTTTTGTTGTAAAGGAACTTTTGTTCCGTGTTGTAAGGGTTGGGTGCAACCCGTTTTGTGGGAGTGTTGACTCTCACGTGTGGAAGGGCTCCTTCCGTTAGTGCAGGGATTGGATTCAATCCCGTGGAGAAGTGACCGAGTCGTCCCTTTTTGGGGAGATAGGTCGAGGGGGAAAGTGGATGTACCCAAGTCGGGGACCACTATAATTTGCTGTGTATTCTGTGTGCTGTGCTTGTTGTTTTTATTGTGCAGGTACATCCGTAAATTCCGCAAAAAGACCACACGTCACCTATTCCCCCCCCCCCCCCCCATAGGTGCACATAGCTGACACTAGGTGGACTTTCAGTGGTATCAGAGCTAGTTGCTCATCAATAAGGTTAACACCTTGAGTTGAATCCTGCCCCTAGTGTCAAAAGAAGAAGACAAATATCTACTATGGACGGGCTCAAGTACTCCGCAAGATCCCAGTGTGCAACAGACTCAACTTTCCGATCTGGAAGGAAAGAATCAGGTTTTACATGGAAGCAGTCGATCCTCGACTCTTCATGATTGTGGAGGAGGGACCTTATTGTTGGAGTCACCATGATGATCTGGAAGTGATCAAGCATGTAGTCTCACTGCCAACGCGATATGAGCCTGCAGGGTCGCACATAAGAGATGTGGAGAAGTTGGATGACTGACTGTGTTGGTAAAGGTTACCAATCACGACCTGAATAGGGTTATGGGCAAATTGTTGCCTTAAAGGATCATCGGTGGGCAAATGTTGCCTTGGAGGGCTGGTTAGGTTTGTCGTCCGAGGGTCGATGAGAAGTCGAGAATCGTCTTCTGATTCCTGCCGATCGACGAGAATCACCTTGCTGATTCTCGCCGATCGACGAGAATCGTCGAGAATCAATTGTTGATTCTCGACGATCGACTACCTTGGCTATTGTCGTCGACCGCGGGCTCGACGATTGTCGAGTATCATTATGTGTCGTCGAGCGTGGCTCGACGATCCGAGAATCGTCGAGTATTGTACTCTGATTCTCGCCGATCCAATTGATACTCGCCGAATGATTCTCACCGAACCTGCTCAGTGATTCTCGCCGATTGTCGTCGATTCTCACCGATTCATTCTCGCCGATTCTGAAACCCTAGTTCTGGGTGGTCTGCGATAGCGATTTTCCTGAGTTTATTTTATACTTTAAGTATAAATATAACACTTAGGGTTTCGGGAAATAGGCGATCTATCCCCTCTGTGCGAATCGAACCCGATGGAGGAGTTCCGCGTTCGCTCCGCCGATCTCGATCCCGCCGCCGGAAGAGTTCCGCCGCCGTGTTTGCTCCCGTTGACCACCTTTTCTCCGTGCGATCGTCGCTGGCGCTGCAATCCCTTGGCGCGGACCTAGCAGTCCGTGGGAAAGCAAAGGTGCGGTCTTCTCCTTCCCGATCTTCCGTGCGACGGAAAGCTCGGCGTTCTCCCGCTCGTGTGGACTTCTGCAGAAACGGGGATACTATTCCACGTAGAACTCGCCATCAGCAAGCAGACAAAGTTTGGAGCTTCTACGTTGAGTTGTGACTCAACGCCACCGAGGTAATTTTTGCCTAGTTTCGTTAACTTCTTGATTCAACGTCATGGCTCGATCCACATCTCTTTGGTTTTTTCTTGATGTCCGCTGCGCGCACAAAACGTTGTGCCAACCACATAGAGAAAACCCAACAGTGGTATCAGAGCCAGGTTTCGGCCATGACTGTTGTTTTGGAAGTTTGGTCATTCCAGTGCGTGTAACCTAGAGATTTAGAAGCGTTCTAAATATCTAGATTTAGTCTTGGCACTTCGCCAAGAACGATTGGAATTTCGGTGGTGTTTCTAAGTGTTAGAAATTGTTGTCTCCTTAGCAGTAACCATCCCTCGAGTATGTTTTGGATTTTGAATCCAACATAAGAGATGAGCTTGTCTACTGCTTAAGTTGAGTTGTCTTCGCTTTTGTCCAATGCATGTAGATCTGAGGATTTGGAAATTTCCGGATGTTCAGATTTAGCCCTTCCTTCTATCAAATTGTTGATGGTGTAAGGATGTGCACATAAGGGATGCATCTGGTGTAGAATTGTTTTTCTTTGATGTGCACATCGATCAAATGTTGATCATGGTTAATTGTAACCTAAAATTGAAATCCCTTTTTAATATTAAGTGTTCGGATGCTCCGATGGATGACACTCTTCCTGCCTCGATCGATGAAATGTGGGCTTGCCAAAGCAAGGTGCATTAATCTATCTTGGTAAGGGTGCGAGCGGATAATTGTGATATCCCACTGTCGACATCGGGTCCAGCTTAACTAGGTGACCTCAAAGGTTGAGTGCCTAGAGGCATAGGGTTGGCATGTACCATATCATGGATGCGAATAAGGAGTTATTCACCAACCATACAAGAATTGCATGAGGATGCAATTGGCAAGCGTTGCCTACCTAAATAACCACATCGTGAGAGGAACGCCAAGCGGACTCATTGTGTTGGTGAAATACGAATCTTGTCCACTAAGAGAGTAGCTCGCATGAACTCTCCGAATTGTTAGTGAGGGCTATCATTTCGAATAAAATAGTGGGAGTATTTTAATTGAAGTCCTAATTAGAATAAATTGCAATTGAAATGTAGGTACTGATTTTATTCTGCATAATTCTTGTAGAATTCCATGGCAAGCGTTTCACACTCCACGCTGTCTCTGAGAGCCATCCTTGAGAAGGATAAGCTCAGCGGGACAAACTATATGGACTGGTATAGGAACCTGAGAATTGTTCTCAGGCAAGAGCGAAAGCTCTATGTCTTGGAAGAAGAAGCCCCCGAGGTGCCGACCGGGAACTCTTCCCGTGCTGAGAAGGATACTTATAAGAAGTATACTGATGATGCTTTGGATGTCGAGTGCCTTATGCTTGCCACCATGAACTCTGAGCTTCAGAAGCAACATGAGAACATGGGGTGCAAGGAGATTGACGGGCACCTCAAGAAATGTTTCAAGGGCAGGCTCGTCAAGAGAGGTTCGACATCACTAAAGCGTTGTTTCAGTGCAAAATGGAGTTCGAGACTCAGTATGGACTCACGTACTCAAGATGATTGGGTATATAGAGAACCTTGAAAGGCTGGGTTTTCCTCTTGGTCAAGAGTTGGCCATGGATCTGATCCTGCAATCGTTGCCGGACAGTTATGAGCAGTTTGTCTTGAACTACAATATGAACGAGATAGACAAGACACTGCCCGAACTCCTAGGCATGTTAAGAACTGCCGAGATCAACATGAAGAAGGCCAAGCCTGCCAGCCCCATACTGATGGTGCATAAGGGCAAGGGCAAAGCCAAGGGCTCCAAGAAGACGAAGGTAGGACGTAAGTCATATCTTGAGCCCAAGTCTTCAGCACTGATGAAAAAGAAAAGCACGGTGAAGGATGGGAAATGCCACCACTGTGGCAAGGCTGGTCATTGGCGGAGGAACTGTCCTTCGTATATTGAGGGTCTGCAGAAATTGAGGGGAGGTATGACTTCCGCTTCTAATGTTTACGTTATAGAGATAAACCTTTCTGCTCCTTCATCTTGGGTATTGGATACCGGATGTGGTTCTCACATTTGTACAAATGTGCAGGAACTGGGAAGGAGAAGATTGCTGAGTAAAGGGGAGGTGGACCTCCGCGTCGGCAATGGAGCAAGAGTTGCTGCTGTAGCGTAGGAGTTTACCGTCTTTCTTTGCCAGTGGCTTGTAATAGAACTAGATAACTGTTATTTTGTTCCGGCAATAACTAGAAACATTATATCTATTTCATGTTTGGACATGATTGGATTTTCTTTTATATTAAGAACAATTGTTGTTCTATATTTAAGAATGATGTTTGTTATGCTGTAGCCCAATTGTTTAATGGTCTTTATGTTTTGAACTTGGACCATCTGATCTGTAATGTAGAAAACAATAAAAGACTAAGAACAAATGACTCGAACCCTACGTTTCTCTGGCATTGTCGTTTGGGCCATATCAACGAGAAGCGCATATCCAAACTCCATAGAGATGGACTTTTGGACTCATTTGATTATGAATCTTTGAGCGATGCGAATCTTGTTTGTTAGGCAAGATGACTAAAGCTCCTTTCACTGGTTATACTGAGAGGGCTGAGGATCTCTTGGGTGTTATACATAGTGATGTATGCGGACCCATGAGTTCCATGGCTAGAGGAGGGTATTTCTACTTTGTTACATTTACTGATGATTTCAGTAGATACTGATATGTGTATCTTATGAAGTGCAAATCCGAGACCTTTGAAAGTTCAAAGAGTTCAAGAATGAAGTAGAAAACCAGTTTGGTAAAAGGGTTAAAGCACTCCGATCTGATCGAGGTGGCGAATACCTGAGTCATGAGTTCCGTGATCATCTGAAAGAGTGTGGTATTCTATCACAGCTCACTCCACCTAGAACACCACAACATAATGGTGTGTCTGAGAGGAGAAATCGTACTCTTTTAGACATGGTACGTTCGATGATGAGTCTGCATGCAGACTTGCCTGTTTCCTTTTGGGGTTTTGCTTTAGAGACTGCTGCAATGACATTGAATCGCGCTCCAACGAAAACGGTTCTGAAGACACCATATGAGATATGGACTGGGAGCGTCCTAGTATGTCGTTCATTAAAATTTGGGGCTGTGAGGCATACGTAGACGTCAATGCCTGACAAGCTGGAACCCAAGTCGGATAAATGTTATCTGGTGGGATATCCTAAGGAAACGAAGGGTATTACTTTTACCTACCATCCGAGGGCAAAGTGTTTGTCGCAAGGACTGGTGTCTTCTTGGAGAAAGAGTTCTTATCAAGAAAGACTGAAAAGGTAGAGCTTGAAGAAGTTCAAGACCACATGGTGAATGAACCGGAATTGGATTCTGAGATAGGACTACAAGATGTTGTAGCTGGAGAACCTGCTCAGGGAACACAAGTCCTACGTAGATCTGGTAGACCGAGGTTTGAGCCTGAGAGATATGGATTTCTCGTGTCTCAAATAGGTAATGTGTTGCTTATGGTCATGATGATGAACCAGCAACCTACCAAAAGGCTATGAATGGACCGGACTCCGACAAATGGCTTGAGGCTATGGAATCCGAAATGGACTCCATGTATGCAAACCAAGTTTGGAACTTGGTGGAACCACCTGAAAGGGTCGACCCATAGGTGCAAGTGGGTCTTCAAGAAGAAGACCGATATGGATGGGAATGTACAGACATTCAAAGGGCGACTGGTGGCTAAAGGTTTCAAGCAAATTCATGGTATTGACTATGATGAAACTTTTTTCCGCTTGTTGCCATGTTAAAGTCCATTAGGATATTGCTTGCTATTGCTGCGTATTATGACTACGAGATCTGGCAGATGGATGTCAAACCGGCTTTCCTTAATGGAAACCTCCTTGAGGAAGTGTATTATGACACAACCCGAGGGTTTTGTATCACCAGATGAAGCCACTAAAATATGCAAGCTGAATAAGTCCATTTATGGACTGAAATAGGCCTCTCGAAGTTGGAATCTTCGTTTTGATGAGAAGATCAAAGAGTTTGGTTTCATCAAGAATGAAGATGAGCCTTGTGTTTACAAGCGAATCAGTGGGAGCATTGTTGTCTTCCTGATATTGTATGTAGATGACATACTGTTGATTGGAATGACATTCCTACCCCTGAAGTTGTTAAAACACAAGGGAGCTGCTTTTCAATGAAGGATTTGGGCGAAGCGATTATATACTTGGGTTTTATTAGATCTATAGAGACTAGATCGAGAGAAGTTGCTGGTTTGACCCAGAGTACGTACATCGAAAAGGTGTTGACGGTTCAACATGCTTGAGTCCAAGAA